>CM020234.1:882500-1022500 GCA_009819775.1 Phoenicopterus ruber ruber | reverse complement strand
GCAACGCTGACATTCAGCCTTCTTATCTGCTACCCCAGGCTACAGTTGGGCTAGAGGGGTGGCTGCAGCATTTCTGCATTGTTTTTGCACGGCGCCGGAGCCACCACGTGCATGTGAACACAGCCCCCGGCAGACGGTGCCGTACACGCGCGGCCGTCCCCCGCTGCACCTACGCAAAGCGGATCCTTCGAGTGACTGTTCCCACCGCAGAATTCAGTTTTCTGTCTGTGCCTCCAGTTACTTAAAATAAGCGCTCAGCCACAATTACGAGGTGCTTCCTTATCTCATTGTAAATGGCTTTTCTGTATGAAATAACAAAACACATTCTGAAGTATTTTAAGTTAAGCAACAGTCAAGCTTAATATATTTTAGTCACACTATGGAAAGCCAAGGACTGTTGTGCTCTAACCTCCACCACAGTATTTAACTGGTCGCTCTGTGCGGGGCTTCTCTCTACCCAGCAAAACCCACTGCAGCTGCGGGGGCAGAGGAAACAGTTAAGTGCACTGATTAGGCATCAAAATCATCACAGCTTTGACACAGTAAAGAGCAAACCAGGCGTTCTTAATGTAGGGGTGTTTTATTTAATACAACTCAGCTATTAGCACGACTCATGTTAATCACGTATTATGAAAGAAAATTTATTTTAGAAAGTGGTAATTTCTCAGTTGAGAATCTTCATCTTAACAAAAGCATCACTGGACTCACCCTCTGTACAGCAGGGCATGTGAGGCTACACACGAGTTATGACACACTACATCATCAGCAACACACGTCACGAATGTCAAGAGATTCTCAGTATTACGGGAGATTTCTCTCCCAAGTTCTCCCGACTGGGTGAGAACTTTTACAGGGAGTTGCCGGACACCAAAGGGAAAGCGTGGTGCCGTTATGTGTTTCTGGCACTTATTTTAGGTGTCTGAAGAACTGCGGTGCAGATTTTGGACCGGGTTGAGCAAGAAGAAGCAGCAGCCCGTGTTTCTAAAAACCCGTTCTGAGGCTGTTTGTTCCCCTGGCATCCCTGCTCTCGTACACTGCCCTCCACCGCAAGCCCGCTGCACGGGCCACGAGGGCAGGACAGGCACAGCACCGACAGCCACGGCCTGAAGCGGAGCTTCACCAGCGCCGCCCGGCCGGGAACAGCCGCTCCTCCGAGCGCCGGCCGCGCCGGGCTGAGCCTGCTCCTGCTTCCCTCGGGCAGCCCAGGCATCTCCCAACACCGGTGGCTCTCCAGCAAAACGAAATACAAAGGAAACGCAAACAAAAGCCAAGGGAAAGGACTGTTTCCGCTCCAGCAAAACAAATCTCTCTCTCGCAAGGCCAGGTAGGTCCGTGCCAGCCCAGAACACGGAGCGGCCGGTCCCCCACCGGCGCAGGGGCCGCAGGAGGGGCTCAGCACGGCTTTGTCAATGCGCTGGCTCTTGGTACAACCACAGCAGGAGGGTTCCCAGCAGAAATACCGACCCCGCATTTTTATAAACATCATGTTAACGTGTACATTATAGAACATAAATGATAACATTACAAACATCTTTATTTCAACCGTTTTAGTAGAGTGCAGGTAGTATGTAAAGCACTAAAACTGGCAGAATAAGCAAATGCTTTAAAAAAAACCCTATGCAAACTTATTTAGGATTCAGATGAGGATCACTCTACTCAGCTTAGGGGCAAAACATTTAAATAAAAAAATGCATTTTTTCACACTGAGATTTTAATCCAGGATTAATTATTTTAGACATTTTCCATATTAATTCAAGCAGTATTGCTTCTTTAAGTTCTTTATCTACTTTCTTTGAGTAAAGCTATTTAATACTGGAGATTGTGGAAAACATTTGTTCATGATTATCCAGACATACAGTCAAACAAGACTGAAACAAGAGCAGCATGCAAAAATGTATTTAAGGACTATCATCCCAAAATGCTGCTAAAAGCTATTAACCAGTACGTGTTAATTGCCACAGCATTCATATTAATTTTCACTTCAGGCCCGACATTGTGGAATATTTCCCTTGATACATTTTAAACAAAGTTTAATTTAAGGAACTGCTTCTATCAACACTTATGAAAATTAACAGCCAAGCAATTAGCACTCATGAATTATCCCTTCCCCCATGCTTTCTACAGCATCATTTTAAAAACAGTTGCTACAAGAGAAGTTGTTGGGTTTTAACCCTTTACCAAAATTAGCCACAAGAAACCCTGTAACACTATACAGAGGTACCATTCCTCACAACAGGAATTTTAGCATCTGTCCAGCCAAAAATCACGTTGGCCTATTTTTATTTAAATAATCTCCAGGAGTCAAGTAAACCCACAAACGCCCTATACGGTCAGAAAAGCTAGACTTCCTTAAATCCTCATTTTCAACTAGTAGTCATGAAAATAGAAATAAAGTATCTTGAGAAAACTCTAGTTTGCATGCAGGAAAGGTTTTTGGCCTTCTACCTCAAGTTTATTCTAGAGCTGAATGACCCCTTCCAGACATTTTGATGGTGGTTTTCCATCTTTCTTCTTTGACTGTTCTGCATATCTTTAGCATCGCTTTTTTGACTGTCCTGTAACACTTCTGTGTTCGCTAACGTTCTCCTGGGGATGTAGGAGCAGTCATTTGGTGGCAGGCATGTCAAAAATTGAACTGACAAGACATTTCAGCAATTGAAATTTCTTAAAGGTAGCAGAGACTTGGAAGAAAAATGGCTGTGGACTGGCTTCAAAGATGATGTCAAGGGGAACTGCAAACAGAGGCCTTAGGAGTTACTCACTCAGTACGCGGCTCCTACAAAGCCGAATGTTTGATTCTAGCATGATTTTCCTCTATTCCAGTAACTAAATACTGGAGGCTGAGGGGAGACCTTATTGCTCTCTACAACTACCTGAAAGGAGGTTGTAGAGAGATGGGGGTCAGTCTCTTCTCCCTAGTAACAGATGACAGAACAAGAGGAAATGGCCTCAAGTTGCACCAGGGGAGGTTTAGATTGAATATTCATAAAAAATTTCTTCACCGAAAGGGTTGTCGGGCCCTGGCACAGGCTGCCCAGGGAGGCGGATTCAAAAGACGTGTAGATGTGGCCCTAAGGGATATGATTTAGTAGGGGACTTGGCAGTGCTAGGTTAATGGTTGGACCCGATGATCTTGGAGGTCTCTTCCAACCAGAACAATTCTATGATTCTATGATAAATACATCTTGGTAACATTTGTCTCACTAGTGGCAATGGCCATGTAGCTGAATAGCTTTGACACCAATCCTGTACTAAATCAGTATCCTTTAAGATTAGTATCTCAGAGAAAACTCATTGCTGTGCTTTCCAGCAACTCACACAAGTTACACTTGTGATTTGAAAAGAAATATTCTGAATTTCTACAAAATGAAAAGATAACACATGCTTTTGAGAGCAGGCAGGTAATGTGTAGGTGAACTGAATCTTGTGACTCTCACAGTTGTGTCACTGAAATGAGCCATTACAACTCTTGTGTTTCACTTGTGGCACCTGGCTATGGCCTTCAAATCTGTCTTATGGTCAGTCTTATTTTCCCAACCTTATCAACAGCTGGCAAGTTGGAACAATAAGCCATCAAAATCTGATTTTTCAAATTCTCTAAACAGAAATATACCTGAAGTTCTCTATAAAATGGATGATAATTTAATTTGCTTGCAGATAAAGGAAATCAATTTGGCCACTGATTTCTTAAGCCTTCAAGTAATTTTCTATACAAATGACAACTGAAGTAATTATAAATAACGAAGGGCTTCTTTTCATACAATACTCTTAGCAAGAGTTTTCAAGATTTATTAATCAAGATGTACAACCCACGTGATTTACAAACCACGCAAACAGATGCAGGGGTTAGGCTTACTTTAACTATTTTAAGGAAAAACTTGAAGATACAGCCAAGAGTAGTTATTCTATGTGTGTCCTTAGTTAAAAGCTGAAGTTTTACAATGTACATGAAAGCCACAGGTCCATCCTGTGTAGCTGTGGGGCAAGAATCACCTGAATTCCTGAGCTGATTAGAATGCTTCCATTGTAGTTGCATTTCACAAGCCATATTCTCTACTATTTTGATAATTAATGAACTGATCAGAACAAGAAGAAATTAGAGTGCTTTAAAATTTTATTATTTCATAAAATTGCAGAAGTGGTTATGAAAAAGGCACTAAATCTGGCAGAAAACACCTGCAAGATGTAAGCATTTTAATAAATTTGCTTGGTTGATATTACGGCACGCAACGTTTTCTTACTTTTAACAGATTAGTTTAAAACAATACATCAAATGGAGGGAAGGGGCATGAAGGACCCTGAAGAGAATGGTTTTATTTGATTTCAGGTCAGTTAGGGAGCTGGATTAGTGGCAAGTTAAAACCCTTCGGAAAGCAGTTAAGATGAGCACACACACAAACAAAGAGCTTCGATGCAGCAAGTGAAGCTTTCCTCATGCTTTGCCAGCGAGCCGCAAAACGCGAGCTATTCAACTGGCTGAAAGTCTCTGTTACAAAACTCAAATATATATATAAACCAAAGGCCTGGTTATAATCTTAAAGATTTCAGAGCCACTGTGATCCCTTGAGTAAATACATAATTAAGTAGGGTTTTTTTAAGACATGTTTAATTAGGCCCCTAGCCCCTCCTCACCCCCCCGGCCTCTCCCCAATTATGTACCAGTTCCCCAAGAGATATGTGGCTCTGTTAATTATGTAAATAAGTCATGCACTATTCCCTGAAAGAATTGTATTTATGTGAAAAATACTGCTCATCTATTATCAATAAAAATGAGACCTACAATATTTCATTAAAAATAATTTTTAAAAGCTAGATGGTTTTTGATTTTACGTTACTGTCTGAAAATACAACAAAACCGAAGTAAGTAAAATAACTCACTACTGAACTATAATGTTTCTTCTGTATCTCAGATAGTGAAGTAGGTATTTAAAAATAGACAATACACACGGAAGTATGGAAAATAAATTTTGTAAGCGTACTATTGACAAACTTACCAGAGTAATATAGATAATGCTGTTAAAATTAATATAGTGAGATTATACTGTAACAAAATGCCAATTCATTTATTTTGGGGAGTTAAAGTATTTTGATTTCTAGATCACAATCGAGTTGATTCATATCATTCCCTACCAATCACAATTGAGTAACATTGAGGTATTTCATTAATATCTCAAACTATCACATATAGTACAATTTCCTTCAAATGGACCAAACACCTGCTAAATGCATCAGACAAATATGAAAATTAAGATTTTCATTGCAGTCCACTATAATTCCTATTAATACAGTAAAAAGTAGTTTGGATTATCAAAGCGGGAAGGAAACATGCTTAAGATCCTCAAGTTTCTGAGAAAAATTCTAGCGGGTAGCCCAAATCATGCTCAAGTATTAAAGCAACAAGACTGGGACACCACTGAATTACAATAAATTTCTCTTAATGAGGAAGTATTTATTTTATTGTTACTTCCTCTGCGCATGACTGCTGGAAGTACATTTAAATGTTTGCCAAACTGAGATCTCATGACACAAGAACAGCAAGCTTTGAGTTTAGAAAAAAGGCATCTCAGTGTTGTCAGCATCGGAGTGCTGCTATCTTTTATTACTGAGGCCAGAAATTTTGAGAAAACTGAGTTAGCACTAATTACTACATACTAGTAAGTATAAAATAACAACAGAGGCAGCTTTTGCTACGTGGACTTCATAGTTTAAAAGTTACCATTTCACAAATACTCTGAATACTTCCAGATATGCTAGTGGAATTACGTATCTGACTTTCCACTTTAAGAATACTTAACAGAATATGAAATTCTTCCATCACAATGGTAATGAAGCTCAAACTTCATACTCCCACAGGAGACTCCACAAACAAACCCAGCAGAAAACAGATCTGTGCAGTATTTGTAATTGTTTTGGAACAATATGACACTGATCCATCACACCAATGTTTATATTTCAGTTTCTAGAGTTTATGACAGAGAAAAATATTTGACAATACAGAGTAACTGAGCTGCACACAAGACAGTTATCCACAATTCTGAGAATTATCAAATGCAAGCTCTTGAAATGAATGTAGTCAAGGAATGACTTTCACCCACCAGGTTCGCAGTGAACCTCCTCTGTGTATTACAGAAATGAGTACTGGTGCAGAACCTCATTGTTTAGTCCTTTTTTTGCCCCCGATACTGACCTATTGATGCTTCAGTTTTCCACCCTCAAACAGACAGTGGCTTTTCCCACTCATTGGAGCATTTTGAGGATAAAGACAGAATAAATCATGGAATATTCAGCAAGTGCTGTGATGTGGCTAGACAGAATAGATTTTTTTTTTTTTTTAAATGCCAAATAACCAATTTTTTTATACAAAGGGTCTCACCATCAGCTCTGTAGAGAGATGTCTGAGGACTCTGCCACACTAAATGTTTACCTATCTAACCCGCTGGAGAAGAAAACAGCAAGGTAAGGTAAACCTAATGGTAAGGCATAGTTTTGTAATGAAAACGGGAGAAACAGTTCTGCCGAACCGGGAATCTTATATTTAAGATTAAGAGAAGCATGTTTCTAGATAACCACTTTAAAATAACGGATGGCCTACTATAAAGTCTAATTAAAGCCTGAACAAGCAAATGCACATGAGAACTGCCTAAGGCCTATCATCTTCAGGTCAGGGACCACCTGGATATGAGAGAAAAACATCTGGTCCACTTACCTTGCCGTCAAATTTTGAGTACTCATTGAAGGGGTTATTCAGCTGCAGCGGACACTGTTCAAGTCGCACAGACAGTATTGACTGCTTCCCAGAACACGGAGGTTTTACTCTGAAATTCTTTTTTTCAAATAGCGAGCTCAGCTCCTCTGCTGTAGATCAGAAAAGAGATTAGAGTAGTTGTACTAGGAGATGTACAGAGGCTACTCTCTACCACAGAAAGATAACATCGTAAGAGGGAGAACAAAATCAAATATATAAAACAACAAATGCTTTAGCAGGGCAGAATCTACCACCACTCTTTCATAGCCCAAAGATATGAAACCGTAGGAAGTTTGAATGGTGCTACTGTTGAGGCTGAGGAAAAGATGAATTTTTCCTATACAGAGAATGGAACTGATCACTACAAGATCCACTTGAGTCAAGATAAAAATCAAGATTCAAAGAGAGAATTAACGCATTCCTGGTCTTTCTGCTTGCCTACCTTTTTCTAAATGAACAGTAAATGCTATGCAAAAGAACTGCTGACACATCTACAATAAGCCATGCAAAAGCATTTCAAACTGAGCTTGTAACACATGCTATTACGCTGTATTACAGGACAATATTATACTACCCCATTACTATATTATAATGTCGCTATGCTGTCAGCAGTAGGCTTGGGACTACATGTGATCCAAAAGAATAATTTCATTGGATTTTACTTTCCATGGTAGACTGGATACGGTCTCCTCTCAAAAAAATGTCAAACTTGAAAACACCATTCCAGATAAACAGTCTGGACAATAAAAAGAAAACCTTTCTAAAAACAAAGGTGATAAGAGTCAGTGAGTTCTTTGTGTGGTCTGTGAAGGCTCATAAAAGCCTCCGACAAGCAGCTCTTTTTACATGAGGAGACTTCGTAGCTGAATTTCCAGCAACAGTTTAACTCAAAATTTACAGGCATACTTAAAAAAAAATTAAAAGTTAGAGCTTCTTATAAGGACACTACAAAATCAGGACAGAGCCTGGGGTGTTTTAGCATATTCGTACCAATGGGTCTCATCTGCAAGAAACTGTGACTGAATCTGGACAAGTTTTTTCCACATCTGCTCTAGGACCCAAGTACCCCCAAACTCCATCAATCACTACCTGAGAACGACACCAGCTCTCCGAGACCGGCTCTGCTCTGCGTTCCTACATTTGGATTCTCTCACATCTCAAAGATTTACATGTTGCTTCTCCAGGGAAATGCAACTGCTCCTAAGGCAGAACGACTCGGGGCTTGATCTGCAGGGAGTTAGTTCATTTCTTAAAATGCGAAATTAAAACTTGTCAAATTATAACTAGTCAAAAGCTCAGTTTATTTTTATCAGCAGATTGCCTGAAAATTCAGACAGTTGGCAAAAGTGCTAAATACTGGCACTAAGAGATACCCAACAGTCTTGTGAGAGGCTGCGATTAACCAAAAAAGCTTGATTAAATCCTTTTTAAATGTGGCAATTTAAACTCCATTAGGTATTCTGGTTTTTCTAACAAGCTTATCTCTGTTTTTTTTTTTTAATCTCTATTACAGTTATGCTAGAGTATTACCTTTAACTGGTATTTCTTGGACATTTGGAAAGTACTCTGTACCTTGGAATTCAATATAATGGTTTTATTGGTTCAAGTGAAAAAGCATGTCTGTTATCTTCAAGTTTTGTCTCTAGGGAAATGTTAAGATGATTTGTTTATCGTTTCCTTTGTTGGGATGTGCAAAAAGAGGATCTCAAGAATTCTTCTGCATTCATTAGTGTGACATCTGTTTTGCTTTGAGTTTTGCATAGCTTTTACTCAAGTCAAATATCTCACATGACTGAAGAGTTTAAATAACAGTACATTCTATAAGATTGCAAATTCAGCTGGCCGAGATAGTTTTCCTTTTCCAGAAAACTTCATCATTTCAAAAAATTCAACTCATTTAAGAAGAGGAACCCAAAACCTTCTAAAGATTTGTGCAAAAAAGCTAGAAGCAGCTAGATCTTCCATTGAGCATTTTGTCAAACAATTCCTGATAGACTCAGGCTGCAAGAGTTCTAATTTAAAACATTGAAAAAAAGTATTTAAAATTCTCAAATTTCGGGGGGGGGGGGGGGGGGGGGGATGATCTCATATTTTTAAATTAAACTAGCTTTAATCGCATAATTTTTAATTCTTAAATAAAACTAAGTTTTGCCGTTAGTCTATATTATATGTATTTTTCACCTTTTGTGGTTTTGATAGCTGTATGAGCTATTCTATATGGGCTGAATGCAAGGCTTTTGAAAAATTCGCTCGATATATTGTTAATTTACATTTTATATGCTCTGAAATGAATGAATGCAAGATGTAAATACAATGCTTTATTTCTTGCTTTCATCTAAAAATACCTAGTATTTTATAAAAAGGAGTAACCTTTTTGTATGTGTACCCATATTTGGTTTACAGGACCCACAGACTTTACTAACAGTGTGATCTCTACACTGCACGAAGCTGAAACGTTCTTTCCGTTTCGCTGAAAAGGGACTGATGCACAGAAAGGTGATGTGAACTGGTGGGAGAGCAGAACAAAAACCCCAGACCTCCGGCGTGTTACACTTCCAGTCAGTCAACTACCCCTGAAGCATCTTTATATTTTTTAATCCCCAACCCAACTCCACATGCATGGAGACTTTCTTTTTCAAGTCCGTATGCTACTACCACTTTATCTTCCAAACTCATTCCTGACAACGCAAGCAGCTTGTCTCATGACAACGGGCCAACAAGTGATGAGTAGAAAATATTCTTTTTTTTTCCTCATTACCATACACAAAATTACTCATCTCTCACTTCCCTTTATCCTGGTTAGTGTAGTTTTATTTCTGTACATAGTAATTAAAAATGGGAATCACAAGAAGTACTCAATTGCCAGATGCCTCAAATCACGACTACACATCCGCCCGCAGGACAGCGGAAATGCCAACAAGAGTTTCTCTCTGCAGCGAGGCATCTCTCCGACGAGGGATCCCTGGAGGCCGCGTCATCAGGCTCTAACAAAACAACTTTCCAGCATCCTTTTAGTGTGCATGGTGTCACCCATGGGCTCGACTGCCTAAAGCTCAGATAAACACAGTCAGCCACATTCCCCCCATCTGAGAACAGCTATTTCTTTTGTTACTGCTTTCATACACACTTTCCAACAACGCTAAACTCAAGGGGCAGAAAGACAAAGTCTCATACGCACACACGCGCGACAAAGAGGAAGATACAGTGGATACCCTTTAGGGCTCCTCTTTTTCCGGGCCTCTTCCTACAGTGTTGCTTGCTCTTCATGCAAATAAGCGAGAAACATGCGGAATCTCAGTGACTAAGCAGAGAAGGAAATCAGCTCTGCCAATAGAGACACCGAGTGCCTGGAGTTTTTATGTAACTTATTTCTTATTTAAATTTGTTCTGCAGCAGGGAGGGACTGATCTATTTGACTGCAACCCCGGCACGTTCTTGCAGAGAGGGACACCTCCACTACTGCTGGTTGACAGATGATGTCTATCTTCAGGGCAGCACGTAAAAGGAATTAAATGACATGGTGGAGCCCACATGAATAAAACACCACAAACAGCACAGACCCAGCAGGAAACTGGAGTCTGAGTGCAATTCAGAGTAAAGAAATAAAGCAGTATATAGTTAGGGATAAAGAAGAAAGAGAATTGCATCAGCATTGGTCAAATGCTATAAAACATTGAGCAAAGAGAGTTGGAGGTTATGGTAGATTAAACTTTAAAACCTACAACTCTGCTTACAGAAGTAGAAAGGTAAAAACATTTTAGAATGCATTAATAGAGGTATCAAACAGCTGAACACTGTACTAAGGATTAGTGCAACCGTGTTGCTCATGTGAGCAGCTTTGTTCACTCCTCTAAAAAAAAATGAAGATATTATAGAGCTGGAGAAGGTTCTGCAAATGACAGCCAGGAAGATACAAGGATTTAGGCAAAAAAAAGGAGATTACACAGGGACCTCATTAAGATATACACAAATTCTGAAAGAAGGAGGCATGACAGACCACACAAAGGTTTGAATGTGTGTCAAATACAACAGGAATAGATACTAACTTGAGCTACAAAATGAGAACTGAGACAGACTTTTCTTTTCCTATATTACAATTTAAACTATGTAGAACATCCAGTTAGAAATACTTAATTATATAATTAAAAAAAAAAGCATATTTTTTTGGAAATCAGTGATACTAGTTTTTCCAAGGAAAGGCTAGACAAGCTAAGGCAGCATTTATTATGCTTTCATTTAAGTAGATCATATATACACATTATTTCTTAATATCTTCCCCTTATCTAGAAAAGTAACCACAAAAATATTCTATAAAAGTAACCTCCATGAAATTCTTCATCACCTCTGGTACACCCAATGCCACTGGAAACAGCCAGAAAGCCATAACTGACATGGGGATAACGATCCTGCATTTTGAACGCAGACACTTGCCCATCACCTGCCCAAAGGGCAAAGGCAGGTCCCGTTCCTTACGCACCTCACACCAACACTAAGGGCTTTACTATCTCCATTTCTTGCGCATTGAGACTACAGAAGCCTTAGAAGATAACGATGCTGCAAGATGACAGGACACACAAGCACTGTATTAGTACCTCATATTGCAAAAAATAAAGCAGCCACTCAAACTAGTTCAGACCAACAAACGAGGTTTTAAACATTTTTTCTTCACCTCGCCTGCACTAATAATGCGGAATGCCCGAGTCTTAGCTGAAAACAAACGAGATGCCTGCGGCACCCCGTCCCCCCCGCCATAAGCGATGGGAAACACAGAACTGGGGACGGAAGGCAAATGCAGTAATTAGTATTTCCTCTGCGCTTTGAGAGCTTCAGTGAAAATTACAAACTGGAAATGCTGTAACCATCAAAAGCAGAAATAAGAACAGTAGGAAAATAGAAGATCTTTTCTTTTTACCTGAGTAAGAAGTATTTCTGTCTTTCCACTGAACATTTTTGCATTTTATTTGATTTTGTCTCTCTTTCCGCAGACGTTCTAGTCTCTGAGCTTGAAAAGAAATATTATAAGTTTGTCAATGAAAGTTTACTATAAACAAAGACATAATTAACTACCTTTATATGAATAAAGATGTTTTATACTGCCTATGTAGGGGAAAAAGTCATAAAATTTTAAAGGTGGCACCCCTGAAAAGCAAATACCAACAAAAACATGAAAATGTTCTTGATTTATAATTGAAATTAGAGGATATAAAACATTAATAGAGATCATAAAGATAGTATTAACATGGAAGAGAATAATAAAATGTGAAAACTTCTGTGATTAATATGACATTTCATTATATAAATCATTAATAACGGTCTTAAAGGAATTTTAATGCACAAATGAACTGAAGTGAATATTACATTACAGGAATAAAATTACTGTTATGAATTACTCTACCCGTTTCAAAAATTAAAGATAAATGAACTCAGACTAGACTATTAAAGTTTTAAATATAAAATCCTTTATCTAAAAATCATGAAAATTATAAAATGTCAAAGCTATATAAATTAGCATAGCTTTTTCTTCAGTGTGCTGAAACAGTTTATAGGTAGTAAAATAAATGATTTGTATCTTCACAACATTAGTCAAATCCTAAAATGAATATAATATTTCTTTACGTATATTTTGACTCCGTCTTCAAAATATGGTTTGAAAAAAGCCTCAAATAGTTATAATATCAAAGAACTTACAGGCCAGGGTACCAGATTAATACCTTGAATTATCTCTTTGTTAGCAGCAAGATCTCTCTCAAGGAATGGTCAGCTGAACCTGGCAGAAGCCACCCAAGACAATGACCACGAGAAACAGCTGACATTACGAAGCGTCCACTCAAAATAAGAAAGCAGATTAGACTGGAAAGTAGGACTAATAATGTTGATCACTGAAGGAAACAATCTGCCGGATATATTAGCAATTTTGATGTATTGAGATCATTCATTAACTAAAATGGGTTTGTAGAAGAGATTCTAAAATGCTAAATTACTCTGACAATTTTTAGATACAATTTGAGTTCCTTGAGCCATTTCACCAATTAAAAAAGGTTAATAAATATTTTCTACCCCTCCTATTATTATTCTTTTACATTTAGTCTTTGAACTGAATTGTGGACACAGAAGTGATTTTTTTTACCTGTATAAAAACTCTCAACCTGGGAAATGATGAAAAAAATAATACTTTGAGGTTTAACGGCTGTAACAAGCGGTTTAAGGTACAAACACAACCAGGGGCTCCGATGCCTATTTCCCATTTAAGTCAACATGAGGTTAGTGCCTAAACACCTCTATGTATCTTACTCTTAATGAAATAAGAGAAGGCGTATCCCCACCTATAAGTTTAAATATTGGGTAAAACACTATTGTAGCATAAATATCTTATTCTGAAAGAAAAAACTTTTTTTTTCCCCCCAATTACTGTCCAGATTGTAGCTCAAAATTACCTTCCAAACCCTCTTCTTCCCAAATGGGCCATCACAAAATATCTGTTAGATTCACATGTAAATAATGGATAAAGGGAAAAACATAGAACAGAAATGCGGATAATGCATGTTTTTATCCTGTTTGGTATTTTCACCCCTTGTCAGAACAAGTGCACTGAAGCACAGTCACCCTCGTCGCTAACTCTGTCCTGTTCCGCCTGCCGTTGATCGCAAACGACCATTTACTGCGGGACCGTATTATAGCAACTCCAAATTAGATGGAATTATCGGTACCTATTAGAAGTCTGAATTATTTAAGGTTCATTCCCACAAGAAGCATGTTAGTTTGAAAGCTTTCTGTGTGAAAAATGTCACTGACCAAATGTAGTTCTTGTTTCATTAACTACAAGCAACCAGATGAGCCTTTGCTCCTAGTCGTGTGGGCCGGGAGAATTGGGAGCCTGCCCGGAGACCAACACCCTGCGGACCCAGCTCCACTGAAGGTTTTTAACCCCTCTGGACACGGCAGAAAGCAGGCAGCGAGGAGACGGAGCCCGGAGCCAAAGACCGCCTACAACCCACCTACCTCCTGCAGAAACGGAGGCAGAATTCAGTGGCAGACGAGCCGCGTCGTCTCCCCAAACACGACAGGCAATACCCTAACGCGTCTCACCCGCTGCACGTCCCTCTCCAGGCTAAGGGGATAACTTTGATACCAGAATGCACATAAAATTCGTTTCCAAATTTGCACACCCACACGAGAACCACCTAATAACCAACACTTCCGTAGTCTCTGTAGGGATGTGCTGAGTCTTCTAGAGTAACACACTGTTTCTACAATTTATGAAAAGATACTATCCTGGTAACGTACTTTATAAAAAAACAGCTTTTCAAAAGATAATAAAGAGTTATACTCCGTCCAAAAACAATGGTTAAAGACGGCATAAGTCGAAATCATTTCATTTAGCAGGGTATAAACCCGAGGAGAATAAAGAACAGCTTGCACATTAAAGAAGTCGGCCACTATTACCTGTGATAGACAAAATTACAGTATCTTCTCTTTCCAAACCTAAAAAACATTATCTGCTCCTCAAAGAACAAATGTTCCTGCTCTTGCTAAATCTACTCAGGTAGTTGTGGATTAAGTAAAGAAGAAACGTCCTTACATTTACCCATTTTGGGAGCAAAAATTGCAGATTTCACAGTTAATGAGGTTTTGTACTTGAGAGATATATGAATGCTTTGTTCTATGCACGTATGTATCTGTTTTCTTCCATCAAGAACTTATCTAAGTACTTGTGTAATGCAAAAAGTATTTATATTAAAAAATAGTTAACTTTATTTAATTTATTCCTCTTCCTGTATTTTTGAAAAGGGTTCAGTACTGATCAACTGGCATTCTTTGTAGGCTTTTTTCCACCCCACTCTGTTTCAAATCATAACCTGATTGCCTTGGTAATTGTATTAGGATCCTGGTGGCACCAGCACACACAACGGAACATAAAAGACATGCCAGACGAAGAGAGGCAAAAAACTGGCTCCCCAATGGGCTGAGTGTCCTAACCATTATTTTCGAGTATGCCACCAACTGGAAACTGAAATGGTTTCAATCTGTAAGTTAAATGGAGATTGTTCTATCAGTATACTCACTTGGTGAAATAATCCTTCAGAATTATTTTTTGGAGCAATTACATAAAACTTCAAACTTTGCCCCTCTTTCCTCAAACTATACCGTCAGCTGAACTAAACAGCACCTCAAGGTCAATGCTAGGTAGCCTGGCACACTAAATGTTTCACCATGCCTTAGCGTCAGCTGCAGCTACGTATTCAGCTTATTTCCAAATCTAACTCTCCATCACAAGAGATCAGTGTCCTGTCTTTTCTGTAACTTTTGACAACTTATTTGTAAAAGGTATTTCAAGGTATTCAATACCGTACAACATTTTACTTGTTAGGTAGAGCACAGATGTTTTTTCTGAGCTCTAGGTGGTGTCATAATACCTTCAGAAATCATTTGAAAAAATATATACTGTAACACAGAAAAAAAAAAAAAAAGATCAGTATTGACCACTCTGCATCAACCTTTTCATATATATTTTATATCACAGAATTTTTGTTCATAGTACTCCTCGGGTATAAGCAGAAGTCTGAATATCCCTCGTATGAAACAACAAATGGGACAGCTTTCTTCCAGTCAAGACAACTAAGCATATTTTGAAAAGGTGTACATCCTTAAACTTCCTAATTTGGTAACTTAAATCCTAGCTCAAGGTTTTTCTCAGAAATAAAACTTCAGAAGACAAAATATAGACAAATCATTCACTTCGTTGGCTCACATCAAACTTCATTCCTCTCTTTTATAACAAATAGATTTGATGCCTCACTAGGCATATTTTTCTCAGAAAATAACTATCCTGTTCAAAAGTTAACACCCCTCCAGACATTAACAATAGAAATATCAAAGACTGTTCATGTACTTTGGATTTAGACTTGGTGTCTTTACATTTTTTTTATGTATAAAACTGACTACCCCAATGTTCCTCTGTACATGAATAAGTAAAACAGCAATTAAAACTCAGTTGACAGCACACTAAAGTAACTGAATCATTCCATATCCTTTTATAAAAAGGGTCTCAACATTACAAAAGGAGAAGTTTGACAGATATCTAGCTAGTCATGCTCCGATTTGTCCATGCAAGCTAGACTAATAGAAGCTGAATTTAAAAGGCTAATGTTATCCTGGCTGCAAATATCACTTACCTGTGTTTGATCGTCTTCTGATTCCAAAGTCCCAGCTTGAGGTAATATCGACTGATTGGGAATATATATAGCCCTGAGTCTCACCGTTGCTTCCCTGTGTTTCTGAACCACTGTCCCCATATGCTGACGAGGGATTAAACTTCTCCAGGTCGACATCGTGATCTATCAGGACCATTTCACACATCCCTGTGTCATCACTGGTCACGTGTGACTGCCGAATATGAGCAAGTATAATTGTTGGGTTGTCCAGGAAAGCCATTCTGTTCACAAGTCCGCTGCTTCACTATACTATCTTCTCTCCATCTTGGTCCATGGACACATCTACCTAGAAATAGAATGTACACAGCATTTTAGAAAACCAAACCCTGACTCAAGAAGGTTTATATTTTGGATGCACAAAACCTAACTGACTCAGTTTTGTACAGTGAATTCTTTTAGTTCTGCTCCAGTTTACTTAAGTTACGCTGCTTGCTGAGATCCACTCAAAGAACAGCGGGGTTGGAGGACAGCTTGAAACCTGAATCTCAAGACAACAAAACAAACCAGACACCTCCAGACAGGTCCCATTACTCTACAATAAATGGTTGCTATAGGGCAAAATATTCTAAGTACTACACTTAGAAGGATGGAGAGAAAATACACAAAAGAAACATGTCTATTCAGATCAACAGATTTACAAAACCAGATAGGGTTTTGAATTTCTTTTTACCCATCATAATAGTGTGTTACTGTCTTTCCTCTGCCTCCACACACCAACGCCTTGATTACTTTATTATAGACTCTCTTCAGGTTTTGTATTTCCAGGAAAAACTTTAAACATGAAGAGATTAGTATCTCAGGGCAGAATACTGAACATCTGCTGCTGCATGGCGCTTTGTATAGGGCAACTGTTGCAATACAGAAAAAGCTCCACGATCGTGTACCACACACCTGAATTCTTAAGCACTTTAACAACAGTAATTGCCACTTACCTAAAATATTTTATTCAGAGTACTCAAGTGCCCTTACAAAACAAAGTAGAGGGCCAAAAAGAAAAGAAAAGAAAAAACCACAAAACAAAACACACACACCCCCAACCCCAAACCACACTCAAACTGTTCTCCTGTTTTACTGGAGCTGTGGATTTCTAGTTATGTTAATCTAGTTCAAGCCTGGGCTGCCTCTGAAAGGGGCCACTCCATGCTCCTGCCTGGCCCTGGTCAGGTATTTCCCCCACCTCCCATTAGCATCAGCACTGGGGTAGCTATGAGGCGAGCTGGACCAAACAAATGACCTGCTGAAAATAACCTGAAAAAAACCATTCCTAATTTTCAGGCTGATCAGTCCGACAGTGAACAGCTGCCAGAGCACCAGCACCAAGATAACAGAGGCAGCAGGAATACCAGAAGACGGAGGAGAGCCGAGGTTCCCCTGTCAGCAGCAGCAGCGCTCACCGCCGGCTCAAAGCGACCGCGAATCCTCAGCCCGAGGAAGAGGTTGGTGGGGTTTTTAAATCGAAGCTCACAGAGATGCAAGACTAGACGTAAATTCCAGAAGTTCATAATCCCCACTGCTTTTCTAACTATTTGCATATCTGAGAAAAAAATGTTAATATCAGCTATAGAACTAAATGTGTTTGTTTAGTACTGTGAACACAGAAACAACCACCACCCCACGGCTGCTGTTCGCAAAACTTCTGTCAGCAGGAAGAAAATACCAAAGGAAAAGAAACAATTTTAAATTACACAAGCCGTATCCCATGAAAATCTGGTAAAGGCAGCTGGCCTTCCCCTGGCAGATTTTAACAGGAGGCGGCGAAGGAGAGCATCAGGCAGGCTTGTTCCAGGACAGCACACACATCTCGTCATTTCCCTGCGAGCTTCCAATGGGAAAGGTGTATCAACATATAGAGCCCCACAAAGCGCTTCTGCACTTAAACACTTGGAAGCAAAAGTAATACTTTATTTGGACACTCATCTAATCATGACAAAAGCAACATTTTGAAGGTGTATTGTAAACTGCAAACCCACCATCCCTACCAGGATCCTCCCTACCACCAAACATCAGCACCCGCTAATTAGAATGTTCAATAGAGATTTACATCCTTCATAATTTTAGGCTTTTTTCCCCCTCCCTTGGCCACAAATACTGCCATTTTTTTTTCTGAGAGACTGTGTCCTTTCTGCTTTAAAAAAAATACAGACAAATTCAAAAGTATTATATTAAACAACAGACCCAGCAGCAAGAAGGAATTCAATAAAAGAATGGTAGAGAAATAAAACTGACATGCTGCTTGTTATTAATACACTACTCCTACCATACATTTTAATAAATTATGCTATTAGCTAAGTACGCTCCATCAGTATCCTTGGAGATACTCGGAACCCAATTGGATAAGGCCCTGCGCAACCCGCTGTAGCTGGCCCCGCTTGGGGCTGGCAGGTCGGACCAGATCTCCAGAGGTCCCCGCCAGCCTCCGCAACGCTGCGACTCCAAGGTCTATTTTTTATTTTCTGACTATTTCCATTACAGAAAGTAGGCCTGCTCTCCCCGAAGGATTTCTCATTGTCCTCAAAGCGAGCGGCCATAAGGCAAGTCTCCTACCATAAGGCAACCGTCTCCTGGCCGTAATTTACGTGTTAAAGGCCTTTAAGCCGTAACAGCACGACTAGTATTGTGAGACTTCGAGAACACAGACACGACTAAGTACACAGCGTATGGATATTTTAAAAAGCGCACTGAGAATGTTCTTTAAACTTAATTATTTACACATCGCTTGTTAGAAAAGGCCATGCTTACCTGCAAGCAGCAAGAACTTGTTTAAATAAGCAACCGCCTTAGGCTTCTAAAAGGTCTGCAAACTCCCAATCAAAAATTACTGCTGCCCCATCAATGTGTCATATAAATGCTGGCATGTTAATTGTGTATTTATAAGATTGTTAATGGTTAGTTAATTTACCTCCCACACTATTATTGTACTTGAAATGATTTAATGTCTGCTAAGGGAGTTAACAACATGTAACAGCAGATGCGAGAATTTTACCTTTATACTGTGCACCCCGACTTCATGCTATTAACAGTCCGTGTGCTAAATTAGCCAAGCTTCTTTACAGTTTTACACGTGCAATCACTTTTCCCATAAACATGAACAGTGAAAAATTGTCAGAAATTATTTCAAACTCTAAAGTTTAATATATTTTTTCTTCCTCCTCTTCAGAATTTTCAGAAGGACACATTAGAACTAATTTCTCAATAAATTAGTGTTAACTGGAAATTCTATGAACAGTTAATGCCCCTCAAAAAAAAAAAACAGAAAAAAGCTCAGACCCCAAAGTTCAGTTCAGATTTTTATGCCGTATTTTAGTAGTTGTTATCTACACAATTCTAATGGATTCCTCCTTTTGATAAAGGCAAAGCACACTGAAACGGCACAGCCCTGGTCTGAGGAACAATGACCTCCAACCAAGTAAAAGAATTCAGAGAAGTAAAGTTCAATTTTGCAAACCTTTACACAAATACCTTGAAGCCTCCATGTCATCAGTTCCAGCAAAATTACAGGTACAAGATCAACTTCTAGATCTACTGAGATTCGCCAGCATATCGCCTCTTCTGCGTTCCTTATACCCACACACCATTATCATGTCCACATGTAGTAGCTGAATTTAACGGAATTCAGGGACTTTCCAAGCATCAGCAACTTATACATTCTTCAATCATAAACGAAAAATAAATGTTCTTTTAATACTTGCACTATATAAATATTATTCTACTATTAAATAAAATACTGTGCAGACAGCTGTCAAGCATACCCTATGCGAACACTAAAAATGAAAAGAGCAACGTGGAACCTATGCAACCTTAACAGTATTTATGTATGACATGATATACAGGTTAGCGTTGCGATGATATACTACTTATCGGCAAACACCTTCCATGATTCATTGCATAGGTGGACAGAGCTGAATCAGCCCTTCACTTTCTTCTTGATCTTTATTATTCATCTGTCTTACTTTCCGTGTATCATCTAATCGACACCCTGGCTACGAATGCCCTCTCGCCGCTGCATCACTGAAGTGCCCCGAAGGCCCTGGGCAGCGCAGCCCCCCGTCAGTCTTGTGCGGTTAGAGAACACCCCCAAAGATGCAAAATTGTGCCATCGAGAGGCTGAATGCCTTGCCAGGTTTCACAGGAACTTTGCAGAAAACCAGACAGCTGGATCTCAGTCTACTATTTTTATCAGAAGTATTCCTCTTCCAGTAACCCACTGCTATATTTATGGCATCTATAGACTTTCACAGCAAGTGAAGCAAGGCTGATATGCAGATCAAGCTCATTCATAATACGGCATACAGTAAGTAATGCAGAACGCTCTAACAAATTACTCAGCTCCCAGTAGGTGACACAAAGGTCTTGAAAAGCAGATATGTAGTTATACAGGGTATACCCTTAAACACACAGATGAACGCATCTGAATTTGGGGAGGCAACTTCGTCACAACAGATTAAGTGTTCTCGTGACCCTCTCGCTTGCCTCATGTACTGTATTTATTTAAATAAAAGGAAGATTTTCTCACTTTCCTATTTCCCCACCAAAACCCCCATACATATCCCAAAACCCAGTCTGATTTACATTCGCGTGTTATCCTACATCAAGTGTCAATGAGATATCAAAGCGAGCGTGCGATAAGGGAAAAGGACATGCTAAACACCCACCTCTGATGGTTGCCATCCCTCCCAGCCATCCTATCAACCCGCCGCGTTCTAGCGCAGACGACAGCAGACATGGCTGGAAGCGGCTCCAGTGCTGGACCACATGGACTTGCGTGACCGCAACCACGTGTCAACCTGTTCTTACCGCTGTTTTCAGAGGAAAACGTCTGACCTTGAGCACGAAATAAATGCTGAGCGCAGGTTACCTTACTTTTGGGAAAACACAGTTATTTTGGATTGAATTTTTGGGTTTGTTTCAAATAGACATGGTTGAATTTGACAGAATCCCTCCCTATTCCTGCCCAGTGGAAGGTGGCTCTTCATTACACTGTGTCGGCAGCGCCAGCCGAGGCCGGCCGCGTTTCACGCCTGCCAGCGGCGGGGCAGGACCCCCGGGTCTGCCTTCCACGGCACCCCCGCCCTCCGCTCCGCTTCCCCTCCTCACCCGCACGCTCCTTAGATGCTTTCTAGCAGGATTACGGACTGCGTTCGGTAAAGGGAAACTACCGACAACAGGCACGTCGTCGCGCACCGCGCCTGCCCCTGCCAGGAGTTTGCAGACATCGGGTTAGAAACTTACAGCTTCACCAAACACGATCTGGTTACCACTGCCTCATCTTCCACTGAAGGACGATTGCTCCTAAAGCTGCAAGCTAACGCCACCTCTTCGTGACATGCCACAACTGGCCAATGTACAAGAAACATTTCCCTCAGAAAATGCTGATATTTATGCCTTTCATGCTTCAAAACGTATCACGCATAGCACACACGGAAATTTGCTCATAGACGTCTAAACAAGCTACAATGATAAAAATCAGAGAAAGTTGTAAGCCACTAAAAATGTTCTGCTACAGGAAAGAGCTACAACTTTGAAATTCTACCAGTTTTAATGGGATAATTTTGAGAATCCTTCGGTTCAAACAGCTAAAAGTGGCTGTAAATTCTCCACAAAACTCTCGAGACAATTCCTGCAAGGTTATTTTGCTCTCTAAATTACAAAAGTAAAAAGTGAGAAGCAGGAAAAAAAATTCCTCCCTCTTATTCTGCAAAGCAGTAGCTCTTTTTTTTGTTTGAAGAAAATATGTTTAAATTGACTGTCTTCCTTAAGGAAGTAATAAATAATTAAAGCCCTATTCAAGGTAAACAAAAACATTCCAAACAAAGATGCAACTTCTGGAAGGTATAACCTGAATCTAAAACAATCACTAATAATCTCAAAATACAGCAGGCTGGAAGAATTATATAACATTACAGGTCATCTTATCGCTCAAGGGCTTCCATAGCCACGGGACTTAAACACCTCTCTGGCTGTAGCACCTTAAAGTGATCTTAAAAAATAATGAAAAAAATTGGCAGATTAGAATAAAAATTTGATCCCCCCCTAAACTGGAATAGGATGGTGCAAACATACTTCAAAATTTATGATTCAGGTTCTATGAAATAATTTCACAGATAACTTCTGTCTGCAATTGCAAAAGAAATGGTTCTGGTTATCTACATTTGCAGCAGTACAAATAATCAAACCCCTCGAATGCCAGACAGACTCCTGTGCATGCAGGATAAAGGAAAGTGAACCGCAATATATGAAAATTCAAGTTTCTGTTTCAACAAAAGCTCAAGTGTATTTAAGAATGAATACTTATCTAGAGAAGCTGTCACTCATGCTTTGGGTCCTATCATTAAAAAGGAAATAATCATTTAAAGTCATTTAAAGAGGCACTCTTTCACAAGTGAAACTGGAATTTGAAAGTTATGATGAGAAAACACCACATTACCCACAACTTCCAACAAATTATTTGTTATTTTCAAACCTGTAAATTAATCTGGCATTAGCTATGTATTTCTACATTTACAAACTGCTTGGAATTTGGCTATATTTTTGTTGTCATACTAATAAGGATGCAAATTACAGCAACTCCAATATTTTAATTATTGAGCTTTAGGGAAGGAGGGAGAGAATACTGGAGTATGTATGGAAACTATACTCTCCTCTGTTTGTTCCCTGATCTTGTCAAATCTCCATTTAATTGTAAACAAGTTGATTCTCAGCTAACCTGAGCTATCTCACATCAAGATTTTAAGCAAATAAAAAATGCAGAGATTATAAATTAGGGCAGACAAATCTGTATCTAGACTCATGCCTGCAAAGAGCATTCTATCAATATAGTGAAATGCTAATCTCCTAATTAACAACCTAATTAGGTAATTATGGCTTTGCAGAGGGATGCCTAAATGAAATATGACAACATGGTCACCTCTTTATATGGCACCTGTGGGCCTTTTCAGCTGTCACCGCAAAGAGTGCAATATCAATTTGAACAGATGACAAAGTGTTGTCATTTTTCATTCTGATATCGCACTGAATGCTTTGGATAGAAGCAGTTTAGAAAAGCGGCATCTTGCCTGGCTTTTGCCTAATCTAAATATGTGCAAACACTTTGCTTAATTTTTAATGTCTATGATTATGCTTATTTTTTCATACTGGCTAGCAAGCGCTACCCAACACACACATTACATCTGCAGTGTCATATTGTGATGACCCACCACACCGGAATCCCTATTACCGAATTTCACAGCATGTGTTCATGAAAACTTACTATCCAGAACAAATACGAGCATTTGAGTTCATTTTTAAGGCTTGACTGCCACTTTTAAAATAACAAAACCAAACCAGAGTACCTTTTAAATAACACATCAAAATTTCCCTTTTATTTTCATCCCTGATGAACGCTCGTTTTCAGAAATGGGCAACAGCAGTCACTGTCCGGGCGCGGGTGAAGCCGACTGTGCTTTTGCTCGCACAGGAAGCTGGAAAGGAATACTTTCAACAATGGCACAGCACTTTTACACGGAACCATGATTTTTCACTCATATGCCTAAAATGCTTTAAAGACAGGAATGTTAAGCCTTAACATTCCTAAGATGACCAAATAAAACACCTACTTGCAAAGAGGAGGATAAAAGCAGAGGCTCGGACTCCTCAAAGATTAGACTAGAACTTCTATCTTGGCTCTTCTCATTGTGGTATACAAGAGCCTAAAAAAACCCCATGAATTTTACAAACACCTATACAAATGTCAATCTTTAAAAAACCCATACCAAACCAGAAATCTTCAACATTTTACCTTTTTTTGCCTGTATGATATTGAGAGGTGCCACGTGGTTTGGGTTTTCCTGAGCAAGGCTCACTAGCAGCCTACACCACAATCAGCAAGTGAGCACGAAGGTATGGCATTACAGAATCACAGAATCATTTAGGTTGGAAAAGACCTTTAAGATCATTGAGTCCAATCGTTAACCCAGCGCTGCCAAGCCCACCACTAAACCATGTCCCCAACTGATAATTCATCAACTGCCCGATTTCACTCACAGAGCCGCTCCCCAAAGCCTGCCTGGACGCGCGGAAGCCACGCTTGACTGAAGGGTGTCTTAAGCACGAGAGGGTCCACAGCCTTGAAGAGCTGGCTCCGGGCAGACCCCGACCTGCCGGTGCTCCTGCCAGCCCCGGGGACCTCCAGAGCAGCCTCTGCGCAGCACGGCACAAGCACCTCAAACGTGCTGGCTGGTCCTCGGCAGCGGCGTGCCATCGGGGTTGTCCGGCTGGCACCCCGTCAGCTACCTGCCTGCACCAGCCCCCTGCACCAGTTTGAGCCAATTCATTGGGCTTCTCTCAGAACTGTCATACTGCTACGCAACCATGCCATCCGATTTTTAGCTGAAGTGAACATTACCCATCCAGGTGCCTGACAGAGTTTCAGAATTGTATTTGTAAGTTCCCATCTTACAACAGGACCCTCAGAAAACAAACGTCGGATGTCACCAACAGTACCTATTTATCTTTGCCAGATAACTTGTTTTTGTAGTTTAGTCTGAACCGGAATATTTTAGTGGGTTTCAAACATAAAACAATCCTTTTTTTCCTGTAATGCTTTTCCACGTATAGTTTTTCAACACAATATCATGTTTTAGTCCTAAAAAAATTTAAATTAGATAAATAGATTATCATGACATAACCTTAAAAGTATATTATAAGAAAAGTTCATTTTGTATACATCAACAACAAGAGTATACTTGTAGATGTAGATTCTAAGTCTACATGTAAATCTAAGTGTAGGCTGTAAATCTAGCCATCAATAACACTTACTGCAATGCACAGACTTAGTGGTAAATGGGAAGTGAAAGGGATACAGAAGACGAATAGACTACTAGAAGTTAATTCTTAAAACTCTTTTGTTCCCAGTATTGATTTCTTTTTTTTAAATTTACAAATAATAATTCCTGGCAACTTTCCTCCACGTTCCTAGTTTAGTTTACCAATACTGTCTCTAATTCCAGCCTACAGTCGTTCTCATCCGAGCTAATGACAGGTCAGTGTTTATTTTCTTTACATACTTTGTAGCATTTATTTATTAAACAGAAGCATATACCAAAACAAATAGGTTTATATTTGTCATTTTTTCAGTTTGTTGCCATTCCACTTTTGATTGCATGAAAATATTTTTATTGCATAAAAAGGATGATCATAATCTTATTTTTTGATAATACAACAGGGTGCAAGCTGCTTCCAACTGCACAAATTCTCACGAGGGTAATACCTACTTCAAAAACTCCCGAGACATCAAGCCCCTTTGGGGCTCCACATCAAGTGGACAGACTCGCATTTGTTCAACAATAGATGAATCTCCCTTTCCTCTGGCTTTTAACTTTTGTCTTGACAAACTTTTGGTCTGCCTCCTTCAAGAGCACACAAAACATATTCAAGGAGCTTGTTTTGCCTTCAGAGTAACTGCTTTAGATACAATACTTCTCGAGCAATAAAGAAACAAGGTCAGGATTACCCTTCTGCTGTCTTGTATAAGAAACTGAGCCAACGAATAGCTAGATATCAGTTTAATAAAGCTTCTCAGCAGACACACACACAATTAATATTAAAACGCATCCTGGGGTCCTTGTTAGAGGTACTGTCTGACAGAAGAGCCCTCGCTTGGTCACGTCTGACTAACGGAGAACTGCTGCTAGCAAAACCTACAACAGCAACCCCACTGCAAGGCACATCTCAAACACCTGGCAGCATCGCACCCACAAACACCACGACACCAATGATGCAAACAGTCTGCAGTGCCGAAGCCCCTGCAATAGCGCTCTGCACTGCTGCACTTCTGCTTCCACCTCCCCGCAGCCCAACGCCCACAGCCTGCCCCTTCCAGCAGTTAAAAGGGAAGAACTGAAGAAAGCCGGAGCCCTCCCTCCCCTTCTGCCGCTCTCCAAAGCCAGGCGTCAAACCGGGCTGCCGCAGGGCGAGTTGGTGGTCCCACACGGGCTGCCCTGCTGCTGGGGTCTGCGCCGCGCAGCCCCTTGACATGTTGTCCCACCTGTTAACGTAACCGGCCTTTCCATGCAGGGCTCCATTTCTCACGCTCACAACTTGGGAAGTTCGGGAAAATTTGTGCTACAGAGTGCGTAACGCGCAGACGGTTCTGCCAAGCTGCTTCACCTGCTGAGACCTTTGCTGATGAAAGGGAAACCTAGGTAAGAACTTCAGCCGTTAGACACACTCGGTATTTGTTTCAACTGGGTGAAACAGTTAAACCAATGAACAGGTGATGAAAGGGTGTTAATGAAAGAGACCTGAAACGTGACTGAGAAAGAAATGTACTAAATTGGTTCTAACTCATGGCTTCAGTTATTTCTGTACAAGTCTATATGTAGACAATGATCTCAATTTTTTTTAATCTAACCCAAAAAAGTGTCCGTGAACAGATCTGCTCTGAATTTGAAAAAATAACTGAGAGAGTTTAATTCCCAACCTTGCATCTACCTGATAATCCCCTGAAACCTAAAATCACGTAGAACATACTCAGAAAACCCAAGCTTGGCTCTAGCATTTCTCGTTTAGACAGTCACTAAACTTCCACTAACACTGACATCAACTCGCTGCTGTATCTCCTGGAAACCGCCTCTCGCTCCCTCGCCGACACTCCCGCGGCGAGAACGCCGGTGCCGATCACCGCTCGCCACACGCGCGAAGAAACGAGAACGCGACCCAGCAACGCGTCCGAGTGCGATCAGGCCACAAGCGCTCGCCCCGCGAGCGCCCAAGCGGCCACAGCCACAACCCGCGGGCTGCAGAACCGGCCCAGAGACCGAGTCACGAAGCGCGCAGCCGGTCACCCGGACGAAGGAGCAGCACCAGGCCGGACGAGACCCCAAGGCGCGCTGCGGGCTCCGGCCCCGGGCGAGCGCGGAGCGTTTCCAGCGCAGCCGCGGGATCCCCTCACCCGCCTGCTTCACCACACGCCCCGCGCCAGGGCTGCGGCCCCGCGTCCCGCTTACCTCCGCTCCCCTTCGGACGCTCCCCTGATCCGCCTGCTCGCCGCGGCTCGCCGGGGGCAGCGCCGCACACCGCGCCCCGCTCGCAGAGCACGGCACTCGCCCGGCGCGCCCCGCGGCAGCGGGCAGGCCTGTTTCGGGGGAGCCCCGGGCCGCCCGTCCTCAGAACCGCCCCTCCGACACCGCCCGGGCTCACGCTTCGCTGCGACACGTTACCTCACCCCGCGGCTTTACCGCGGGCTTTTCTTTGCAGAAAGAAAGGAGCGGTTCCAGCACGGGCGCCGCTGCCCCGGTCAATGCGCGGGACGCCCCAGGAGAGCGGCCGGCCCCGCTGCCGGCCGGCACCGGGCAGGCACCCCGCGGCCGGGCCCCGGCCCGCCCCTCCGCGACACCCACCGCAGAGCCGGGGCAAGGACCCCGCACGCCTCCGCACTTACAGGCTTGGCCGCCGGGCCGCTCCGTGGGGCCGGGCCGGGCGCCGCCTCCTCCCCCGCCGGCGGGCCGGGGCAGCCGCTTCCGGGGCCGGAGGACGCCGCGGAACGGGGAGCGCTGGGCCGCGCCGCGACCCGGAAGCACCGCCTCCGGAAGTGACGCTGCAGTGGCGGCGGCGCGCCGTGCGCATGCGCGCGCGGGGGCGCGGCGGGAGCGGCGCGGCGGGCGCTGCCGGCGGGGCCCGGCCCGGCTTCCGGCCCGCCCGGGCGGGCGACGGGAGGGAGCCGCGGGCCCCGGCAGCGGCGCCGCGCCCGGCAGGCCCCGCTCCGCCGGACCGGCAGCCAGGCGGCCCCGCGCGGTGCCTCAGGAGCGGGGGCGCTGCCGGGCGCGGTTGTGTACGGCGGGGACCGGGGTTCGCCCTCCGCGGGCGGCCGTAGCGAGCATCGGGCGCCTGCGCAGCGCCACGGTTGCGAGCGCTACAGGTCGCTCGCATGGCGACGGCGGGTGCTGCGCGAACGGACGCGCGGTCGAAACGCCAAACGTCTGTCTGGGGCTTTAACGCACAACCGTAGGTACCGCCTCAGCTGTGCTTCCCGTTACACGTAAGGGAACGGGACGCTCTTCTGAGCGAGATCGTACCGGTTTCCTTTCCAAAGCCGCTAGATTTCTCTCGTTTGAAGCACGATGGGGCTTGTACGTGTTTCGTGGCTTTGGACCAAACGTTCCCCGTAGCCCTCGGTGTACGGGCACAAACGGGACGCGTTTAAACGCAGGAAACTGCTGCAAAAGGACGGACCGAAGCAGCGTCCCGCTGGGTGGGAGCGGTGCCCCGCCAAACCGCCGGGCCTCCGGCTTGTGGAGGAGCGCAAGCTGATCTGTGAAATAGCCAAAATAATAATAATAAAAATAAAAATTTTTGGAGTAGCATTCTTAATAAAGCTGGATGACACAACGAACACATTTGCTCAGACCAGAAAATGGTACAGTAATCGAGATGGAAGATAATGAGAATTTGAATGAACGTGCTAATTGCATGGAGGGGCAGCAAAAGCATAGTTACGTTAACCAGAAGTAATCCACAACAGATAAACGCAACCCCTGCGAGACACGGTTAAGAGTTCCAGATCACACAGATGACATCCGAGTTACGGCCCTGAGCGAGGGTATGATGACGGTGATGTCAACCGTGATTGAGAGAAGAGGCCAGTGGAAGCCAAGGAGAAAGATTAAGAGCTCTGTTTTAGCCACGCTGAGCCAGAGTTGTCAGCCATACGTCCACGAGGTGTCAGAGACGAGGATGAGATTTTAGTTTGGACGTGACTTCCTTCAACTGAAACTGTCCATCACAGATAAAGTACATACAACAAATTAAATAACATTTTAATTGCTACTGTGGCTCTATCACCGTGCCACAGGTGGTTTTCCCTTCCTTGAGAGGTCTCTGTAGCAATAGTTTTGTGACACACTACTCAAAATGTGAAAAAAATTGATCAAAATTAAAGTAACTTCCCCTACATATTTGTGTGGGGCAGGTGTTCTACCTAGGAACAACTTGGGGGGGGGGGGGGGGGGGGGCAATGATCTAAAGATAACCCCTTTATAAAATGAAATCTTAATTATTCTTTACATTCCCCCCCTTCGCACTTCTGGCAGTCTCTGCACACCCGCAAAAAGAGAGAGCTGAAATAAAAATCTGCCTTCCGAAGTGGCACCCCTTACAGCACAGCTCCCGGTGCTCCCGAAGGCCCCGTGGCAGGGCTCATCTGCGAAGACCACGCTCAGGGCACGGCCACGCAGACGACACGGAACACAGCACCTCCGCCGGGCCCGGGCCCGGGCCCGGGCCCGCGCCCGCGGCCTCTCCAGCCCGCGCCCGGTCTCCACCGCACGGCCGAAGCTCCCGGCCCCGGGGGCTGCTGCCAGGCCGGGGCCACCGCGGGGGGTGCCGGGGGCCGACGCGGCGGCCGACCCGCCCCGCCCCGGCCCGGCAGCGCGGCGACGGCGCTGAGGAGAAACGCGAGGCCTCAGCCCGGGGGTTACCATAGCAACGGGAGGGGCGGGGCCGGAGCGGCGTTCGCCCCGGCCACGTGACTGTTCGAACAGCCCAATCAGAAGTTTCTCAGCCGGGGGCGGGGCCTGCGCGGGGGCAGGCGAGCGCGGCCCCGCCCCGCGCACGCTGAGTGGCCAGCGTCGCCGCCGGCGCCCGCCCCCGCACGCTGCGATTGGCCGCCGCGCCCGCCGCTCCCAGCCGAGGCCGCCCCCCCGCCCCCTCCCCGGGAGCACCGCCGCCGCTCGGCCCGGCGGGAGGGCGACCCCGCGGAGCCGGACCCGTGAGGCGGGCGGCCCCGGGCGGGGCGGCGGCGGCGGCGGCCCCGCCCGGCGGGGAGGGCCGGGGCGGGGCGGGGCACGGGGCGGGGCGGCGCGGCGTCCCGCGGGCGGGGCGGCGGGGCGGGGCGCGGCGGGCTCCGCGTCCCTCTCTCGCGCGGCCGCTCTCCTCCTTCACAGGGTGACACGTCTGCGGTGAGTGAGTGGCGTTGGCAGGCTGTCAATCCCTCACCGGAGCGGCCATCAAACAACATAAAACACACACAGGCACCGGGCGGCGGGGCTCATAAATTCCAGCGGGCTGATATTTTTGCACATTGCTTTGCAGAGAGTGTGTAATTAATTTTTTTACAGTTCTTTCCCCGTTATTTCCGCTCTTTTCTTTGCACAAGTTCAAACTTTTGATTGCTGCTGGTTTACCCCCGTTGCACAGACTTGGGATCATTTGTTATTTTGGGGGGGGAGGGCGATTAATTTTTTTTTTTCCCCTCTGTGATTGTGTTTTCTTGGCTTTTTTATGTTGCAATTTGGGGGTGGGGGTGTTCGCCTGGTTTGTTGTGGTTTTTGCTGTTTGCCACCCTCCTAACTTCTTGAGGATTTGAAAGCGAGTTTTTTCATTTTGTATTTTTTTTTTTTTTTAATATATTTTGCCTTTTTGCAAAGAAGATTTTTGGACAAGTGGGGAAAGACATAACAAGCAACAATAAAAATAAAAAAGGAAAAAAAAAAAAGCTTTGGAGGAAGATTGTACCAGGAAAACTGCAAAGAAACCTTATCAACTCATTTATCCAAGCCACAAATATGATGATGATGAAAGAAGATTGTAACTAAAGAAGAGAGTGATTTACTGCACTGGGAAGGACAAGAGAGTGGAATAAACAGCTGAGATCCGGTCAAAACACAAATACTGATTTTTTGTTGTTGTTTCGTTTGGCTTTTTTTTTTTTTTTTTTTTTTTTTTTTTTTTTTTTTTTGGTGTGTGTGTGCAAGAGCGAAATAAGGCGTCGGGAACTGAGACTGACCTCGGGAGCCGGAGCTGACCGGCGCTCTCCCCTCCCGAAGCCCGGCGCTCCGCCCGGGCCGCGGCCGGAGGCATGGACGATCAGTCCAGGATGCTGCAGACTCTGGCCGGCGTGAACCTGGCCGGCCACTCGGTGCAGGGGGGCATGGCCCTGCCTCCTCCCCACGGACACGAAGGGGCAGACGGCGACGGCAGGAAGCAGGACATCGGCGACATCCTCCATCAGATCATGACCATCACTGACCAAAGCCTGGATGAGGCACAAGCAAAGTTGGTTTCGTCTAATTAAACCTTGTCCTTTTTTTTTTTTCCCTTTTTTTTTTTCCCCGTGTGTGTGTGTGGTTTTTGTTTCTCTCCTTCCTGCTCCTCTGCGGAGACCCGGAGTCTCACAATTAGAGCAACTTCTTGGTGCCGTAGGAGAAATTGCAAGCAGCCAAGGCAGAGCCAAAGTTGCTATTTAATGATTTCTTTTAAATATATATATATCTATAATAAATATATAAGTATGCGATGCTTTGCCGTCGCTCCGCTGCGCGGGAGGCTCTGGCTGATCCCTGCCCGTCCCCGTTGGACACTGTCCGGCGGACACCGGCCTCGGAGCCGCTGTCCGTCCGTCCGTCCGTCCGTCCGTCGGGCGGCTCTGCGCTCGCCCTAGGAGTGCAACTTTTTCTCCTTTCTTTCTTTTCTTGTCTCCCTGCCCCCGAAGTGGCGGCAGATGAATTACAAACCTGACAAGATACTGCTGCGGGGGGGGTGGGGGGACCCAAACAACCCACAACCTGGCTGTTTTAAATCACAGTAAATACAAAAAAAACAAAGAATGTTAACTCTGCAAGTCCACCCCCCCACCCCCCCCTCAATCTCCTTAATAAATCAGTTATAATATCGCAGGACGGATCGTACCGCGGACAACGGGGGGGGGGGGTGATTTATACCCCTCGGTCGGGCGGCATTTGCACAAAGATAATTTGGTATAAAAGTCAGAGGGATGAGGGGAAAAGAGAGAACCGGCAGCCGCGGCTGGGCGAGGGACCCCCGGCCCCGCGGCCCCCCCCACTCCCCTCCGCCCGCCAGCCCCGCGGCCCGGCGCCGGGAGCCACCGAACGGTGGCTCCCGGCGCCGGGCCGCGGGGCTGGCGGGCAGGGAAAGGGAGGGGGGGTGGGAACGACGACCCGGGGATCCTTCTCGGGGAAGGCGCCATGTTGCTTAAACGCCGCGTTAACCTCTTGTTCTTCTGCTCTCTTTCAGGAAACACGCACTGAACTGCCACAGGATGAAACCCGCCTTGTTCAGTGTCCTCTGCGAGATCAAGGAGAAAACAGGTAAGGGCCGCCCGCGCCTCCGCCGCCGCAGCCATCTTGATCCCTCCTTCCACCCGCCGCTGCCCGCCGGCGGGGACGGTGCCGGCCCTCTGTCGCCCCTCAACGCCGCCGGACCGGGATGGCGGGTCCCGCCGGCCGCTCTGACCGGTGGGGTCCCGGCCCGCCCCGCCGAGCTGAGGGAGCCCGCCGGCCCGGCCCGGCGGCGGCCCGCTCAGGCCGGCTCGCTGTGAAATGGCGCGGTGGAGAATCCCCCCGCCGCTCTCCTCACAGCTCCGGAGATGCCCCGGGCTGCCTTTTTTACCGTCAGGACACTTGGCAAAATACTTGTCAAATCTATGTTCCCTCACACCATTTTTCTCCCCGGGATGCGTAGCACGCAGCGGGGACGATAAACTTTTCTGAGCGTGTGCGCTGCCCAGGTTTGGGGCGAGCCAAGCTGAGCCCCTGTCAGCGGAGCAGGGGAAGGAGACCGCCACAGAGACGCTGGGGAGTGCCAAGTGATGGATGCTCTGACCCCAGATTTGTGTAGAGTGCGGCGAAGCTTGAGTTGCTCTTGGGCGATGGTGTTTTAATGCCAAAAATTTTCATCACAAAAGTACAAAAAATATTTTTTTTTCCTGCGTTAATGCGACACTAATAAACTGCGGTTTTCCTAGAGGCATTTTAGGGGATTTTTTGCAATTTTTTCACATCACTGAATTTACAGAGAATTTTTTTTTTTTTTAAGAAAATTTGCAAAGTATTCTGCTTTGTATTGTGAGAATAAGAACATTTATTATGATCTGGATTTAAAAATAAATATATGCATTGGCTGGCTCTTTAGCTGTATTTGATACTCAGTCACATTTCCCTTAATTGCACCCTGAAAAAATAAGACTAGACAAAAACAACAAACGTGAAATCATTGCAAATCTCGGCTGAGAAGCCTAAAAGTGCACAGTTCTCAGTAAATTATGGTGCTTTATGTCTAAGGGTTTCTTTGCTACTGGGGATCCACTTCAGTTTCTGCTGACAGCTAAGCACTAGGGTATTGACTGTGTTGTGAATATTAAGATTGATTCTGCTTTATATTGCATTATATTACCCGGGATAAGGGGAATGATCCCCCTTCTGCCCTCCCTCCCCACCTACCTACGTTTTGCCTCCATCAGCTCGCGACCCCTTTCCATCCTTCTTCGGCTTGTGTTTGTTTTCTGCCTTTCTCTAAACTTTTTGCCTGTCCTGCTCCGGAGCCAGCCAAGCAACCTGCCCTCGATGTTCAGACATTTTGCAGCAGGCAGATTTCAATTAAGGAGGCAGGCGCAGGTCCTGCGATCACTTTATTTGCAGAGGGCTTAGCCTCGCTGTTTTGAAAGGAAAGTATAGTCAACCACATGTCAGAGGTGAGCTGCGAAGAAAAACCCAAGTCCTTTCAGCAGCGGGGATTACTGGCAGAGGGTGTTTGGTGAGGCCACCGCCGTCTCGGAGGCAAGGGGGAACCTGACGGGAGACTTTGTGGTCTGAAACATTTCGGGGTGTTTCGGTGGTAACTTGTAAGTTGGGGTCCTGCCTTTGTGCTGCAAGTAGTCGAGCCAAGTTTGCAAGTTATCTCTTTTGTGAAATCGCTGAGAACTAACAAAGAGTGAAGGCGTCCGCCGGCCCAAAGGCAAGATCCTGCCAGCCCCGGCAGCACGGGAGGGACAGGATTAATGCACCGGGTGATTGATGGAGATGAATCCACACCCCCACCAAAAACCGTTCCCGGAGGGGGACCTTCACTCAGGGTCTCCCAGTTGAGACAAAATGTCTGTGTAGGCTTTAGTTAGCGTGCTAAAGCAAAGAAGACCTGAAAATAAATTCTAGCATATTTTATGTAAGCTCTTTTTGTAGGAAACGGCTCAAACAATTCTGAACTGGAAGGGTGAACGGTCTGAGATGCAATTAAAGCAGCGGTTCCCCCCCTCCCCCTCGTACTCTGCATTGTCTTGTGGTCCGAGTACTTAAATCTGCCTGCAACTGGGTCATGCGCCGGTATTTAATTCTGTTTAATCAGAACCAAAGTTTACCTTGGTGTTGGCAGTGGGAATTGCCGTGATGGCTTTATCGCTACCTTCTTCTGTGAGGAGGACGAGAGGTGAGGAGGGAGACTGTAGCCTATACATAAAGTGTAATTGCAGTCATGTCTTTCTGAAATAAGTAATGCAATATTTAAGTCATTTTTATATTGAATTATGTATTTTTTTTTATATTTGAGGAGTTTTCAGTACAGTCAGCGAGGACCTTGTGAGGCTGGTCGTGAGAGAACACGTAGCGGAATCCTCAGTTTAGGTTGAGCAACTCTGTCACTTTCCCACAAGGGTTAATGAATGCATCACATTTTTAAAAGCCTCTCTCTCTGTCTCACTTAGGGTTAGGAGCTGACGATTTTTTGGTTTTTTCCTGTGAGGTATTTACCATGCACAAAGCAAATCACTGAGCTTACTGAATTTAGCCTGACATTTCTTTTTTAACATTTTAACATTTTAAAAACTGCTGCATAATACATTTAAGAGCTTTACAGATATTAATAGATATGTGCATTCTTAGAGGCAACCACAAGGTAGCATGGTTTTCATAAAGAAACTGCCACTTATTTCTTTAATTAGTTCAAAGAAAAATGATACCCAAAGTTCTACTGAAGCTCCTCTAATCAAATATGAAGATAAGCAAGTGAGAGCCTATTGACTCTGTTTTGTTGTATTTTACCCGTTCTCTGAGGTGTCGCTTGGAAGTGTTAAAGTTGCATTCTTAATGCGCGCTCACATCTGTTGCATACCTGTGTAACAGTCTGTCTCCTTACGCGCCTACCAGTAGGCATCAAAAACTGATTTGCGCCTTTGTTTTTTTAAATAGCTCTTTTTTACTGACTAAAAATCCTTCAGATTTGTAATTTGATTAAGCCTACATTAGGACGTTGCTATAGCTGAGGTACTGGTTATTCTCAGGGAGATAGAAATGAAAATATATTAATTCTTACAGTCTTAAAATGGTTAGGGAATTGCAATTATTTCCCAATGGAATGACATATTAGTAGGTCCTGGATTGTGTTGATAGATTATTTGGTTTTTTGTCTTTAAAAATCATTTCTATAGATAGGAACACATATTTATAAAAATGTCTGAACGCATGTGTGTATATGGGTACACGTATACATTTATTTATTTATTTATTTCTATAAGTCCAACAGAAACAATGATAGCTGCCAACCAAACCCTAATTTACTGTCACCACAAACCCTAAATAGCATTCATTTACTAGTAAAGCCTAATGGCATACATGATGGTTTGCCAGATTTGTGGCCTTTGTGAGGCTTATAAGCAGGACTGACTTGGGAAGATCATAAAACTTAATGAACTTCTCGACTGCAGGAGGTGTCCGCAGGGGAAGAGAAAGGCCTGCTTGGCTGGTTGGGCTGGTTGAACTATTTTTTATGTCTAAAGAGAGAGGAGGAAAATGTTCATTAAGAGCATTCTCCCCTTGTGCAGAATTTTGTTTTAAAGAATGAAAAAAAAAATAGATATGAAAAGCGGACAAATAGTGACGTTAACCACGGGGTTAATTTCTTGCTGTTCCCCATGTAAGCTAAAACCTGCACTTTTATTGCTACAACTGTAAATAGCCATACGATGCCATTCCGATGATTAAACGGCTGTATCGTGCCCTTACTTGCTGCAAAGCTCCTTATTGATGAAAATGGCCCAACTCTTTTAGGAACGCCCCTTGTCAATATGCTGCAAAATCTGTAAACCGCCTCTTAGGCACCTCGGTTGAGAGGGGCTCGCTTTTTGCCTTGCCTGCTAGCAGAATTGGAAAATGTTAACCCCTTTCTTCACTGTGGTTACTTAAAAGTCGAGTCACAGGACTCTTCCCTTGCATCACGCAAATGTCAACTTTTCCGTGTTTGTAAACTACCATTTAGTGCCAACAACTTGCAATAATATATAATAATGGGCAGTCCTAGCGATCCTGTCTGAACATTAAAGGGTTCAAGTGGAACAATGAAGTGGCACTGATAGCATATGTACATATATGTGTGTACGTATGTACGTATGTATGTTAGCTGTTTTCTAAATATCAGCGGTCATGTTATTGTTACTCAGCTTAGCTATTTAAAATATTTATGTGCAGCCCTGGTGTTTTTTTCAAGCTGCTAAATACATATTTTTGTTTTACCCTGACTACAGAAGGAAGTAAGCGTTGTGTATTTATGTGCATACATCTTTTCTTCAGTTTAAATTGTTTAGCTTTTGTTTCCTTTCTCCTGCTTCAGTAGCCAAGATTTTTCACCGAACCGTTGGTTATACTTTTGAATGGTATTTTTTTTTTTTAATTGTCAGCAAATGTATTACAAATGATGATGTGCAGTAGAATGTTAGGTCATTTACACTGTCCTTATGGCAATGACATTGCTTTTCTTCATAAATGTCCTACTAGGAAAAAATAAATTGAATAAAGTATCTTGATTGTCATTTGGTCATCTGTTTCAAACACATTCATTATCAAAATTCTGTTTCTTTGGTGGATTTCTAACAGGGTGCTTCTCTGGTTAAGAAAACAGGCGGCTTTGGTGATTATTTTCATGAGAGAAATTCGTGATACTTTGTCTCACAGAACCTGTAACTACACCGTACCTTTAGACCTTACCACTGTTAGGGCTCCTCGCTGTATTTAAATAACAATCTTCATGTTGATTACCAGGATCTGTGTTTCTAGATCTTTTTTTTTTTTTCCCCCCCTCCTCCATAAGGATAAATTTGGACCTACTTGTCAATACTAATTTAACTAGGAGCGGGGATTTATTTTATTTTATAGCTATTTTTCATGTCCTTCATTTTATTTTTGAATTTGACACATTTGCTTGCTTATCTGAAAATACTACATTATATGAGTTACCGTGTGGTGTATTTTAGGATGCTTGTTGTTAAGTTAAGGAATTTTTGCATTCAGAGATAAATTATTATAATAGCATATAGTGAATGCAAAAGAGTCCTTTTTTTTTTTTTTTTTACAGGATTTAACACATTTATCAAGCTCTATTCCTACAGCTTTCAATGAAAAAGTTGTATGATACGGATATTATGCTGTCTTTTTTCAATTTAAATATTGATTTGTGTGAAACATTAATATAATGATATTTGCAGTCTACCGTAGACAAATATAAGCAGAATTAGACATACTAAATTGTTACAAATGTAACGCAATATTTAAATACATATGAAGGCTGTATTAATAATTATATAGTAGAGCGCGAAGGAGTCCGGTTTGTATCTGTCCTCAGTTTTTAGACTGTTTTTCAATTCCTTGCACATCACGCGTATGATGGTTCGATGAATATTTTTATGAATAGCAGGGATGAATACTGAATCTGTGTACTAGCGAGCCCAAATCAGCGGAGCCCCGAGTGGAGTTTTCCCGTCCTGGTATCGTTGGTAGAATTAGATGTAGCTGTTTGTATTCCGTGAATTGACACCCTGAGAAGAATGCTTTGTTTGTTTTCTCAGCAGTCATGTTTAATGCTATTCGCTTATCAAGGTGATCAGCATGGTTCAGATAACACATGCCTGACACAGCCTGCCTTTTTTCACCATCATGTTGACCTTTTGTCACATTTGCTTTTCTCTGGTAGGCAATTCATGTCTTTAAGTATGAATGGAGTAAATAATTCACATCAATATTTAATATAAATTATTAAAGTTTCTGTCAGCTCTTATAGTTCATGCTTTTATAAAGTTGGAGTAGTTCATCAGCCAAACAGATGAATTGTGCTGCTCAGCTGGACATTAGAGCTCCTCCATAATGCTGTCTTTACAGTGGAAGTAAACAGGGAATTAAATATGAAAGGAAATGAAGCCTGGTACTTGAACGCTATATATTTTTCAATAATGCACATTCTTTAGGAAGGCTCAAAGTACTAGATAAATATCCATCATAATTTATTTTGTTATTCCCATACTTTTTTTTTTTTTTCCCTTCATGTTGCAAACAGAAATGTAGAAAACCCCACTGACCCCGGCATTTTCTTCTACTCTTTGTTATTAGCCTTCCCTTAGTGCTCCAGCCCCCTTCTTGGGTTTAGGGTGGGTGTACTAGTGCTGGGGTTTGTTTGGGGTTTTTTTTTCCCTTAATGTTTTTAAAGGTTGATGGGAAGCACTAAGATGATGAAGTTTCAGGGTTTTTTAGTCCTTGTTTATAAATTATAGTTTATATTTTGCAAAGTGACCTGTGATTGAAAGTAGATTCTGAAAATAATTTTTAAAGAAGAAACGGTCCGATGTCTGATTGTAACAGCTGTAATGTGTTTATTGCTTCAGGAATTGGATAAAAATAGCATGTTTTGCATAAAAGCATGTAGTAAAAATCATGCACTTTAATTTTGTACTATTTTAGGTATTATACTTTAAATTCTTTTGTTAACGATCAGTTCAATGCATGTTGCGCAGTCATATGAACTTGCAACAATATATGAATCACTGAATATCATGCGTCCTACAAATCAATCACTTGGAAAGGGGGGTGGTTTTGTATCATGTGTTTACAGGTCAAAACCTTTTGCTATACTTAAGTCATGCATCAACATTTAAAGCTGATCCCTCATTCCTCATTGTCCAGCAGGTGGCTTTTTCATATATTATTTAATTTTTAATTATTTATTATAAGTGGAAAGTGGAATTTAATAATTGCTTTTTTTAGAAGAGCGACGTTTTTTCATTATATCCTGTTGTATATGGTAGGGTCAATGAAAGCATCTAGAGATCTTCAAGTATACAATCTAAATTAAGATTCTAAACAGGCATTACAGATGCTGGTAACTTTGGCAATTATCATTTTGTTTGGTGAACAGTAGTAAAACAGTGTGCGGTAAAAGTGTTTAGAGAGAGAGGATAAATAAATTGAACAGTTTTGCAATGCAAAGTGGTTTGTGGTGTTTTTGAGGATTTCTTGGCTCTTGCTTAACTGCTATTGTGAAGCCTGGAGCAGATTTTCCCATTGCTAATGCCCTAGAAGTATTAATTCACTTTGATATGCTAATTAGAGGGCATTATGCAAGAAATGAGATTAAGTGGCAGCATGAAGCCATTTGCCTGTCAGTAAATTGAGAGCTTTAGCATCAGGAGGAGCTTTGTTTTTTCTGAGTTTCTCTTGGTTTTGCATATAAATAAAATTGATTGAAAGGTCTAGAGAAGCTTCTAGAACATTGGTGGTTCTTTTTCTCCTTCTATGATTATTTAAACTTCATGTTAAAGCCTTTCTCTGAATATTAATTGATCTAATGGGAGATACTGAACATGAAGAATTTCATTGTATTCTCAGTTACTGTATCTTAACAAAAGGAAAGTATTAGAATTCTTTGTGTCATCTGATTTTTGTGGTATTATTTTAGATATATCTTACAGCTTTGTATTCTAACCTCTCTGACTGCTAACCGTTACTGTGCTGAGATCTATACCTGCGTGGAGGTATTTTTGCCAGTTCTGCTGGTTTTGGGGTTGGGATAATGAGGGCCTGGCCAGCTGAAGTCAAATGGTCGGCTCGGATTCCTGGCCGACGGGGCCTCGGACATTTATCACCCCCACTCACTCACGGCGTTTCCCATCATTTCTTATGTAAATCACACGTGTATTTTCCTTCATTTAGGAAGGAAGGGGTTGTAATATTGACCATAGATTTTATTCAACTGCCAGAAACTGTGTTAAAGTAACATTAAGGGATTGACTTACAGCCATAAGAGCGAGGAAATTTGGAGTTAATAGTTAAACTCTGCCCTTAACTCAACTCATTGAACCTATTTATTAGAGCATATATGATACGTAAGATCACTGTGCTGAGACCTCTGCAGTATCAGGACGCTGCAGGATGACTCAAAGACGAGTTTCTGATTTAGTTCACATTTTCCTGGTGGGTTTTTTTGTGTGTGTGTGTGGTTTTTATTCAGCCTCGGAGTTGCTTTACTACAGTTTTGTGGTTAGTTTTCTTTTTATACTACTGTTTAAAAAAAAATCAGAGAAGTAATTCTGGAAATTGAACAAAAATCTATCAAAAAATAAAACAAGAACAAAACCGACCCAAGCCTCTCTAGTCCTCTTTGCCTGAGTGCCTGCAGAGCGTTTGCTGTTTGTGTGCCCATCTCCTCCACAGATCGTTGTCGCAAAGTCAATCAGGGGAGTAGTGCTAGAGTGACAGTGCTTGTTATGAGCCCCAATAGTTATTTAAAAGAAAGGAAAAAGGATAAAAAAATGCCCCAGAGCTCCGTGCGGGGGCTGTTCATGCTAGATGCACATGGTCTCCCTGATCCTGGCAGCTGAAGTCTATCACTGTTGGGGAATTTTTAACATGAACCACATAAGACACAAACCACCGCTGTTTCCCCGAAGCCACAGGGGTTTTCACGTCAGCGCAGGACAACTGGCACGTGCGCGGCAGGTCCCTGCCCGCTGTCCCCTGCCCTCGCGCCCGCGGGAGCTGCGAGCCCTCTCCGTCCACCCTCCCTGCGCCACATCAACCAGGAGTCCGTTGCGCAGTTTTCATTTAAAGCATGATGTCCCTGGTTGTCCTTAGTTCCCGAGAGCTCCTGAACCGGTTGGCCCAAAGAATCCGATCAGGAATTTATAACGTGAAAGCTTGAGTTATCATAGTGAACCATTTTGATACTGGGGAGAACAAAACAGCACCTGAAGCTGCAAAATCAGTTCTTCTCACAGAAAGCCAAAGGAAGCATCGCTGGTCTCCAGCTGCTAATTTTGAGTTTCACATTCTTGAACAAAAGAACTAAATAATGCAAATGTTCTGTGGCCAACCTTAACTTTCTCAGTAGCAGTAGACTCCCGACGGTGGTGTTTTGGGAGGAGAGGGTGCTGGAGATGAAGGCTGGCATTTCTGGGTTTGAGTCCTGCTGCTGCTCTTGAGAAGAAAAAACCTTCTTCCCACTCAAGTGAGGAGAGACGTGGTGACCTCGGTGGGAGTGCACCCGGGGTCGGCTGCTGCCTCGCTGAAGTGAATGCAAGAGCTCACTTTTCCTACCTTTAAAATGGGAATATTATCCATCAGACTTGTTTATGAGGCTTGTGTTAAGTTGGTGCTATGTGTTGAAAAGGAATAATTTTATCAAGTATTTGGTATAATTAAAATCGTTAGATAAGAAGTAATCTATTAACACTATTTACAGTATCCACTTTATTCCAATCACCGTGAGCCTAAGAGGCGTCTTACCTCCTGGAGATGAAGAGATTAGGCTTTCCTTAGACTTCTACTTTTCCTGGCTTTAATTAGGAATGTTTGTTTTTTGAATTCATGGTTAGACCTCTAGCAAAAGGGTATCGGGGTTTTCTGACTTGGTGGGTAGTTTGCTTGGTACAGAAAGAGACTGTTTGCTCACCGTAGATGGGGATCGCTGCTTTTCTTTAGTCATAGCTGTTCACAGGCAGGATGGCACACTTGAAAGGGAATTTAAAGCACGCTTTCATATATTTGTTGATTAAAGAAGGAAGTGTGCTTTTAGTGAGGTTTGTAATTACAGAACACCCAAATGTTTGCTTATTTTCTCTCTTGTGAGATCCTGGTAGCATGATTAACTGTCACTAGTAAGAACAAGTTACAGTAGATTGTGCAATGATTCTTATTTGACTTCAAGGATGTATTTATTACCATTTTTGAACAAATTATACTAACATGAAAAGTTGTGGAAATGATTGTGCACTAGATAAGGTGATACATTACAGGAGTGGTTGGGTTTATGGAGCTTTATGCCGAGGTTTTCTCAGAAATTATAGCACAGTCCTGTCACTATAAAACCCGGTGATACAGTTGGTAATAACATGCAGTGGAGGTATTTTTAGGATTTCACTTGTTATTCAAATAGAGTGGGAACTATCAGTTTTTCTGCCTCATATTTCTTTCCTTTGTTGCACTGGGTGAAGAGGGAAGAGGGGAAAGAAAGCCCGAGGACGGCAGAGCGGGCGCCCGGGTGTGGGGTACTGCAGCCCTGCCGGCTCTTGCCGGTGCCACCGGCTCCGGGGCCGTGGGGCTGCCGGGTTGTGGCACGGCTGCGGCTCCCTGGGCGTCCAGCGCTCGCGTGGGACGGCAGGGGAAATTTTGCCTTCCGTACGCAGCCAAGGATTTTTTTTGTGAATTATTTCTTACTTCCTCTCCACTTGTTAGGGCCGTGACGTGATATCGATATGGAGCTTGGGAACTTATTGACTTGTTGGTTCTTGACCTTTTGACTGTGACCAAGTATAGAAATTGAATGTCTGAAAATTAAATGATAGACTCTATATACATAAATTCTTGGATGTCAGTGTATTACATGAACTAATTTCGGTTTACCTAAATTTATGGCATTTTGTGTTCAATAAAGGAAATATTTCTTCCTTTCAATATACTGAGAGTCTAATAATATTGTAGTTGCTAGCACTAAACAAATCAATTTCCTTTTACTGACTGATTATCATAACAGCTGCTGTTTAATCACCGTGATTGTTATGTAACTTTTAAATCTCTAATATTTTGGAGAGGAACAAGCGGCATCGTCTTACCGCGTAACGCTGTGATGTCATTGGTGCTGAAGCGCACGACTGCATTTTGTGGGGCTCCAGACTAGAGTTCTTATTTAGTTTAGTAATATTTAATGGGCTGTGAGCACTTGCTGAGCAAACTGCCTACTTGAAAGGAAACCCAAAATAACACACAGTCCGTGTCCTGTTTTCCCCGAAACAAAAAATGGGGATTTGTTTTTCTGCCCTAAAAACATAGCACAGTGGGGCCTGATGAAAACGCCGTGCGTCGGCCTCTAATGTCCGATGAAATTAGCTTATTGCTCCACACATGCAAACAGGGAGAGCGGCGATCCCGGCTTTGTAGCGGAGAGCGAGACTCGGGCCTGCAAAACGGGGTGACAGAGCTGGGAATATTGTTCTCTCCGAGTGCCGCAATAAGGCTGTGGTCAGCACTAATGTAAATATTTGTACAACAACCATGTTCTACAGACTCCGATTTAATGGTAAAAATCTGCCCTGAACGCCTGGGTAAATATATGCTGAAGAACAGAAGCCTATTCACTGAAGAAACAATTGACTTTAGCTTCTTTGTTGTTAAAGTGGCCCCCAGTGATCCGCTGCGAGGGCCAGATAGCGGCGGAGCGCGGCTGCCGGCGGCTGGCGGCTCCCTGGCAGTGCCCAGCGCTGCCGGCGCGGGCGCGAGGGACGGCCGGGGTGCGGGGAGCCGGCGTCGCCGCCCCGCTCCTCTCCGCGCACGGGAAGGGGAACTTGTCAATGGAAGAAAAAGAACTGTAATCGCACATTTACATATGCTCCTAATTGTTGATTTGGGGATTTTCTATGAATATAGCTTCACAAAACAGATGCTGTTTAAGAAAAGGGGGAACATAATTTTGTGGGCAATGAATTAAGTGTTTTTGTGGCCCTCTCATCCGTAGCTAGGAGCAGTTTGTGGACCGCGTCTGTGAACGCCGCTCATAATTGTTTTTCACACATAAGTTATGCAAATGAGCTTTTATGGCAACTGGCATAACAATTAGCATCCTCCAGCAATATTTTAGCAGGTTAATTGCAAAATTTCTAAATTGTACATCTGACTTGTTAATTAGGCATGACAGAGGTGGTAAAATAGTTATCTTCAGGCAGTGGCAGCCAGGAGCTGCTTGAAATGCAAAGAGCAACGATTGATTGGATTTGAGGGTTACAATTGTGGGAGCACTGCTGTTGTCAAGTGCCGCTGAGCAGCTCTGCTCCACCGGCTGCCTCAGAGCAAGAACCACGTCGTTGCTGAGAGGATCCTGCCATTTACAAATCTGCTTTATTTAACTCTGAAACTCTCCAAATCCCGTCTGTGGGAAGCGACGAGCTCCTGCCTGTTCCTCCATCTCAGGCCCACGTGAAGGGGCAAACCATGGACCTGAAGTCGTAATTTTGATTTTATTTACAAATATGCCTGAAAGTTTAGCTGCTGGCACGGATCAACAAATACTTTTTTTTTTGGTTTTTTTAGCCCTGGTAAAAATGCCGTTACCTATCCCCACACATTTGCTGAGAATTCTGCCTTACTTTCCTTAAATTGCAACCTTTGCTGCCCGATATTTTAATATGATGTTGATTACATTTTACAAGCTTTACTTACTCAGCTTATTTCTCTTAAATCCTTGCTTTCAAATATCTTTGTGTGCCTTATAGTATTAATCGTATTAAAATACAAAAAACCATGATATTTGCAATAATCCCTTTTTAGGCTCTCAGAGGTATGTCTGAACGATGAAAAAAAGATTGGAACATGAAAGTCATCACACTGGTAATGTGTGCAAAACATTTTTCCACCAATACTGCCTGTAACAGATAATAATGTGTTCCAGCAGAGGTGCAGTCTGTTTGACTCAGACTAACACAATTTTCCATCCCAGTATGTTTTAAATACATTTTACTCTCTTTGACTGCTCATTTTGATATAAAATGCAGATTTCTGGGCTATTTTAATATTTAATAAGTTAAAGGGTGATAACAAACAGACCCCCCCCCACACTGAACAAGTACCTTTGGGAGACAGAGAAGTCATCTAGCACGCCTGAAAGCTTTGTTTGGTTGTACCATTTGTCTTTAGTTTGCTGGTGGACTATGTATTTTGTGGCTTAAATAAAGTCAAGCAAATTTTAGTACATGTATAGTACCTGTAAGCAAAAAGAAAATCAGCTTAAGCATATGTGAAATTTCACGTCCTCTTTTTTCTCTATATGCATTCTCTTGATTTAACCACATGGTTTTTAAAATTGGGATGTTATATTTTCATTTAAAAAGTAAATGTTCCTGCATGCATAACTGTTCTAATATTTTACATTTTCTTGTGACATGTGTATATGGAGTAAGTGCCATTTATGATATGTTGTCATCAATAATTTTGTCACAGAGAATAAAAGCCTTTAAACTCATCCACCCACTGGAACGTTTTATCATATTTATTTTAAGAGATATGAAATTAGCAGAACAATTGAGCTCTTTGTATGTGGGAGATGCAAATGTAACTGAATATTTACCTTTAATGAAGGGCAGCATAAATATCTCAGTATCAATAAATTATATGCAGTAGCAGAATATTCCATAGACACCTAATAAATAGTTATTTTTTTCCCCTAGATTCCCGAGCCGCATTATCTTTTAGGATAGTTTAATTTACAACCCACAGTGAAATTAAGTATTGGTTAACTTTTTGAAATGATCTATTGCAGTTGGAAAATACTGGGTTTTGACTAGAAGTAAACCACGTTTCCAGATCGTTACGTTTAGCGCTGAAATGCTCGCTGACTGTATTCAACAGTTTAAGGAAGAGTTTACTACAGTAATGCTTCCGTAGATAATATTTGGAATGGAGTAACCATTTTAATGAGGTTCATCGAGAGATTTCAGCAGGGAACGTTTCAGGTGTGTTATGGCTTTTGTCTTGTCACAATGCGTGTCTATAACGTCAGAGAGAAGTTACAGAGCAGCGCTCCTCTCATTGCAGACAATGAGGAACTCCGTAGTAAGTCTGAGCAGGGAAGGGCAGTACGAGATAGCATTGTGTGTTCTTGTGTTTTCGCAAGCTTGGTAAGTAAATACACTCCACGGTTTAAATGTACATCACATTTTAACTGTCCTAATATTGATCATCCTATAGAGGAATTATATTGAAGTCTACTAGTTATTAGTGTAAAGAGGGTCAGATGCAGAGACTGGTACAAAGCAAGTGCTCTCATGGTAATGATGCTGCTATTTATAGATCCCCATTTCATTAGTTGCAGAGTTTCAGGGAAGAGATTTTCTCTAGGGGAAATGGATACTTGAAGTTCATTTTCTTCCTGATGCACATTAAGGCAGAAACGTGAACAACCTTCAGCATAGGACACACGATTGCAAGATTCTGTTTGACCGTTTTCCCTAAATGTACCTGCAGCCGCGTGTCGTGCAGCCGTGGAATTGCTGGCTGGGATTCCAGCCCGGCTTCACTTCCAAATGCCTTCCACAATTTTTGTGTCGTGAGAAGATTTTTTTTTTTTCTTCCCCTAAAGGAATTTTATTTTTAAAGGGTGCCACGCCGGGAAACTGAGTAGTATTAAAATGTTTTGCTTTGTAAAACTAACACATCTGGATCACCTGACTTCAAGCAGCCTTGCTAGAGCTGTCATGCACTGCAGTATATTTACTTACAGTACCCAAGAAGTACAATCGCAGTTAATCAAAACGGGACTGTGTTTTCTGATATTTACTAATAAATATGAAAATTTCTTTGAGTATCTGAAAACTCGATTGTTTAAACATACTTAGTTGCCTCCTGTGAAATTCAGATAATCAAAGCTCCATATAATTTTTGTGTGCCTGTATTTCTAGCGCTTTTCTTCTTGGAATTCTTGATGTCTTGAGTTATTTTTTTTTTCCTTTAAGAGAATATTTACTTAGTTAGTATTCACTTAATTAGAACTGACTGTTTAATGTTTTCTGGGAGGGTATTTATGGTATTTTCTTTGCCATATTTGCATTCCAGAAATTAAGTCCCCATGCCATTATTCGGCAAGGCTTTCATACATTAGAATGATGAATTGAAAGCAGAAATGGGAAAAAGACTGCAATGCAATGAAAATTTAATCAGCGTCTTCTGCTGCTTTAATAAGGCAAATAATTCTTATTGGCCGCTGCGTTAAGGTTTCTAATATTTAATTCATAACAAACCTTGCATTATTCTGCAGCAGCATCGACAGCTCCACTTTGCTGCCTGCCAACAGGCAACCATAAAAACTTAAAAGCAGATGTAAATGTCTAAAACAAGGAGAATGATTGGATCTAAAGCGGTCAGAAAAAATCAACAATATTGCCAGAGAGTTTGATAAATCTTAACACGCGCTTTAGCAATGTACAAATGATATTAATTAAAGTCATTAGACGTGTTGATTTTAAGGATTTGAGGTAACTTTTTTGAAATTTGCAATTTTTTTAGTTCCTGCAGGCCCCCAAACGAAAACTGATGCAATGCCAGCAGTGCAAGGATGCTTATTGCTAGTCAGCTTGAATGATATTACAATTCTGGCAGATTCAGTTAATTTTCATATTTAGGGTATCTGTTCTATTGCAATGGTAAAATTGTTGTCGTTTGTCTTAGGCGTGCGTCTAATGCAGGAATTAGGCAAAAGAACAAGAGCTCGTCCTCCTAGTGCTATTTCTGCGCTCTCTTCCTAACAGTAGTGTTAATTGATTAGAAAATGCCGTGCTAGGAAAAGCCTGTGTTAGTTTTTAAATCCCGTCCTAAAGCCGTTCCGTATCCGGGAAGGCTGCTTGGGAAGCGACGGTGCAATCCTCCGCACCGAATTTCGCACTGGAGATCTAAAAAAATGTGCCGGGGTGCCGCGAAGATGAAATGTAAACATGCTGTATAATTCCCGGGGATGTGGCAGGGTGTTTTTGTAGTGCGAGGCAGCAGCGGATGGCAACCTGCCAATGCTAGGTGCAAGCTCTTGTTACAGAGAAGGGTTGCGCCTGTTCTCATTTCTTCTTGAAATGGCTTAATTGGTGTCAGCACCCCAGGGATAAAGGCCTCTAACACTGAAATCCACACGATTCACCCTGTCTCTGCTCAGTGTAGGGAAACTGGTAACAACTGGTGGTGAATGAGGAGTGAACGGTGCTGTAACAATACTCGATGATGTTTGGGATGACAGAAATTAATACGCACTTGCTTGAAGAAAGCAATGATTAATGGCAGTGAGCAAGGGAATGCTGTCCCTCCTTTAACTCCACTTTGATGGGGATTGAAAAGCAAAAGGCTGTTTTCATTCTCTCTCGAAAACAGAGGTCACCCAGAGTACATTACAGCAATTTTTCCTCTCTGTTTTTTATTTCATAAATATTATGATAAGCATAGATTAGATAGATTTTTTCACGGAGGCTTAAAAGGATATTTTATGTGTGTTTGCTGTTTGTGCTCGACAAAGAAATCCGATTTCTTCTGTTTACGTGTTAGATCATTTTACTTCACGGTGGAATAATTAGTATAATTAAGAATTTTAAAAGCTCACCATCGTGTTAGTTTTTCTCAGGTTTTTACAGCTGGAATTTCATGGTCTTCATTTCCAAAGTGCTGACAGGTCAGACTGAGGCAAGGAGTGTTGCCGAGAAAAGAAAAAAAAGGTTAAAAATCCAAGATTCCTCATTGAATTTTTGATGTAAATATATTTTGCAAGATCCTCGCACTTGTCAGCAGCTTTCTAAGCTATTTGATAAAGAATCTTTATTCTACAAGAAGACTGAAATAACACAACAGTGCTTTGGATAATGAATTCTTCATCTAAGCAGAACTTTAAAACAAAGTACAATGTTGGCATTTTTTTCTTTGAGTGAGAGGGCTGATACATCTTTGGGATCCGACAGGAAGACATAAATTAATAGAGTTCTGGAGATCAGTTTCTCATTAATAATCCATTTTGTCATGGTTCTTGGCATTGTCAGCCTAGTAGCTGGTTCATATTTTGCTAAAGGATAAAAGCACATGATGTCTTAAGGCACAACATAAGGAGAAGGAGTTTATCATCTTTTGGAAAAACTATCTCTGAAAAAAATAGATTGTTTTGCAGGAAATAAATGTCAATGTTGAGTTTTGCGCATTTTTAATCTTCAAACAGGTTATTTAATGTATACAGTTGCAAAAATAGAATCCTGAGTTGGAAGAGGTTGTTTCCAACAGCCGTTGCTTTGCCTTTGTCCTCTCCTCTGTTTTGGGCGTTGATTTTTTAGAAATCGCAACGGATTCCAGACCTTTACTACTGCCTTTTTAGACTCTGGCAGATTGTGTCCGGCTTAAAACATATAATTGAAAAAGAAAAAAAGATGGTTTTTCTTTTGAGTAGGTAAACATAAAACCTTTGTTACCTCCGCACTTTCCCAGAAATGTGGGACATACTCGAAAGACCAATGTATATTTCCCCAGTATTTTCAAAATGGAAAAGGTTGCTTTTTCACGAGTATGGTGACGTAAATTGGAGTCATTTACCCTTTTGAAGTCTTAAATTTGGTATTTTATGTATCTTAAGGTAGTGGGAGCCTGGCAAACAGTGTAACCACTTAAAAAGTGTTTGGCTTGTGCTGTCATCCCAAGTAAGGCAGAATGGAGATCTGATTTAGTTACATGCCCTTTATTTTATATACTGAAGAGTGACATAATGCAGATCTCTGAGGGAATTTGCCATGCGTTTGGGAAGGATAAAGGGGAGGGAAAAAAGACGGCACTAGCCCAGATAGCTTAGTTGCAAGATTTAACCGGGCTCAGACATTTATAATTTAATCAAAGGTAAACGGTCTACTAAAACAGGCATAGAGGGAGGGAGAGGTTGTGGGGACAGGGCTGAAGGGGGCTGGGGTCCTGCCGAGGCTGTAGTCGGGATTACGGAGAAGGAAGCACCGCGTGTCGGGAATATGCTACTGAGCGGCTCCGGGCGGGACGGGGCGCAGCGGCACCCTCCTCCGCGTGTCGTTGGGAGAGGGCCGTGGGGGGAAGAGTCACCCGTGTACCTCCGGAGGAGCCCCGGCCGGGCACGTGGGTGTACGCGGCACGCGGCATCCCTGGCGCGGGTCCCACCGACCTGCGCGTCACAGGTGAGGGAGACGTGCCAGGTCCTCAGGGATTTACACATAAACGTATCGCTTCATTTTGATGATCTTGACCTCCACGAGCTTAAGATTCACTCGTAAGGAATGAGCAGATCAGATAAAACCGTTGCCTCATCTTCCCCGCGGTTCCGTGGCGGGTGGATCAGAGGTGCCGTCCGTCCTGGGCGAGGGCTGGCGGAGGGGGCAGCCGCCTTTGACACTCGCCGTGGCGAGAAGCGTGGTGTTCACTTCATCAGCAGGAATGTACAGCCGTTTACAGCTTGCTTTTTTGCCTGAAAACAGGGAAGGTTTGAATTATGAAGATTTAGAACATGCTTCCTTACACGGAGTTGCAAAGGACATTTGTCTCAGCACATTGTAGTGAAATTTTAAAGAGCAGGTTTTGACAGGAGACATTTTGCTGACACAGAATATTTTGTTCACTTCTGACTCTCAAATAAGTGCTACTTCTGTCATAATGATTGATTTATATTCGTTTTAGACCATACATTTTACATCCTCTCCTTTAGTGCTTATGGCTACACAGCTTCAGAATAGCACAGTTTTAAAACTGTTATGAGCATGGCATCACATTTCACATTCCACTAATAAAAAAATTGATTGTAACGGGTTGTAGGTATTTTGTGGTATGGTATATTTGGAATAAAATGCTAAATTTTATTATATCTCCTGGAAAAATAAAAGTTTAAAATGAAGATTCCTGTTAAAAAATCGGTACAGAGTTGTAATTTACATTATTCCTAGTAACAGAGCCTAAAGAGGCCCAGTGACCTGCAGAATGCTGTTCCCACGGCTCCTGGAGGTGCTACGAGATTAAGTGCTGGGCACCTTTGCCATCCCGTGCGGAGTGCTGGGAGCTGCTGGCACTCGGGGAAGCGCTGGGCTCCTCCCAGGTCCGGATCTGGCCCCTCGTCACCGCTGGAACGCTCGGCCTGGGCGGGCGGTTGCTCTGCATTTGCATTAACCCAGTTTCTTCCCTGCATGTGCCAGACAGGAGCCGTAGCACGTTTCAATGTATAACTACCTCAGGAAAAAAATGCTGAAGCCTTTGCTGTAAGTTTTGCTTGAAACGTATTCTCCAGGTAGCAGAACCGTTCCCACTGGAGCAGGACCCTCGTCTGGGCGCGGTGGCGCGAGGCAGAGGACGCTGGTTCGTGTTGAAGCGTGTCTCGGAGCACGAAGGGGCTCTGCCTCCCCTCGGCAGTGGGTGCTGCCGTCTGCGTCCAGAGACCTGCAGCTGCAGCGGTGGCTTTTAGGTTTGGGTGACACAACTGATGTCACAGCCGCGATTTCTCCGGTAATCCCTGGGAAATGGCATCTGCTAGTTCATGTCTTTGTAGGCATTTGGACAGAGTAGGTACCGTCCCCGTGTGCGCGGCTTTCTGATTTTTCAGTGGCATTGCAGTCTGGGAAAAAAGAGGAGACTCTAGTATTTTCAGAAAAAGAAATAAACTTGTCCGTAGTCGCCGCTCCCAGTGCGACCATCTGAATAATTGAAATTACTATGTTAATTGAGCCCGGGGCTGTTTCAAGGAGAGGCTCCGCAGCAGGGCAGGAGTGACGCCAGGGTTGATTCCCCGTGTCCGGGGCTTTGCCCATCGGGATGTCAGAGCGGACGAGACCGCTCCGGCACGGCCGGACCCTGCGCGGTGTCACCGAGCGCGGGCTGCAGGTGCAGCAACCTCCACCAGCCAAGGTCACCCAGCAACGTCGCCGTCTCTGGACGGGGCTGTGGTCTTCTCCTTCAAAACTAATGCTCATGCACATCTTACTGTGGAATTACAGTACTTATGCTTCCCTTCTTTAAAAAATATCCCTGAGAACGCAGCGCTGAGCACGGACTTTGGTCAGAGAGGGCTGGTTCCCTGAGCCCTTCGCTGGCCGTGAGAGCCGCCGCTTTGTCCTCTGAGCTGGTGAAGAACAGGCAGCACGGAAAGGATCAAATTCGGCTGCCTTTGGCTTTGCTGCAACTATATCTATACTGAGATATTTAATTCTTAGAGAACGAAGAAACTAATATTCAAGCAAGGCTTCAGGAAAAAAGGGCTTCCAAGATGTTACAGATTTTGGAAATATTTGACAATGTTAGCAACATCAACTACTGACAAAAAAACCCTCTCTCCAGAAAATCTTTCACAGTTGTGCCAAGAAAAGCAGCTTCGATGGAACATTTTCATAAACTATCATCAGTTATGCAGCAGCAGCTTCACAAATCAGAAATGATATCTTCAGGCACTGCTGTCAAGTGTTATTCAAATAATACCAGCCTCACATTTGAATAACAGCAGACATTTTGAATTAATTAATCAGATGAGATAGTCTAGGCCTTTTCTCATTAGTCTCTGGGTCAGGCATGGGAAGATATATGCGTTGGTGATGATATACTTGTCTTTAATCGTGATTTATGAAGATTTAGGATTGTGTGTGATTTGTCAAAGGTTCTGGGAAAAGGCTGGTGCATATTTCATTACCTAATCTGAGATTGATTTCGTGATGCTGAGAGATATAACCCTATTGTTCGGGTATGTGGGAAGCGCAGGTAGACACGGCGTCCCAGGGTTTTACTGGCTTATCTTTGTGACTGTCAAACAATGCTGTAAACTTTTACTGCCAGCAGTTAACAATTCCTGCTTTAATTATAGGCAAATTCTTCATTCTGTCCAAAGGGGAAGCTTCAGTAGTTATTTAGTTAAAAAGCATAACAGACCTTATAACTATGACCCAGTGTAAATCATGGACAAAGTTGGCAAATTTCATGGCTTGGTCATGGTGAAAATATAAAATTTCATGGTTTGTCACAGATTAATAGAAAAATCCTATTAAAACTGTGCAAATAACAGAACAACAAGTTAGGTGGAGATCCTTACATGGCACCTTCCTACTCACAGGATTTATTTTAGGTTGAAATCGCTACCAACGACACAAGGCCCTTTGCATGCTTTTCTTTGCTGCACTGTTTTCTATTCAGTTTAATTAGTATTTGTTGTTTGGTTTGGACTGAATAATTATCGTGCAATTGTTTTGAAGCATTATTTACATAAGAAAGCATGTGTTACATTGCTTCTGCAGTGAAAGGAGCCTTGAAAATGAAATATTTGAATACAAATTGTGTATTTTTTTTTAAATCATACAAATTGCTATATCTAATAATTCATCAGTAATCAGGATTTTCTGCATTGGAACAAGGTCTGGCAGCGCTGCGCGTTCCTGCCCTGGAGCAGAAGAGCCCCTCGCTGCCCCGTGTGCCGCAGGGAAGCGGCTGCTCCGACGGGAGCCGGGCTGGGTCCTCGACCACTGCAGCCAGCCGCTGCCCGCGCCTTTTAGATGCCCAGACCGTGCACAAGCCTCAGGTTCCCTGCAGATTGCTAATCACCCGCATCCTCGTTTTTAATCAAAAAGTTCATGTCTTTTGCCGTTCTTGGTACAGTTTTGTAGCCCATCTATCACAGCCGCGCGGCTCCGGCGACGCTCCGTGTCCGCGCGGGACGCAGCAGCGGCAGCCCGTGTCTCACACAGCCCGTAGACCTCCTGTTCAGCCTCCTGCGCCGACCGAAGCCCCGTCAACAGACGGGATTTATACTATTTTCTTTTTTACTATTTTGATTGTATCCAGAATTTTGATCAGTGATACAGGGATTTGGATCTAGGCCAAGATACTCCGAACATACTGAGCTCTTCCCCTCGATCCTCTTCTAGAGGGAGTAGTTTGTGGCTGAAGTGGCCAATTTAAGAAGAAAATGGCAGTTGTTCCACGTTGGAATAATGAGAAAAAAGAATCAAAGTCTCAGAATAAGGACTTTTAAGAATGACATCAAAATAGTCATCACTAACAGCAGTCAGTAAAAGCTCTGCATCTTAAATAGCCCAGAATTTCACATATGAAACTTACTTACTTAAAAAAATGAGTTTGTGCTATTTTCATATGAGACTTTCCTTCACAAATAGAAGGTCTAGAAATACTTTTTTAGGGGAAGGGTGCAATGGTTCAAATAATCACATGATTCTGAAATCTCGGCCTTTATGGGAGACAAAATGATGAGTCTTGACAAAAAGGAAAAATGCCACAAGTGAGAAATAAGTTCATGATTCCCATTAAAGAAAAATACATCCATGAGTATTGTTTGTATCAAGTTTCACAATTAACTGTTGTCAGGTCATCTGCATCAAGAACTTCATCTGCACTCTAACCAACTACCGTGTACAGGTAGTAATTAAAAGAACAGCTAATGACAGTGTAGATACAGTCATTTTTCTTTTTTCCTTATCACAGATAGTCATAAAATATAGAAGGAAAGAAAAAAAAAATTGGTTTGGATTATTGATTAGTGTTTTGCTAATAAGAAATTAAATTTATCGACCAGTGCCATTATATGGCTCTGCTTTCCCATGAGTTAGGCGGCAGCTCCAGGCAGGCTTCAGCGGGTCGCCGGGGCCGGGCGCGTGCTGGCAGGCATGCCTCGGGAGAAGGATGCTTAACCCTATTAGTCAGGTCATTTCTCTCTTTTTGTGCAGAGGTCAACAAAAAAGGATTGTTTTCTTAAGTCAACTTCCACAGCTTTCATTTTAAAAGTAAACAAATTGCACCAACTTCTAACCATGTTGTAACGCACATATATTCTGTTTGAAGATGGGAACCTCTGTCAAGCGACATGGTGGTGTAGTGATCAATATTATGCGTAAACTCCTATAAATATTTTGGTTTATGGAAGTTACATAGACACAACTGAGATACCAGATTCCTCGGGATATACTGGCACGCAGACGTTCAATGTCACTGTGCCACACCTTAAGGAAGCGTGTCCTATTCCCTCGACTTCGGGCTGTAGTTCGCTTTAGAAGCATAAATACACATTATACTTTGTACATGGACGCAAAAGGTTAGCACTATTCTTTAAAAACTAAAGAGGAGACAGGGAGTGCCTTCCATGGAGAAAACATTAATTTCCAAGACTTTTGGATAAGAGGATCTCCTTTTGGAAGAAAGTGAGCGTGGACCTTCCGTGGTGCCCAGAGTTACCGCTGCATCACCAGAGCAATCGCAGATGATGCACCAATGCATCGGTCTTCAGGGGAGGGTTGGGCTTGGTTTGGTGGCGTCAGCAAAACTCTAGTTCTAGACTCAAATCACGAGTCCACCTGATGTGCTTAACCTTTGCGTTTAGGTCAGCTTTCACAGTAAGAAATGGCTCTGGGGGCTCTGAGCCCCAGTAATCCAGCTGCTCACAGCACACACGCGTGCCCAGCGCCGTGGGTCCCGGCACGCCTGACGCCAGGGGCTCATTCGCGCGAGTGGGTCCAGACGGGAGCATCACCAGTGGGGACACGGTCTGCACCTCCTCGGCCCCGGCTGCAAAGGTGACCCTCACGCGTCGGCCCCCGTAGGGGCAGCTCAGGGAGGGTCCTGGCACCTCGGGGGGACGAAGGGGCGTCCGTGGAGGTGGATGTCCCCGGCCAGGAGCAACGGGAGCTGCAGGGTGACGGTGTCCCACCCCCTGTCCTGCCCCAGCTGGCTGAAGCTCCAGCCCCGCACGCGGCGCTGGGGGGCACTCCCGGCAGCCAGCACGACCACGCTGCTCTTCCCTTTGCTCTGCCGCTTGCCCTGCTGTCGGGCAGCGTCTCACATGAACAGCGAGTGGATCCGGTGCCCGGCATCCAGATCATGGTGCAGCGCAGGGGTGCTTGCTCGGGGCTGATTTAGGAAATTTGTTGTGTTTTTCTGCATTGCCAGTCAGTGCAAAGCTTTTATACGTGGGAATTACTAAATACCGAGTCCATGGTTTTGTATGGCCTTTGGGAAGATGATAGCTGGTTTTCCGCGTGACTGTTCGCTCTGTTCACGGTACTTTTCTACACTTAAGAGTGCAGAGTGCAGTGCAGTTTCAATACAAACATATACTTCTGTATATTAAGCATGTGCATTAATATATTATTATTACTTGGACTAATAACAAACAGTAGTCAGTCAGTGAGATAAAAAAGGACAGAGTTCAATAGTAATTCTCAGACAGCTTAGCAATTACCCAGACAGCTTGCAGTCAGAAAAGCTGTTCAAATCTAGGATTACGAACTACGCTGATGGCAGCTCTACTGGGTGGAGTTTTAAAAGACTGTGAGTATGTTTGCAAGTAATTGCAAGACTCGTTTCCAGCACTCCTCCTGATGAACTTCTCTTTTACAAGCCAGAATCAACAACCGTAAAAAAAACCCCTCCAAAAGCCAGTAGGCTGGTTTCCAGAACTAGTCAAAATTATTGTTAAGTATTTATTTTCTGTATCAGAAAGATGTCTGTGCTTGGAAGCATCTTGGAGATTTTTCGTCCTGCCTCCTTAATGACATAAACCCCAAATTCTTTTCATTTCCTTAACAATAGTCAACATCAAACAGCATGCGTGGCAACACAGATGTTGTGGCTTTGTTTTTAAAATCAGCGCATCTCCTTCCTTTACGAGTGAAGGTGGCTTCTTTCCTCATCGTGACTGTGGATAGTCTCATGGATTCCCATTCGCGTTTTCCGTAACCAGCGCTCTGCTCTCCGGCGTGCTGCGGGTGAGATCGTCCCCGCGCCAGCGGAAGGCCAAGGGAGCTCTTAAGCCCCATCTAAGCCTCAAGGCATAATCTCAGAACTTCTTCAGGAGCGGGGTCAGCGAGGCTGGCGTTAGCCGGTCAGCACACTCCCGACGCGGGGAGTCGCGGGGGGACGCGGGGGGCCCCAGCCCCGGAGCCGGCGCAGACCTGGGGTTTGGGGGGTCATCTACCGCTCGTGCTCCGCGGCACCAACCCGGGAGAGGACACAAACTTTGTTTTTGAAGCACTTGAATGAAAAAGGGGTGTTGTTGGATTTTGAGCTTTTTTTTAGGGCAGTACATGATTTTTTTACGGGGCACATTAAATTCTGTACCTCCAGCCAGCGGTTAAGCCACCTCATCACTCGGCACCGGAGGGGAGCGCAAGCTCTGAAGCAGGAGAGGCAGCTGTTAAGAGATTTCCATTTCAGCAGCCTCTCATGCCAATAAGGTTGTGATTTGGGAATATAACAAGGCTTTGGGGGCTAAAGTTAATAAATAACCACTGTATTCCCTTTACCGTTTTATTCTCTATGCCTGGCCCCAATGCCTTCTAAGCCCAAGCAATTATCAGTCCCTAGGCTGATGTATTTGACATAAGCCCATATATTCTTTAAGCAAGAAGCCTTCGCCACAAATTTTGCTTCAAAAAGACTGTTGAAGGGAAAAAAGGTCATTTGGGTGGTTGAGTGTCTGTACTCGGATGCTGCCAATAAGCGCTGTATTTGCAGTCACCAGGTTTTCTGTCCCCGCGGTCGGGGGGAGCCGAGTACATGGTATGTATTTTGGGTCACGTTCTTCCTGCTGGTGGAGACAATGCATCTTCCGTCGGCGAGGCTGACCCTTTTCACATCCAGAATATTTGTTGTAGGGGTGTGGCTGACAGAGCATCTTGGGAAGTAATTCAAATTCTTTAGTTGCAGTCCTGGTTAAAAGATCAAGTCATTTCCAGTCATTCCTGTCGTACCCGGTCCTGACTAATAGAACAGAGACCGTGCTTTTTGCATCAAATACACCCTTGCTGTACCTCAGGAGGAAGGTTGGCAGACACAGGTTTTTATAAATAACCTTAAAAGCACAGCTCAATAGTCTGAAGTTTGTAGCTGATAAGAAAGTTATGGGCAGCATAGAGTTTCATCCACAAATTTCTGAGTACTTTCCAGCGGTCTCAAGGGAACATTTAATACAAGATTACCAAAAGGGAGAGGATGCAGGGACCAGCCCCTGGCCCCCGACGTGCCGCTGTGGGCTGCCTGTCTTTCCAAGGAACACTGGATTATGAGCTCCACTGGGAGTGTCCATTGGTTTACGAAAACGCTGGGTAAATTCATTACATTATTATGTACCAGCATCAAAATGGACTTCTTTCTCCAAGAAGAGGGACTGGGACATAGAGGTGTGATGTACCCTCCAACCGAAAGATGTAGCTTCATGTTATCTCGATTAATTCACACTTTCATTGCAGTCCCTGCATTTAAGCCTCTCTTTAGCTTCCATTAAAGTTTCTCTGTCCTCATCCCATTCTGTAGGTACGCAAGATGGAATTTAACTATGATGCCATAGTAACTATAACGCAATTCAGAAGTTTTAATGGTTCAAATCTTCAAACTTGCATAGCAAAGTTAATGGGAGTCTATCAAAAGTGTATATGTTACTATTTATTTAGTGGCTTTTTCAATTTAGCTTTAAATTTACAAACGGTCAGATTAAAAATATTTCAGCACTGTACAGTGTTCGTGCCTATGAGCAGATGCCTTCTGCTGGGCATCGCGTCACGTCCCTAACGTTACGTCCAGTTGGGCTCCAGCACAATACTGAAAGCTCTTCCATAAATCAAGCACTTCATGGGTCACAGCGCTCAGAAATGATGCAACACTAAACATAAACATGGTAGTGCTGTTCCCGAGACACCGAGGAGTGTGAATCTTGACTAATTTTCAAACGCAAATATGTATGGTTTGTTGAGGCTGACGGGTGTTAATATGCAGTCTTGCATTAGTTGTTGCTTCATCCGTTCGAACATGAATTCGTTCACGCGGCAGGAGTGAGCAGCCAGCCAGGGATGGGGATGGTGGCTCTGGCGTGTTTTCGTCAGTCTTTGACTTCGTATTGTTTTGCACTTTTCTCAGAGGTTTTGATCACAGGTGCTCCAAAGCCTGGGCCCTGGAAACACAGAGAGGGGTGGGTTTTTTCTTTTGATTGGGGTTTTTTGTTCTAGTTCCATTATTTTTTTCCAGGCAGATTGTCTGATAAAGAACCTTCTTTGTTGTCTGTGCTTCAGTTCTGCTCATCCCACTAATCTGAAATATTGTAATTACATCTCCCCGTCTCCTGCTACTTCCTTCCTTACGCTCTGAAGGAAAGCACACGCCGTCCTTCAGCCTGTGCCGGGGCTGTTTGCGGTGAGGACTGGAGCAGGGCAGTGCAACGGGGAGACGCAGCTGAAAGATTTGAGGTATCATAGGGGAGACAAAGAGATCTGAGTCTCTGCAAGCTCTCGCGTTCTTTCCCAAGCCGAAGAGTACTCTGTCAGAAAAAGGCAAATTTAAGCTCACGTTTCCCAGCCCACTCTGTTTACACTCCTGGTGAACTGCACCAGTTTTGAAGTTTGGTGCAGAGTGTTTTGCTTGACTGGGGGATGAGGAGCATCTCTCTGTTGAAAATCCCAGCTTTTGGCATAGAAGATCGAGAACACGCACTGTGAACAACTGTTGTAGTTAGAGTCATTGTGTGACGCCTGCAGAGACACTGTCCTCTCTGGGCAGAAGTGAGGACCAAGACATTCCGGACCAGCACCTGAACATGCTGAAAGTTTGCTGTGTGCCTGTGAGCTCACTTTTCTGAACCTTAGTACTACTGAAGGAGCATCTTTCTTAAAATGATGTACCAAAATGTTCGTGTTTGTTTGGGATGAATTCTTAATCTTCCTTTTTCACCACGAAGTGGTGTGGACTCAGCAGAAGAAAGGGAAGGAAAGGGCTGATGTGTCCTAAGGCTTCTTCCCCTCCGCGAGGGCGAGACGTCTGATGTGCACTGGGTGCTCTAGCTGAAAAGATTACTTTTCACAAAGCAGCACTGGCCGTGGGATCTGTTCTTTCCCAACCTGTATCTCCACCTGTGTCCATGGACAGCTGTGTTCTCGCTCCCTACGGGGCAGCTCTTACGGAGCTGGAGTCTCTGAGAAGAGCGGGAAGGGAGGAGGTTCTGGTGGTGGTGCGTGGTTGATAGTTGGATTTCCACCGTGCTTGTACACACACATTTCAGTTCTACATTACAGCAACAGAATATCATCTCCAGAGGGACAGCAGAAAGACATGTTAACACTGCAGCCACATACTATGCTTAACGCCGCAGAATTGATTAGTGCAGCAGTGACATTTTGTTATCCTGAGAGACAGAAGCTGGAAGTGTTCTTGAAAGTGCAACCTCCAACACCAGGCGGGTGACACGGGTGGGGGCACCTCTACCCTCCGCACGCCTGATTCCCGGCCCAGCACAGCCCCGGCTGCTCGGGGCACTGCCTGCCAGCGTGGTCGTGCCTGCCGCGGGCAGGAGAGCCCGCCAGCAGCAACGCTGGCTTGTCCTCTACTGGTCTGTATGCAAACAGAGCATCTCCCCGGGCAGATCGCACTGCCCTTCCCGCGTCCGTGCCGTACGCAGAAATTGCGACGCGAGGAGAGGGGCTGGTGGGGCCGAGCGCGTGGTGGCGTAGCCGTTGCCTCGGCGCAGCCATTGCCTCCCCGCTCCGTGCCCTGGCACTGCACGGGGCAGGCACAGCCGCCGCACCGGGAGTGGAGACCGCGCCGGCTCCCGATCCCCAGCCACCCGCGGAGCCAAGTCACGGCAGCAGGTTTGTTCCGTTTTGTGTGGGTGCGTGTAAGGAGCGGCCACGCCAACGAAGCGGGTCTCTCCCTATAGACTGCGCGCAGGAGGGTGACAGCGAGCGGTAGGAAAGCCGTGAGCGTGCCTCCCTCCAGGCGCGGTGCCCCCGTCCTACGTGGTGCTGGGCAGGCGGTCGCCTCTTCACCGGCGCTGCTCTGGCACAGCCACAGTTCAGCTCCCGTTTGCCAGCACAAAAAGAGGATGTCTCTGGTTATTCTTGGAGCAGGCAACATGTAGTTCTTGTAGGATAATGTTGAGGTACTTGCACTGTATTAAAAAATTAATATACTTCTATTGCTACTGGAATTGGAGTCTGATTAGGATTGTTACAGTACCGTAGTTTTAGCTTTTAATTACTTACTACATTACACAGTATCTAACAGCGCTAATAGAGTACAGAACTGTCATAGCTTTTGTTTTAAAGTGCAGTACTGTATGGTGCTTAATTGTGTAACAATGTTGTTCAATTACATCTGAAAGTGTTTAATAAAGTATGGCACAGAAAAGCAAATCGGAGTGGCATGTGTTAATTGGTGTCCGCGTCATTGACTCCATTTGGTTATAGTGATCACTGGGATATGAGGATCAAATGGCAGGTTGCCCAAATGGAGCCTTCAGACCCAACTCTCTGATTTGTACCACTTACACATGCCCGCGGTCTCCCACACTTGCACAGATTTTCACACCACGCGCACACAAAGTGCTGTTAAGAAGCTCTCAGAAGCGCGTCAGCGGCTGTATCCCCTGCGCCGCTCCCCGCCGGTGCTGCTGCTCCCCTCCCTCGGCTGGCAGAGCACCGCAGCCGCGGCGCAAGGAGCGGGCTGCGGGCACCCCCGTCCCCGCTGCAGGGCCGGCCCCGCTCAGACCGCGGGCAGGGACAGGACCTGAACCCCACACCGGGCGGCCCAGGCCGGTGCTGCTTGCCCCTCGGCGGGCAGCCTCCGGTGATCCCCAGCACAGCCCGGGGAGGGAGGGGGGCAGCCGAGGCAGGGGCCAGAGCCCCCGTTGTGCCTCCCCACCCGGCCGAGCACGGCTCTCCGGAGTCACTGGGGCCGCAGGGACTTGCTTAAAGGCAGCGGCAAGAAGGGCAGGTTGTCAGCTCGGCTGCCCCGGTCCTGGGCCTGCCGAGCTCTGCCAGAGAGCTGAAGAGGAGCCTCCGGAGCGTTTCCCCGTGGAAGGGAAGGAGGCGAAGACGCTCAGCTGCCAGCTGGCTGCCTTGCGCGGGCTGCCGTTCCCCGCGAGAAGCCCGCTGCCAGCTCTCCACGCAGGGCTCGCCCCTCCGGCCTGCCCGGCCCGGCAAACCCCGGCCACCTCCTGCGCGGCGTCCTCGCCCGGCCACGGCCCCAGCGCCGCTCCCTTTCTCCCAGAGCAGCTCGGGACCCCCCAGCAAGCTCCCCTGCTGCCCGCCCCTTGCTTTTGTTCTTCAGCTGCCCTCCCAGCAGCCGGGCGATCGGGGGGCCTGGGCGCCCGTGGGGCTGCCCAGCCAGGGCTGGCTAATGCCGAGGATGCCCCTCGGCTGTGCCGGCTCCGCCGGAGCGGACTCTTTGCTGTAAGTAGCCAATTCACAGATGCATACAAAGTGGTACTTACAGTTATTTCCTGAGTGGTGGTATTTTTCATATCAATGTTCTAGTTTTTACCCCATTTCACTGAAATATTCTCTGGAAGTGTTTCTTCTGGAATAAACATTTCAGCACATCAGGTTTGTTCCATAAGGGTTGATTGTCAAATTACAGCCTTCTTTCCTGCGAGCGCTGTGCTTTTGTATGGGATCAAATTGCATTAGTTATTTTTTCCTCCAGTATAAACACAGAATAATAGTGATATCTTTATTGTATCATATTTCTGAATGAAAAATAATCACAAACAGATTTTCACGCGGCGTTACTACAGCGCGGGAATGCTTTTCTTGCCAGCCGGCCTCTCGAGGTGGCGTTGGGACCGTGCGGCACCAGCAGCGCCCGTTAGGCTTAGCCGGAGTCCCCCCGCACGCGCCTCGTCGGTCTCTTCATGGCTGCAGTGCTCCCCGCCGCCCATCTCCTACACTTGCTTGCATGTGGTCCTGGAAGCCACCTAGCATGCAGGTCAGGTGCCCTTCATTTTCATTATGAATGAAGAGTAAAATGTGAAGGTTATTGCCTGGCAGTACAAATGCACTGGGTTTTTTTTATTTAGAAGCTCTATTAGAAGTGTCAGGAGTCCCATAACGAAGCAGGGCAGATATCCGCAGAGACACCTTGTTGAGAAAGGCAACTTGGCTTATAAAAGTTTTGAATATGAATGCGGTTGTTTCTAATCAAGCAGTCCTCGAAAAGAATTCCCCACTATTACTTACCTCTCTCTCCTTTTTCTTTTTTTACCTGTAATCAGCCGGTTTTCCTTCTCAGGAGATGCTTCTCGTGCCAGCCGCCGGCAGGGCGGGAGGGCGGCACAGCCGGGAGGGGACAGTGGGGCCGGGGAAAAACCCACGGCAAAATACCTCCACATCCAGAAAAGCAGCTCAGGATTCCAAATGGATGTGGTCAGAAAACCACCTTGTTTTGGAAGTGAGAGGCCGTGTGCTTCATGCTCCCTTGGAAAAGTGGGCCAGTTTGGGGTTTTTTGAGGCTGTTCCAGAGGGCCACAGCCACCTTCGACAAAACCGAACCCTTGAATTTACGGCAGGAAAATGGACATATTTTGCTCCTTGGACAAGTTCATCCAGAACCGTGGGGACTTGCGGGCTGGCGCTGCAGCCCACGGCGGGCGCTCCCTTCGCCACCGAGCGGGACCCACCGGGGATCCCCCGTTCACCGGCACGGTGCCCCGGTCCCCGGGCGGGGACGCTGCTGCTGAGTGGGAAACGCGTTCATGTTTGAGCCAAACAGCAGGTGAACAATTAAGTCCTAAATACCTTCCCTTTCCCTAAATCAACGCATTTATTCTGGCTTAGCAGCGGCCGTTGTGACTTGGTGCCTGTGGTACCCCGCTCGGTTTGGGACCAGGCGAGGACGGGGACAGCCCCCCGGGGACCCGCGGCGCTGCACCGGCCGCGTTGCTGGCAGTTGGTGATGTTGCCCGAGCTCACGTCCCAGTGCCACGCTTGGCTCCAAGTCAGCGATGGGACCGCTGCCGTGACGGCACGGGTGGGCCTGGGCGTCGGTGGGACAGGGCAGGGTCCCCTCCGCAGGGCGCGAAGCGTCTCGGCAGAACCGTCCCTCCGGTCTCCGGCCGTGCCCGTCCCGCGGGACTCCCGTGGGGCGCAGGGCTGGGCTCCCCATCCCCTGGCCGTGCTCGCAGGGCGCCTTTTAGCCCCGGCATCTGCACAACACTTAGAAAATCTCCCTCTTTTCTTTTTTTTTTTTTTTTAATAAATTGTCAGTGTTTTTTCCCTCTACGAACCTGTAGCATCTGGCAGCAGGAAAGTACAGTAGGACTGGCTGGCACCGTGGTGCAGAGCCTCGAAGAATTCCGTATTGTGACAACACATCAAAATAAATTGCTGTCAACAGACCAAAACACCAAGTGCTGTGATTCTGTCTGACGTGTGAAGACTCAGACAGGCTGTCTTGACAAGTTGTGGTGGAGCACCTGCAATTGGCAGAAGACAGTGATATAAATCTGATTTGCCTGATATGCAGCACCTAGATATCGTTAATGTTGGTGACAATAACTCTGCATAACATTCCCGAGACATAGATCTGATTTTTTGTCTATTACTTGTGTTGTTTTTTGTCACTCTCTGATACTAGCTCTGCTTCCCTTCCCTGCTCAGGGTCTGCCTAGGAATTGCTGTGAATAATAAACGGCATTAAAAAAAGGTAATACCAAATTAAGGTTTAATTCAGCCTCTTCTTGAGTGTAAAAAAGGCAGTCCTTGTCCCGGCTGCTCAAGGCAAGAGATATGCCATGAAATTTTATTTTACACTAATCATAAAAATAATCATGGTGGAAGTTGTATTAATTTCCTAACTCACAGCCAAAATATTGAAAATAGCAGGTTAAAAGCCACGAGTTGCAGTAAATCTTTTCTGAAATGTATGTGGTTTTAAACTTCTAGAGGAGGAAAAGAATCGTTGAATAGGTGGTTAATTTTTACCTTTCGTTATCAATAAATGGTAATTCTTTACAGTAGCAGCATATATCACAGCTCATTTATGAACACGTGAAACATATCTTGGCTCTAGCGTTTAATTACTGGAGGTTAACACTGTCTTCCCCGTCTCAGCCCTTCCTTACTAACCCCAACGTGGTGTGTTTCGTCCTGGCACGGGCAGGTACTGGGAAACAACAACGCGTAGGAATTGGAGTTTCTGTCTCTGTTGTCCCCGTGCGTATTTGAAGTCTTGGGATTTGAAACGTTTTTGCGTGTGGCAGTTGCAAACGGTTTTGGGGAGTCATTACGGCTTCGGACAAAAGCACGCGAGCCGAAGAAAATCCCTTTTGGTGGTGGCTCTTCGGCTTTGGGGCCGGGGCCGTCCGTGCGAGTTAGGGCTTGGGTCGTGCGGGTGCCCGGCACCCGCGGCAGGTCCCGGGCACGGACCCGCTCGCGGCACGTCCCGCCGGGCCGGGCGCGGGCACGAGGAGGGTGCCGGGCTCGGGGCAGCCGCGGCGCCGCTCTCCGCCGCGCTGGGGCCGCGCTGGCCGGGTGTCTCGCCCCAGCGCCGGGTCGGGAAGGGAGGGACCACTCGCCGGTTCGTGCGGCTGGCGTACGGAGGGCTGCGGCGCGGCGCCGGCGGCGCTGGGTTATTTACGTGTTTTTGCAAAACGTTCAGGAACTCCTTCGGCAGCGAACTTCAGAAGTGTCACTGTCCAGTCCGAGGGGCTGCGAGAGCAGAAAAGAGGTTTTTGAAATTACCATTCATTCTTGTCTGTATTGTTATTTTATCCCTTAAAGGCTGCTAATGAGAAATAGAGCCTCATTATGATTTTAAGGATGAGAGAGGAAGGCTTTTAATTAATGATATGTAAATGGTCTTGAATTGATTATGTTAGAATATCAAGAGAGATGGGTAGAAGCTGTGGTGTAATATATTTTAATTAAGAATTAATTAAAAATGATGGCAATTTCATAAAGCCTCACAGAAAATAGTGGAATTTACTTTCTGTCAGGAGTAAATTAGCCAGTGATTAAATAAAGGGCCTGCATTAATAGTGGAGTTATTTTTAAACTGTGCTATGAAGAATTGTGTAATTTTCCCTAAATAAGTAAAATAAAAATGTAATATTTGCAAACAAGTTTTGGAAATGATGGCAGAACGCAAACTTAGTTTTGTGCCCTCCTGGTGTCACGATACTTTAGCAAAGTGACTTTAAATGGTGCAGAGCAAGGGTGCCGTGGTTCTGGCAGGCAGGGCCCGGCCCGTGCAGCCGGGTGGCACTGGGCGTCGCGGCGGGGACGGCGGGAGGGTCCTGCCCGGGGGTCCCTGGGGAGTCGCTTCCCCGGAGCTGCTCCTGCTTCTGCCCAGCGCCCCCGGCCTCCCGACGTCCCCGCAGCGGTGAGCTTCCTCCGCTCCGCGCACGCGCACACACACACATATATATATATATTACTAGGCGTGCGATGTGCCTGGTGCGTAGGAGACCACCTCTGTTGTTCCTGTTTCACGGGGCCATTTAGTGCCTCTCCGTGCCGTGGCTGTGCCCTGTTTGTGGGTCCCGTTCCCGGCTGCCAGCCTGTGCTGCCCACGCCTGTGCTCCGGTGCGGAGCTCCCTGCCCCGCGCGCCCCTGGGCGGCCAGCCCGCCGGCGCCGGCACCCTCCGGCTGCCAGGAAGGGCGCGAGGTGCCACGGCTGTCCCTCGGGGCGCGCGGGGAGGTGTCCCACCACCCTCCGTCTCCGTCGCAGGGCTCCTCTTCAAACGCCTCTGGGAAACTGCAGCTTTGCTCTTCTGCCCCGAGCACCAAAACCTGACCGTGGGGTGCCGGGGCTGGCCGCGCCGGCGGCCTTGGCGGGGACAGCTGCCCTGCTACAGGCTGCAGGGGCAACCGTGGGGGACCCCCTGCCCCTCGCCCCCTCTGCAGCTCTGCCGGCGGGGGCGGCTGCTCTCATGGAGCCCGAGCAAAGGCACGGCCGGCAGCGGGGAAGTTTGCCGGGCGCGTGCCCCATCCTGCGCGCTCACCGCTCTCTCAGGGCACGGCTTGTGGGGACGGCGGCTGCAGCACCGGCGCGTACCTGGGGAATAAACCGGGCTGTTATTAAAAATCCCGCAGAGTTCCAGCCCGCTGGACGTAGGTGGGTCTGCGAACGCCCCGGGCTGCGGGCAGTTGCTCCCATGCTGGCGTGTTATGTGAGTTTCATGGACTTGCACATGCTATTCTGTAAATGGGCTTTATGCACTTGTTTAGTCTCCTATTCAATAAAGAGCATTACCATAGCAACTGCTCCATCACATGGTGCACACTCATGCTGTCTCTGAGATAAAGAGCACATTTTAAGGCAGCATATTCTTAATGTCGATGTCCTAAAATGCAATTTTTGATGATTATTATTATTTTTCTGGGAGAATATTTGTGACGAGCGACCATGCCTCCTTAGTGTCTCTTAACTCCTTTTACTACTACTTTGCTGGCGGAGGACTGTGTACCTACGGTAATTTCTTTTTCATTTGTAGATTTTCACATACAGATCATGAAATATTTGTTAGTTCAAGTCACAGCATGGGGCCTCGTGTCAATGGGATGCAAGCATTTTTGTCGTGTTTAGCAGAGTTTGTCTCCGAGTGCTATTTCTAGACAGGCAGTAGCTGGTGCCCGATGCTTGAACCTGACTTTGTTCCTCTCCCGCGCGCCGCAGGAGAGCAGTCCTCATGCAGCTGGCACATCGGTGACTCCTATGGAGGCTGAACGTGTCCCCGCGGCGGCGTGCCTCTTCTGCGCTGGCCTGTGAGCTGGGGAGCCTGCGGCTGGTCCCCCTCCCCGCCTCCACCCGCAGCCCACGTGCGGCTCCGTCTCGGCGCCAGCCAGACGAGACCCTCGCGCCGCAGGACGGGCACGGCAGCGGGCGAGCGGCGTTGGCAGCGGGGCTGCCGCTGCTGCCCTGGTTCCGTCCCGGGCGTCGGGGCCCGAGGGTGCCGCAAGCAGCTTACGAAATGGAGCGTGCCCGCCGCCGCAGGAGGCTGTCACTGCCCCCTTGTCACAGGCTGGGGAAGTATTTTCAAACATATTTGGGGAAAGTTCTTCACAACTCGCTGCCCAGGCCTAGAGGAGAGGATACCAGAGGCTGTGAGGCTGCGAGATACGTTGTTAAATTGAGTAAAAGCCCATCGGAGCATCAGGGTGCATTCCCCGCTAAGTACTCTGCTCCCCACATGATGCTATCTAATTGTTTCTTGAATGATCTCAGCCTTTCTGCCTGGCTGAACCTGCCTGCCAGGCCATTCCACACTGAGGATTCTCTGCGTGAAAAAGGGCTCCCAACGTAGCCTCCAAATATGTTTCCTACTTGCATTTACATCCTGTCTGTTTGAAGCCCAAATCTTAGCTCATTTGGTATTTTACCTAGAATGAGGTGCATATGGATGGTTCTCTAAATATGTTGCTGATTTGTAGTCTGGTTGCAAAGGGCAATGATGAAACGTGTGTGTTTCTTAGCAACTTTTGTATGACTACAACCAGAACACGTGTGCGGGGAGGCTCTGCACCCTGCAGGCAGCGCGTGCAGGACTGTGGCAGTGGCAGCAGGTAGGACTAGGTGCTCCCGCTGCCCGGTAGCACACCCGCTGCGGGGAACATTCATTCTGCTCCCTACAGTTACTACCTCGGCGAACCCATCCCGGTGCAGCCGTGCATCAAAACAAAGGAGGGGAGGGGGTGTTTTTTGGTGCAAAGGGCTTGGGTCAGCTGGCTTGTGCAGAGCCGGGGGACTGATCCAGAGGCTGGGAAGGTAACTTAGAAAACCCCCGTTAACTTCAGTGGATTTTAAATCGGGACCCATCTCCTCAGGAGAAAATACGCAGATAATCCCCATTGCGTGTCTCATCATAATCCTCCTCCTCGTCTTCCGAAGGCAGTGAAAGGTGCAGAACAGCAGCAGCGCACCTACAATAGTGGGAATTTTCTGTAGGATTTCGTGGTTTGTCATATGTGCAGGCACCTGCTGGGCCCCCGTGCTCCGCGACTCGCCCCCCGCATGGCGTGTGACGTCCTGACGGGGGGGCTTGGTCGCAAACCATCCGTTGTTCTCAACTACAAAGCCTGGAAGAATTAACATTCCTTGCAATTATCCAACCATCTTAATTACTTGCCCAATATTCTGTCTCGGTATTAGCTGCCCAAATTATGTTGGGATTTTCCAGACACAACTTCTGACCAGTTTGTGAGCCAGGAAACAGAAAATGAAGGAGAAAATCAGAGTAAAAATTACTGCAGTGCTTTAAGTAATGTTCAAGCTGAGCCGAGAAGCGCTGGTCACCCCTCGTGGCCAGGGGATGAGAAGGGCTGGGGAAAAGCGGTGGCACACTGGAAGAGTCGCCATCCTCCGTGTTCGTCCCCGCCGCGCAGCGGGGACACGTCTGGCTCGGGCGGCTGCTGGCAGCAGGGAGAGGAGCCCCACCGGGGAGCGGAGGCTTCTCAGCAGCCCGGGGCCGACGGGAAGCAGGGCCGGGCACCACCACCTCGGTCCTTTCCGCAGCTGGGAGCATCTCCCGGAGGTGTGCTGCTTAGCGAGGTTTGGTAAGGCCGATGCTGGAGGCGCCCGCCCACAGTCCTCCTCCGACAGCCGCCACTGCTGGAGAAGGTGCGAAGGGCCAGCGTCTGGCCAGGGCCGCACACGCGCGTGCGTGCCACACGCCCACGTGCACACATGCCATGGCGCGTGCACACGCACACACCCCCCACGTGCCCGGGGAGCAGACCATGCTCCGGCCGCGGCTCTGGCGGAGCTCCAGCCCCCGGGCTGCCCCGGGGGCCCTCGGCTGCGGCGAGGGGGGCTGGGAGCAGGCGGTACAGCCAGGGGCACCGTCCCTTGCTATCAGCACACGCCCGAGCCTCCGGAGAAACGCTGCCTGTGCAGCCAGGCTGTTCGCACCAGGATGCTCTTGCACATTAACATGCCGTGTGTGAGATATCTGTATCATCTCGCTCCTATCCGGGCTTACCGACTGCAGGAAAAGGCCATTTTTTATCAGTTTCTGCTTTAGTGAAGCAAAAGGTCCTTTGGTTCCTATTCACTGTCTCAAAATGCAGAGCATGTCATTGAAAAAAGCTCACTGGTCAATCAAAACGCCCCTGAAACTTTCTCTCCTGGCTAGGACAGTCTCCATCCTTCCAGCTGCGGAAGATGGAAAAGCAGCTCAGCCCCGGCTCTGGGTGGTTTATGTTATGCCACAAATGGCTAATAAAGGTTTGTCATAACAGAAGCCCTATAAGCAGAAAGGAAGTAATAGTTTACGGCTCTTGTGCTATCTGGCACCATTCATTAGTGTATTCTGTGCTAGTAATAAAATTTTACAGGTTGATCATTGAAATGCAGGTTAGAAATAAATTTGATGATCCAGCTGGAAAAGTAACAGAGACTGGTCAGTCTGTCTTTTTCCCCCCAATCAATACACCAAGTGACACTAGACCCAACACACCCGATTAGGCGATAGTTAAACAGTTTACTCATAATAAGGTTATTGATCACGGGGGCTTCGAGCACAGCGCGGGGTGGCGATGGATGGAGAGGTTTGGGTGGAAGGGGAGCCTGCGCCGCAGTGGTGCTGCGGCGTAACTCGCGGCACCGCGCCTCAGGCCTGCCGGTGCTTTTATTAAACGTGTCCTGAACCCTTTGGTGTGATAGAGAAAATCAGCAGCCCGGGTCTCCCTCTTTGTTCTGGGCTAAGCAGCACGCCTGCTCTCTGCAGCTATCTTGATCAATGAGCGAGCGCCTGGTATCAAAACGGCACGGAGGGAGCGTGGCTGGAGGGTGATCCCCCGAGAGCGGCTGTGATTGCTGCGCCAAGTTTCGTACCGAAGGAGGAGGGAGACAGACAGGTTGTTTGAAAAAATTCCCTTTAGACCAAACACTGATGTTGGAGCTGAGCTACAAACACTTCTGCTGTAAGAAGTGCAACTTTATCAGTTTTCTAGGTTAAATGCTGCTCCTTGGAACATAACGTGCACTCTGCCCGGTTGCTTCTCCGGCCATGTCTTCCAGTAGCTTGTCAACATTAATTGTGCATCGAGTATGACTGTTATTGCACTAATTAATTACTTAATTTTTCAATGCACATTTTTATTTTTATTTAAAATCCCCCCTTGTTAGTGAATCAGGAGGAGTGAGTGTCCAGGCAGGGAGGGGCAGGGGACAGGGCCCCACAGAGCTGTTTCGGCGGTGTTCGTCTTTCACGGGGCACGCTTCACTCTGGCGTGTGCGGGTTGCCCAGTCCTCGGCACGATGGACACAATCGTGGCTGCATACTTGGGGTTTTCAGCAATGTGTTTCTAGTGGATTTTACAGTCGTGCGCCAGATCTTCTTTAAAACAGCCCCCGCGGCGGTTTGCTCCAATATCAAAGGCAAATCCACTACCTGGTTGTAATCTTCCATGGGAAATGCAGTATTTGTTGCTCCATTTCAACATTTACCTCAGCAATTAGGGGATATCTAAGTGTTTGGCATGTGCAAGTTTTGGTGTAGTGATATATAAAATGTTAAACATTAATATAAGGTTAATTTTGACTGATTCAACAGCTTGCTTCTAAGTTTCCCATTGACAGCCAAACTGCAGGGTTTAATGCTAAGCTTCACATTGCAGCTTATCTCCCCTTAATTAAAATTAAAATGTGAGCAACAACACAGAGATATTTTGTAGGCATCCTGGAAGAGGAGAAGCAGAAGCTCGAGCGATGGTTGTTTAATAAGATTATAATTGGAGAGTTAAAGCCTTGTGATCTATTTGAAGACTGGTTTGGTGCTGGTGCGGCTCCGTGGCAGGCGAGCCCCAGGTGCCTGGCCAAGCATCCCTCGCCGACATCTGGAACCAGTTGCAATACATCACTGTCAAAACTGCTTTCTATACGTATCTGCATTTACACATTAGTTACCCACGCAGCACTCATCAAAAAAGCTGAACAATCTTGACACGGTGTCCCTGGTGGAACGGCAAAGGTGAACCGAAGTTGGGAGGCAGTGTCTCGCGTCACTGTCTGCTGAGCTTTTACAACAGGAAGCCTGATTAAAACTGAAAGGAAAAATTTATCGTCAGCTTCTGCTTTGTATCATTTTTACCTACAAAAAGAGTATTTTGTTTCATACGAAGCATTTTAGAATGGAGGCCGTAGATGCTTTTAGTTTTCATTGTTTGTCTTCGCTACAGAGCGGTGCTTTGCCAGACCGGTCACCGCGGCAGGGCTGCTGAATAGGGTTTGGGCGTCTTATTATCCACATAATTTCCTCTTTCTTGCTCAGTTCTTGCTTTGAATTATAGAACCCATCTATAGTTCATTCAGGTTTGTTGCACAGGGATTGATGTAACGTGGACCAAGTAAGTCTGGGGAAGATGTTGATATTACCAAATGGCTGTGTGTTTGCCGCTGCGATGGAACGAGCAGCGCTTGTGTCTGCCGGTGACGGGGGCTGCAGAGCAGGAAAGAAAATAACCGAGAATCTCCTTGGGAGTCTGGGGATTAGGAGTTCATTAGGAGTTAAAAGTAAAAATGTTGAGGAGCCGGAATGAGCGAAGAATGGAGCTCACCAGATGTGTCCTTTAGGATAGAAACTAACTGCTTTGGTGGAAACAGGAGATTTCACTCTTGGTGCAAGGTTCAAAGGGAGGCGATGCAGAGTATTGTATTTATTTTTTCAATTAAAAATGGCTCTGCTGATGTGTGCACTTGCAATAAAAGCTCTCGCTGTGTCTGCCAGGGCAGCCCGGCGGCGAGCGTCGACCTGCTGAGGAGCGCGGGGTAAGGACAGGCTGGGCAGGACCAGGGTGGGCTTCGCGGGGCTGCCCACCGCCCTGGGTGGGAGGGGAGCCCCAGGCCTGTGCAGAAGCTGCGCTCTGCAGCTCCCGGAAAGGATAACCCTTTCGGAAGCTACTGGTGGAAATGAGGGTGCCCGTCTCTGGGTCCCCACAGGCGCCCTGGAGCCCCGCCGCAAACGGTCACCGCAAGAGCCGGGCGTGCGCCCTCCCCCGCGGGCTCGCTGCGAGCCAAACAGGCAGCGGTGCGTGAAGCACCGGGGGGCCGAGCTCCTCCCGGGGGTAACACCTGGCTTTTCTTCTTGGCCATTCATCACATGCAGCCAAAGATGAAGGAGAGAACAATTCCAGTGCCCAGCACAGATGGTGGGAGGGCTCCTAATGATGCCGTAAATGTCCCTTCTGAGGAGGTTAGCCCTAACCCACAGCAAATCTGTCCTGTCAGCCCATGAGTGGTTACCAGCCTTCTCCATCTGTTTGTGGAAACTGGGCAGCATCTTGAAGGCACCCTAATGCCTGGTGCGTTGGTGTCGTGGCAGCGCAGGAGAGAACTGCTCTGCTCCCAGAGCAGTGAGCGTCCCCGGCACCGGGGAACCCCCTCGACGAGCCTCCTCCAGCCGCTCTCTTGTGCTGCCCCGTTTGGGTGGAGATTCGACGGGCTGCGTTTCCCTCCCAAGATCATGTCAGGGTATTTGTGGCTTCATTGCCTCCATGGCAAAATGGTCATCTCCATTGGCGTGCTTCGCTTTGGGTGGTTTGAGTGGAACCGCGGCGTGGGCTGACAGTGCCGTTTGCTGGTTGTGGGGCTGTGCTCGGCTCTGTGTCTCCTGGCAGGTCTATCTTGGTACCTCTCCGACACTGACCTTACCGGCACGTTTCCATTCCTCCGGTTCGTGCTGCGACGCCGGGCTGTGGGCGCAGCAGGGCACTCGCGAGCGGCGCAGGTACTGGGTACAGCGCGAGCGAGGCCGCCTCCAGCCAGAGAGCACGTCTGGCGGCCGGCCCCCCCCAAGCTGTCACGCTGAACATCGCTCCCTAAGTACCGAGCCGGCGGTGGGACCGCGCCGCGGCGCCCGTGGCGCTCCCTGCGGCTGTCCCAGGGCTGTCCTACTGAGATGGGAAAGTCACAGAAGAGCGGAGCTGTGCAATGCATGACTGCAGGCCCTCCCTGCAGCTGGCACTTCAAATAGCCCGCAGAAATATTGTCACAGATGGGGAAGTCTTAGAAATAAATACAAAATTTTCCCAAGTTGGAGATTTTCTTTGAAAGCTTTGGGAACTCCTCTGCTCTTCTTTAACAGGCCCGCTTGGCTGGCAACATCTCCGTGCCGATCGCCTCAGCGCGGTTCGTGGGGCCGTGCGGATGGGTTATTTGTTTTGCACTTGATTTCTCTGGCCACCATTTCGTGCGATGTCAGCTGTGTTGACACACGTTACAACCAGAACAATCAAACCTGCAAAACTATTCTGGGGTCCTTTTCCATAGCGTTTCACGTGCAATTCTCCTTTGCTTCTTAATTCCACACCAGCATCTCTGGCACTCAGAAAATACTCCTTTAAAATTTGATTGTTTGATTCATCCTCCCCCCGCTTGACGGGCTGCTGCATCCCTCCAGCGTGCCTCGTATGACGAGCTCAGGGATGCCTCCCTCGCCCCAGGTAGGTGAGAAGTAAATGGGGCATGGAGTTATTTAGTTTAGTTCTTTTCTCTGGGAAGAGAGGGAAAGGATTCTGGAATATGAGAAGCACAACTCATTTTTCACAGTTGCCTCTGCTGTGGCATTGATGCCACGCTATGCTTCATGACTTGCTGTTTTCATTAGACATGTCCAGGAACTCTGGAAATGGCGATAAAGTGCCTCTCTAACTTGCGTGTACTTCAATAACTAGACAAACAAGAAATATTGCAAAGTTTTGGAGATGGAGGTACTTTGTCTTTAGTGATTTCACTTGTTTGGGTATTTGTAACATTTCTGAAGGTCGTTTTTGGCAACGTACTTGTAACGTCTGCACGGAAAGGGCCAACAAATTCTGTGCAGGATTTCAGTTTAAGCTGTTTAAGCTGATAACGAGAAAAGCCAAAACGTTGCATGAAAACGCGTGTGTCGGCACTGTGTTGCTGCGAGGTGCTGGGGAGCGCGTGCCAGCGTGGTCTGGGCGTGCAGGCGACGTTCAGAGGCCACCCACGGTCTCAGCACGTGCAAAGCCGGAGGTGAACACGGTCCTTGCTGCTGCGTGCTTGTAATCGAAGCGGGACAGCCCCAGGTCTGCTGATGGCGGCTTTTGTTGGTGCTGGTAATCTCTTCTCAGGATGTTGGCAAAAATGGCATTATCTGTGCTTTAGAGACTAGCAGAATATGATAAAATCAAAGTTCATTTTAAAGAAAACAAAAATAACTGAAGTACTTAGATTGACTTTTTATTCAGCTTCTTGTCTCTGCTTTTCACTCTAGTAACACAAGCTTTACTGAAAAGCAAACAAAATTGGCGCCCAATGAGCCTAAACTGAAATTTCAAACAATAGCAACACCAAACCAATTAGAGTTCCTCCTGGTTTTATGTTAAGTGTAAGCACTGACTTCGCAGAATCAGTACAAAATGTGAGTGATGCATGAAATGGAAATTTCCTGCCTAGTGTGTAGAATAAATACAGCCAGAGCTGTGATGTTTGCTGCAATATGCAGCTCACACGCAGCCAGAGGAACGAGCCAAGCTCAGGCATCCGCCAGCAGAAACCATCCCTTTATGTAAAAGTTCTGGTTTATTTTTTATCATCTCCTTCGGTGCCTTTTGAGCAGATCAGTGATTCGACTGATTTTATCATCTTATCTATGCGACTTCTCCATAGAAGATGGTCAGGGGAGGTGACTTCGGGGTGGAGGGACAGCCGTGACAGACACTGTCCGTGTTTCCGCGCCGGTGCTGCGATGTCCTGCGGCAGTCGAGGAGGACGTGGCCTGCGTGGGGCCCGGCACAGAAACACGCGGTAGCCTCAGTCCTAATGTGACACAGGCTCCCGTGGGCAGCGTCGCCTCCCAGCATCACGGACACGCAGATGTCCTCAGACACAGGCCTTCTCCATCTTTCTGGCGAGGAGAAACGAAAAGCTTTCGGGAATCTGCTTTTAGTTGGGAATCCTGCGTGAAATCTATTTCTTGGCTAAAAATCCATGCTAATTCATTATTACCACAAATAGGGTTAAAAAAAAAATCAGCCCAAAACATACGGATCTCCTGGATCAGCCGGAGGGTTGGCCTGGTCCAGCGCCCTGTCTCTGGCGGTGATGAGCAGCAGGTGCTGGAGGAGACAGCTAACAGGTCGCGCACGAAGCGAAGACCTTTCAGATACACGGTCCCAACACGCGGCCGCGTACGAGCAGGGGTTCCTGAGCGGGAAGGCACGTCTGCACAGTCGCACGGCGCGGGACGGCCTCCGACGGGCCTTTCCGCGGGACACGCAGCCCCAGCGCGTGGCCCTCGGCGGCAGAGCGGGCTCCGCCGTGCCGGCATCCGCCTCCGCCCACGGCCCCGCGACCTTCTGCTCCTTTCTGTGTGACAGCCGGAGGGAAAGTTACGGCATGGACAAGACGTGAGCGCATACGCGCCCTCTTGCCCTGCCAGCGAGCTGCCGGGGCACCTTCCCGGCCGGCTCTGCCGCGGCGCCGGGAGAGCCCCATGGAGGAGGATGCTCAGGCGGCCCTGGCCGCACCGTCACCTCCGGGGCGAGCGCTGTCCCGCCGCCTGCCGCCGGCGCTGCTCCCCGCTGCCGGGGCCGGGACGGGCCCCCGCCTGCGCCCGCGCCCTTTGAGCGTGAACCCACCGCCACGCTCAGCCTCGGCGCTGAGTTTTATTATGAATTAAGAGTAAAACTCCTTCTCTGCCACAGAAAAAAACTACCTCCATTTTTCAGAGTGCCTCTGTTTATATAGTTTATGGGAGAAGAGGGCTCTTAATATTTCAGTGTCATGACCATAAAATGAAAAGGTTACTGCTTGCTACAAAGGCTTGCTTGGATCCAGCACCAATTAATTTTCAATCTGAAATATATGTCTCCTGGCCGTCTCACAACAGCCGTGAGCGGGAGGTTCCTCCTTAACACATTTGAGCCACAAACCCGGTTAAAGGATTAGCCAGCTTTTTCCATGCTGTTTTGTTCGCCCCCATTGGGGATTCCCATTATCCTTGATAGACTGTTAGCCCTGACAGTGGGATATGATAGTTTCAGTTTTTCCTCCTCCTCTGCGCTGTGTCCACACGTAAGGCTACCCAGACCTCAGCTTTCGTTTCCACGGTAGGCGCGAAGGCAGCGTATGTTAAAGGCAGGCATTGCTGTGCGGAGTTGCTCCTGCAAAACTGTCTGCAGAACGGCTTTAATTCATCTGCGCGCGGCAGCGCTCGTGCCGGGCAGAGCGCGCCGCTGCCGCTCCTCGCTCCCGGGTGTAACGCGGCCGTTCCCCACGTACGAGGGGTAGAATAAGGATTGAAGTTGTACCAGACCATTGCAAGCGCACGCTGACTTTCTGGAGGGTGGATGAGCTTCTCTTTATCTTTATTTATTAATAAAAGACGGAATGCCTTGGGAAACAAAAGGTTTTAATGGCTGGTGCTTGGTATCCTTGACAACACTCCCCAAAGAATATTACATTAGGGCACCAGAGAACTTTTAAAAATAAGTAATGGAATTCCGTCTCTGTTATGCTTTTAGTAGTCATTTCGGCCATGGTGCAGCGAGGTCATAAGCTGAGCTCAGTGAAGGGAGCCAGAACACGAAATGATGCTGAGAGAACGTCTGGGAGATGAGAGGTACAGAATTACAAGCGAAAGTGCAGGCCTGCTGAGGCAATTACAGCTTAATGGGGTCATTTGGAAGGCAATTGCCAGGGGTTAATGTAGTATGGAGAGATGAGGTGAGATTGAAGTGAAATTTGGGGCTGGAAATGTGTTAAGATGAAAGATCAGAGTGCAGCGGATTCTGCAGTGCAGAAGGTTTATATCATGCAAAAAATCTGAAAAAAATGTAAAAGTAGTAGCCAGATGTTTCAAAATAAATAAATAAAACCTTAAGTAAACGCTTTAAAAAAGTGAAATAGCTGCATCAAAATGCCCTGCGCTTGGAAAGGATTGCGGCGTGCAAGCCGATATTTAATACGGCATAAAAGGGCTTGATTTGAAGCAAAAGTTCTGTTGCGTTTGCCTGCACATATGCAGAGACAATGTGGTTCGGCTGTTTCCGTTATTGACACAATATACTGCCTTATGAAAATATTACTGCTCTCTCAGCTGTTGTGCCTTATTTTGAAAAATCCATTGTTTTGAAACAAAAAGCGAGAAACAGTCCCCTATACACATATTTTGATATATTTGCAATGGATTCATCACATTATCTTTTCAGGCATTAAAATAATACTCATAAGATGTCAAAATATTACAAGAATGTAAGCTAGCATTCTTTGAGAGTGGGTATTTTGGTTCTGAGAAGTATGCTTAAATATTACAGGTGTTTAAATTAAAAATGTCAAACCATGAAGGCATAATGGAAGTAATCATTTTTACACAGTTTTAAGCCGCGCAGTGTTGGAGAAAGCTTTGCATTCCAGACTATTGTGAATGAGCGGAGTTCATAAGCATTCAGAGGACAAAAGAGATCATTATGCTTTGTTACCTCAGCCAGTTCATTACCTTAATTGCTGAGCGTAATCCAGTCTTGGAAGAAAACTCTAGGGCTTTAGGGAGATCAACATTGGCACCCTGTGACACAGAAAATGGAAGCCCTTTCCTGCGCCACGGCCACTCCAGGCACGCTAAACCTTGATCAAAGGCTGAACTTCTCCGAGGGTCGGCCATGTGAAAATCCCCCGGAGCTGCGCCGGGCGCTGAACCGTGATGGAGTGCCGCGGGCTCAGCACCGCTCCCGCGCCAGTGTGACCGTCCCGGATCACTGCCTGGCAAGAGCACGTTATCATCCCTTCAGATAGGTGAAGTTTTAACATAGTTCTGTTTAGCAGGGATAATACGTCTCTTTTTGCAGCCGCGCTCTGCATATTGCGTGAACCGAGCAAACTCTTAATGTGCAGTAATGCCGCGGAGCCGGGAGACGGAGCATGGCGCTCTCCATCAGGCGGGAGGCCACTTTTCCAGGAACGGCTTGTTAAATTCTCCTTAGCTACATGCGAGGAGAGGCATTTGCAGGCAGGCGTTTGACTCCAGAGCCACGTCGCGGCTGCAGAATGATTCCGAGGAGTTTGCTGGGGAAGATCAGATTTATTGTAAATACATTAGAGCCAGGTTTTTTTCACTTGTGTTTCTTTGACGTATGTGTGCTTTGTATCTAGTTATCTGATCTGACGATACAGGCTTCTCCCCCCTGTACAGTTGCATATATTAAGGCTTTTAAGAAATATAGTAAAACAAAAAATATGACCTTTAAAAGCATGGTTGAGTTGCATTCATTTTATAACCATCAAAGCAACTCTTTACTGTTGTAAGGTAGAAAAATCAATGATGCAATCTTTTTCCTTTTGCCTCGTGCAATCCGTAATTGAAATGGAAAATCAAATGAACGGCTAACAGATAATTGTTTTATCAATATTCCCTGCCTGCCCTACAAGGGTCAGCCTAGAATGATCATGAGCCACGGATATGATGAGGACAAAATGTGAAATTGAACAGCAAGGAGGCAATAAATCAACCTTGACAAGAAAGAGTGACCAGCATGTAGCTCTTGTAGGCAGCTTTTGGGACACTTTTTGTCTCAGGTGTCTGCACTGATTTAAAAATGTGAGAATATAATATTTGAAGCTCTACCAGCGGGTAAACAACTGCAGACTATTTCTAGGTTAAGGCATCATCAAAGCAAACACGCTGCAGCTGAAAATATGAGGATATTGGAGCATAGTGGGAAAAATCCCACAGTAAAATAACAGGGGAATAACGGAATATTCCGGGGCTGTTACACGCATGAAATTCTCGTGTCTTCCTATCTGGTGCTAGAAAACTAAGAAAGATAGTAAATATATGAAAACACATTTTTCCGGCTGCTCTTTTGCCGCTCCATTGGGCATGAAAAACGCTTTGAATCCTATTTCTGGTATTTTGGGAGCTCCTTGATCCCGGTGCCCGAGCAGCCGGGTCTCCTGCCTGGAGGCCCGTCTGATAAGGGCCGTTCGGCTCCTCGTCCCGGCCAGCCGGGCCAGGCCGCCCCGGCAGGTACCGACGGCTGTTTTCAGCGTGGGGGGTGGGTGAGTGGGGGCGACTCCAGCGCCGGCCCCGCTGCTCTGTCATCGCCGGGCGCCAGCGGGAGCCGAGCGCCCGGGGCTGGGCGCGGGAGCGTGCTCCCCCGGGGCCCCGGGGCCGTGGGGCGGGCGGCCGCAGCCCCCCTCCCGCTCGGGTGCAGCCCTGGCCCCGCCGCCTGCGGCTGCAGGGAGCTCGCCCGCTCGCGTACGGCGTTGGGCGCGTGTGTCAGGGCAGATGGGAGCGGGTCACGCTCCTCCTGCACAGCCCCTCTTCTGCTCAGCATTGGATCCTGGCATTTTTTCCACGTGAGACCGGACAGGTTCTTGCTTTCATTTTGAAACCACTTATTAAAAAAAACAAAGTCTGGGTGCGTTTTTTCATCGTGCTACTGAAAGGCAGCTCTGATCAAAACAACAACAAGGGCTGGTGCCCCTGCACGGGGATCCCAGTCGGGGCGTGCTGGAAACCCGCAGCTGAAAACCTCCAAACCTTGGGGCAGATCCTCATCTGGTGCAAATTGCTAGTGGCTTTGGTGGAGGGATGATCATTTACACCAGCTGAGGACCCGTTGCATCAGTTTTTCATGTGTTTTGCTGTTAAATTGTGCAGAGTTTCTCTCCTGGACTATCGCATACGTTGATTATGTGGCAATGGGAAATGGTGGGAGAAGAGACTCGCAAAATGTGGCAGGGCCCAGGTTAAAAAGGCTGGAAAGGTCTCGGGAAGACGCGTGCGCAGGGTTCCTCCTGGAGCAGGGGGGAGCAGGTGCCCGAATCCTCTGGGCGGGTCAGACCGAAGACCCCGGGCTCGGCCGCCCTCCAGGAGCCCCCGCGGCAGAGGAGAGGCGCCCGGCGGCCGCAGCCGTTTCCCGGCCTTGGGCGGCCGGGTGAGGCCTTAGGGCAGACCCCTGGGCAAACACGCGAGTCGGGATCGTGGGTGACACACGCAGAACTGTGAGACAAACGGCTTTTCGCTGCGCAGAGAAATCCTGCCCGTGTTTGCTGTGAGCAGCCCTGGCCCCGGGCGGCTCGGGGGGGGCCGGGGCAGGGTGGATGCTGCCGTGCCCTGCCACCCCCACCCCGGGACCCCTCCCCAGCCGTGGGGAGTCAAGGGGTGCCTTCCTCTCCCGCAGAGTCTCTGGCGCTGACGTCCCTCTTGGTGTGCTGGAATGGTTCGTGGACTTTGCCCCTTTCGTTCAGCGGGTGGACCAGGAGCAGACGCCTTTGTTCGGGGGGGCTGACTTGGGGCGAAGTGGGGTGACATTTGCAGGAGCCTCCACGCTCTCTTCCCACCAGGTTCTTGCTTCAGATGCAGGAGAGAGATGTTGGGGTGCCCTAGAGCAGCAGCTGGTCTGAGGGTCCTGTGGCCACCGTGCTCCAGCCCCCTGTGCTGGGCACCACGTATGGGAGTCCTCCTGTCTGTCCCGTCCCGTCCCATCCCAATCCCATCCCATCCCATCCCATCCCACCCCACCCCATCCCATCCGTCCTCCATCAGCTGAGGTTTAGCAGAGGACTGGTTTGGGCGTCGTCCGCATTTGAAGGACACCAGGCTGGGAAACCGTCCTGAAAGCTTTATTTTTAACCTTGGCTGTAGCTGTCCTGCGGCGTCCCTGGGGAGGAGGGGGTCTGGTGTGCGCGTGGTCTTGGAAACAGCAATATCAGGAACCCAGCAAAATAGGTTGCCAGCATAGAGAATATTTTTTATTTTAAGCACAGTATTTTAAACACACCATGTCCTCCTTCCCCAGGGGCAAGGCTGAGAGACTTAAAAACTATTTTTTACAATTGGTTTTTCAAATTCATTTCTCATCAGGCCTTTTCCCACAGTACGGGCGGGCGTGATGCTGGCAGCGCCGCGGCCCCCACCCCGGGGGGGTTCTCACAGCCGGGGGGATTCAGGGGAGCCCCGCAGGAGATGGGGGGGTCTCCAGCAAACTGCTGGGCCACGGGGGCACGGCCCCTTGCCCTGCACGGGCCAGGCTCGGGGGTGCGTGCTGCAGCGCCGCGGGGCTGGGCACCCCGAGGGGCGTGAGCAGGAGGGGAGCAGCCCCCGGCTTCCCCCCAGCCACCTCGGGGCGACGGGGGGTCCCCTCCCGCTCGCGTCTCTGATGTAATGAAGTGTCAATTCTACCGTCACCGTCCTCCGCGTCCTTGAAACCAACACGGTTTAACCAGGAGTCTCTCCAATTTATCAGCAGTTAAAAATAGAGGGGAAGGATGCGAAGGACAGTCCCTGCTCCCCAGGAGCCGGGGGGCCACGCGCGGGAGGGTAACCTCTGCGGCGGGGTAGGACACGAGACGGGTCCCTCGTCCTACTCGGCAAAAGCATTTTTGTCCTGCCTTTGGACGTGCCTCCTGAGGGTAGGAGATTAAACCAGAAGCGTGAGGGGATGTGTGGACAAACACAAAAGAGCAGACTAGATCATTACAGGCAGTAACTGCTTCCATAACAATATTTACCAAGCTTACGGTATCTATAGGCCTTCTAATAAACACAGCATAAATCCAGGTGTGCAGGGAGGCACGGGTATAATCCGCCGCGTCTTTAACACGCATCCTGGAAATGCCCTAAATACATATTTACACCACAGTGCGTACTGACTCCAAATAAGCTGTTCAAGCTGCCAGGCTGTTAATCCACATTTTAATGCTACTGGTCTATCAGATGGATATGTTGTGTAAAAATGATTCCCCCTACAGTATCTGCTGCTCGGAGGCTGTGCACACTTGGAGGGGGCACGCCGAGCTCGGCCGCAGCGATACGTGTGCTCCGGTCCCTTGGCACATCTCTGCCCTGGCTGGAGGCACCAGTGCGCAGTGGAGTGCTGGAGGGCATGGAAAGCCCAGGCTGGCCATGAGCGTTCTCAGCCCCAAAACACATCCCTGGGGTCTGCGTGTGGGTCAGAGCGACGGCGTGTGGGCTTGGGGAAGGGGTGTGGGCTGGGGCTGGACCCGGCGGTCCCATCTCGGGGATTCAGCTGACTCTCCTTCCCATGTCCGTCGGGTGACAGACACATTACAGCAGTGCTGGCTGGGTTGGGTTGGGCTGGGTTGGGTTGGGTTGGGTTGGGCTGGGTTGGGCTGGGTTGGGTTGGGTTGGGCTGGAGTTGTGGTTGTGTTTTACCAGTCCCCTGAGTTTGGCTTGGAGGGTCGTGGGATGCTCAGGGCTCGGCGAGGGCCGGGCTCCTCACTCGCTCTCCTGCAGTGACCGGTCCCTGTTCCTGCTGGCAGCCCTTGGAGCAGCTTGGAGCAGCGAGGCTGCCCGCAGTGACGGGAAAACAGCATCCCTGAAGCTGTGCGCTGACGGGTACGATTGCTGTGCGAGGGTCTCGGCTGGAGACTAAGTCCGGGCAGAGCCGCCCGGGGCTCCCTTGTCCCTCCATCCTCCCGGATCCGGCTCCGATCCCCCCCGCGCTGTGCTGCGCGGGGCACGGCTCGCTCTCCAGCTCCGCGAGCGCTGTTTTCTGGTGTCCACTGCTCGGAAGCACAATTCTTTCTCCCTGGGGGCCCAGCCGCGCTACCCGCCGTCACGCTGAGGGGCGGCAGCGGAGGAGCCCCCGGGAGGTGCCGGGTCTGGGCGCCGGCGGGTGCTGAGCACGGCGCTGGCACAGGGGCTGGGCACAGCAGGCAGGGGCCGGGCAGGGACCCGCCTAATTTGTATTTTGGTTTTGGAGGGAACAGGATTGCCGCACGTTTATTTTTACTGACATTGATATAATAATTTAGTTTCCTTCATGAATTAGATTTGGGGAATTTGAAACTTAACTGTGGTAGTGCTTCTCTCCCAATTTATTACATATGCTTAAATAAACATGTTGAATTAACTTTATAAGGCTTGTAAAAACTACAGATAAAACCGCTCTGGAAAATCAACATTCTAAATCATGCTAAGTCTCTTCCCATTTTGCTCATCCTCTAGCAGGGCATTGACAAAAATATGAAATTGATTTGGTTGAAGGGTGTTAAAGAGCCGACAGCCAAATGTCACAAACAATGAATGGCTGCAGTGTTGAGAAAATCAATAGGGAGGTTAAAGCTGGTCTTGTGAAAGACTTGGCAGACTGCTCTGTTCCAGGAAGATATCTGTCTTCTGGCCTTGGTTGCATGATCAAAAGGAAAACTTGATAGGTTTAATGAAGGGAGATACTGTAAAACTGACAACAGAAATATAGACACTGTGGTAAACTGCAGTGCACATCAGTGAGTGGAGCTATTAGATACATTTTTCAGTCTGAAAAAATATTTATAGGTAAAGATGTCAAAAAAATATTAGTGCATTCCTCCACTTTTCCCCGTTTGTTCCCCAATCGGCACACGCGTTTGCATGGCGTAAACAAAGGGCTGGGCTCTGCCTTTAATTGTACAACATGATGGCAAACGTATAGGGCAAAATAATTAGCATGATAATTAGTGAATCGTAATGTTTTCAAATAATTGCATGACGAGATTGCATAGCCAAAGTGAGATTGGAATATCTTCTTCACTTGGAGACGGTATTTCAGCAAATCATAAAAGATAGGGAAAAGCGAACCGCTGTTTCATCAATTAGAAGCAAGACAGTGTGACGGCAAACTCTCCTTTAGTCCACCCCAGTGTGTTTCACAGGGGCGTTGTGTCTCATGCTGGTTTTGATAAATACACGGTTGGGCTTAAAATCAGTTTTGTGAATATTAGATCCACAAATATAAATGAGGATGCCAGCCATTAAAAAAGGTTAATAATGTTAGATTAATTTTGTTTTTGAAATCAGCTTGTAAACAAAATTTGCACTGATTTACACCTGACCTATTAGCAGTGCTCCTATATAACATATTGCATCATTAGAGAAAAAAATTGTTTAAGGCCTGAATTATTACTTCCCACATATTTGTTTTCCAAACAGAGCATCGCACCTAAGACTAAACTGTATAATAATATTTGAAATAATGTGGCACCTTTGCAGCATTTATTTTTCCCCAGCACTGCGTTAAGCATATATGTTCGTTTCACAAGACTGTTTGTGTTTGTTGTCATCTGTCAGTTCTGGGTATCCTATCGTCCTCTTTTTTTTTTTTTTTCCTAGAAAAATGAACTCATTAGTTTAAAACTCCCAAATGCCACATTCAGCTCAAACAGCGAAGATGATAACCTGTAAAAAAAGAGAGGAGAAAAGAGAGAAGTAGTCTGGCAGGTTTTCTGCAAGTGGACGCTGTAATAAAAATGCCCCCTACTTTGTTGGGATGGTGTTTGTAGGGCTGCTGCCATATGTTACTTTCCTTTTTAGCTGGGATTATGCCATCATTATTGCTGATAAAAGCTGTTTACTGCCTTGGCAAAGGAGTGATGCTTGGCGCAGTTTGGAAGCCGCCATTCAGTTTACAGAAAAGTGCATTTAGTGCCAGATGCTAGGATCCAGGGGCTTTGTTATCTTTTCCCATTATTGGGATCATCCATTGTCTGTTTTTTTCTCCTTTTAACTTAGCACTGGCTTTGTTGTTTGGATTTTAAATTCACTTTAGGTCAGGCAGGTGACATTGCGGGTTTCAGCTCGCCGTGCAGCGCCGGGCGGCACCGTTCGAAGCCGGTGTGTCCTCCGGCGCAGCTGAGGGAGGTGCCGGGTTTCGGTGCCCGAGCGCCCGGCGGTGGGTGCCCTGGCCTGGGGAGGGGTGCTCAGCTGCACAGGCTGGCGGCTGCCGCGGCACCCCGGTGAGGGGCTTCGCTGCACGGGAGCCGGCGCGGGTGTTCCTAGAAACCGCAGCACCCAGGGCCTGGCACAATTGTTGGGCTGCAACGAAGGAGGAACTGCAGAAAATGTGTAAATGAACGAGAACATCATATTTGAGTCTGAAGGTGGCCATAATTCATATGTAAATGCTCTCAGCATAGACTAACAGAGCTGTTGGACAGGCGGCAGCTCCGTTTGTGCCAGGCTTTCCATTAAAAACTGTTATCTTCTCCGTAGAGTAGAGACCGTATCTAGTCTGAACCTTACTAAAAGCTGAGGAAAAGAGCAGAAAGCCGGCAGCGCCGGGATAGCGGCCGCGCCGCCGGGCAGCGCCTGCTCTGCGGCGAAGGCTGGGGCACCACGAGGTGCTGCACCCATGGCCCCACGAGCTGCCCCGACACCAGCCCCGGCTCCCTCCCGGCTCCGCGCGGGGCTTTTCCCCAGCCCTGGAAATTTTGCTGTGCCCGCCTGGCGCTGCCTCACGAGTGCCCCGGCACATCAGGCAGAGCCGGGCACGCGCCGGCGGCTCACGGGCTCGTCCCCAGCACCGGCCTCTCGCCGCTCGGCTTCTCCCCCACTGAGCTGCTCATCCTCACTTGCTCGGCGCTGCCTTTTGTGTGCTGGCCCCTCGCTGCCCGCTGCAGCTCCCGGCCCCGAAACGCGGTGATCCCGCGGCTGGCATCATCCGCCTCCGACGGAGGGAGCTCCGATGGCGCGCGGGGCTGCACGGCGGTGCCTGGCGAGGCCGCGCGAGGGTCCAGTGCTGGGCACGAAGCGGGGAGCGGGTGAGCGTGGCCCCCCGCCTCAGCCTGGTCACCCCCTCCCAACAGCTCCAGGAGGCCTTCGGTGGCCACGTGCGGCCCGGACCAGAGGCGTCACCTCCCGCAGCGCGGCGGGATGCTGCGCACGCTCGGATCCGCGCCCCCGTGCCCCGCGCCTCGCGGCACCTTGCGCCAGCCCCTCGCAGCAACGCCAGCGGCATGGATGAAATACTGCCTGATGTGGTTTTTCTCGGGTTTTTGTTGTGAGGAAAGGCAGTCGCGGCCTGTGCGTCTGTCGGGGGCGTAACTGAGAGCCCAGTACAGGCACGCGACCCAGCGAGCGCCTCAGCGCTGCTGGCCGGGGCTGCCCCTTCCCGGCCACGTCCCCGTGCCTTCCCCCTTTTGTTTTTAGCGGGCCATCTTCCAAGTTCCACTCCATACGTTGGGCTGGATGCATTTGTAAATCTTATCCTTGCTAGAGACATGGACTCGCTGTTCCCAAACAGGTTTTCCAGGGCCCACAGCCCTTCTGTTGTGTTCAGGAGCCCCTCCAGCACCCCGGGCACAGGTCCTGGGGCTCCGGCGAGCCTCCTGCCCCGTGCCGGCTGCCCCGTGCCGGCTGCCCCGTGCCGGCTGTCCTGTGCCGGCTGCCCCGTGCTGTCTGTCCTGTGCCAGCTGCCCCGTGCCGGCTGCCCCGTGCCGGCTGCCCTGTGCCGGCTGTCCTGTGCCAGCTGCCCCGTGCCGGCTGCCCCGTGCTGTCTGTCCTGTGCCGGCTGCCCCGTGCCGGCTGCCCCGAGCTGCGCCGTGGCCCCGGCAGTGCCGCCCGTCTGCGCCGGCGCCTGCGCTGGGCGAGCCAGCAAAGGCATGCGGTGCCAGGACATGGAGCTCCCTCTTCACCTCCTCTGCTCCGTTATTCTTCGGGGAAGAGGCTCTGACCTTATTTCTTCTGCTAAGAGAGATGCATCTGGAACCAAATGAGGGCAGTAAAGTATAATAGAAGGCTTTACAAATGAAAGTTTTGTTTCTGCTTGTGCAATACCTTGTTTCCCCCTCGTGTATCCTGGGAAATCAGGCTGATCAATAGTTCCCATTTCAGCACAACTGCAGCAAGCATTACAACTGTATAAAATTTACAACATTGTCTGCTGTAAATTTTAATTGGAAAAGCCTCATAGCTTTACCCTCTATCTTTGCGCCTTTAAATGTATTTGATTTAAAAAAAAAATCAAACAAATTTACAACGTATAATATCATGTCATACACTTTTTATTGACAGTGTAATATAAATAGTACAAACCCACATTCCTGCTGGAAGAGAAAATGGCTGTGAAAATACCTGGAAAAAGCCGGGCGTGCCGACGAGGGTGTTTGGGAGCCGACAAGCCCACCGTGCCGGGCAGGTGCCACGCAGCCTCGCGCTGCCGGCGGGAGCGATCCTGGTCCTCTCGCGGCGCGCGGAGCCCGGCGGAGCCGCCGCAGCCGGCACGGCGAGGAGCCGCAGCGCTGCGCAGGCAGGAGAAAATGTCGCTTTCAGCACAGCTTTATTTCTGTCACAGGTCAGGCTTAAAATGCTGTGTGATACAGTTATTGACTCTAATCTGGGCATAAACACAAGTCCTCAAGCACCAGCCCAATTAATAATTTGCATAATTAACACGCATATTAAATAGGGACTGGCCTTGCATCTGTATTTGCAGTGATAGGGGTAATGAGGGCTAGCGGAGCGGCGCCTCGGGCTGGCGTGAGCAGACGTGTGGCAGTAGTAATTTTTGCTTGGATTGACAACTGCTAGACAAGCAGTCCCAGCATAAAACTAAACCCCGTTTGGCAGAATTAATCGTTGACAAACTGCTCTTAAAGCTGTAACATTGTTTCTGTCAGTTGTTCGGTTTGATGTCACTGTTAGACATAATAAATCAATAGTGTCAGAATTTGGTAATGTTTATAGCTAGCAAGGTTTATTATTTCATATGACTGTCATGTACAAATAGTGGTTATCATGGCTGCCTCTAAATTATCAAAGGCAGAATATTGCCTGGAATATATTTCTTAAATTCCTTCTCCAATTAATCCTGGTGATCGTTGGCAGCGATGGGGCCCACTTGTGTTTTGGGAGGGACGGTTTTGTCCTCTGTACGTTTTTTAAAGAAAAGTTTCAGCCGTTGTACACGGCAGGATTTATGGTCTCTGTCTCGCGGGCTGGACAGCGGGGCTTTGCTTTATGAACCTCAGTTTTCCTGCCTGAGTTGCAGATTTTAGGCAGTCGGTGAATCGCCCAGAGCAGTTTCATGAAGTCAGCGCGGGGTGGGCAGGGCAGAGATTTCCTGATGCGAGCGGGGTTAAAATACCATCCCTGTGAGAGGGCTCCAGCCTTGGGATGGGGATTTATCATCCGCCAGGAACGGGACACGGGCAGGGTGAGGACAGGCTCCTGCTGCCACCTGGGTGCGCGGGTGTGCGGAGAACACGTGCCGCAATGCACGGGTGCCTGCGCACGTGGGTGCCTGCGTGCGTGGGTCCCTGTGCATGCGGGTCCCTGTGCGCATGGGTGCCTGCGTGCATGGGTGCCTGTGCACGCGTGGCGCTCAAGCGTGCGCTGATGGTGCGAGAGCACCGTGCGGACTTGGTGGTGCCAGAGCAGCCGAGGTCCCCTCCTGCGCGTCATCCTGTGCCGGGGTTCTGGGGAGGACGGTCCCTCTGCTCTGCCATGACCATGTGCCGTGCACCACGTGCTTTGCACTGTGTGCCATGCACTGCAGCCCCACGTGCCATGCACCACGTGCCATGCACCACAGCCCCACATAGCGCCAGGGGGTGACTCTGTGCTCGCCTTTTCCCAGCTCTCGTGGCACCATTTCACCCCAAACACCAGGGTTTGACCCATCGCACTTCCCTGCTCATCGCTCGTCCCCTGGGACCCCCTGCCATGCACCCAAAGGGAGGAGCCGGTGGGACGGGGCAGTCCCTGGGCTGGTCTAAAACTGTCCCCTCACCAAGGCAGCGTGTATAAATTACGACAATAAATTACTGCAGCCCCAGGGTAAAAGAAGCATCAAGTTATGACTTTTACATGAGTATTTAGTCAGCCATTCAATAAAAAATAGGTCTTCCAGTTGCACAGTACCATTTATCAGCTACATATTTATTATTTATCATAGCTACACACGATGCAAATGTGAATTACCTAAGCTGCTCCTCCAAGGAGCACTTGCTTTTATAGAAATGTAAACATATATAATACAGTTTGCAAAATCAGATATCAAGCTTTGAAAGGAAAAAGAAATTAGGGATGCAGATTTTATTTTTGCTTTCATTTCTATGTGATAAATTATCTGCGCCATACTTTCCTTCTAAAGGTCATTTCCAGGATTAACTTTTCCCTAACTCCCCGCTGCTCTATGGAGAGCCCTGAACAGGGATTTGTGGGAGCGCCCGGTGCCCACTCGCGCCTGGACAGGGGAGGGAGATGGCGCGGGGTCACGGCTCTCACATCTGTGGCCAAGACTTTCGCAGGTGTTGGCATGTGTTGATGGCGATGGCCGATCCTGACGGCCGCCGGCTCGCGGTGTCTGCCCGGAGCACAGCGGGGCTCGCGGGGTCGGCCAAGGTTGGGGGCCCAGCGGCTGGAGGGAGGGCGAGGGGGCTGTGCTGAGCCGACCCCGGGCGCTCCCACCCCCAAGATCAATCCCCTCACCGGGTGACGATCATTTATAGGCAGGAAATACCTGCAGTCATTAAAATTCCTCCCACATTTATTCGAGCTCTGGTAGTCTATAAAGTGATTTAAATTCTAAAAGAGGGATTTGAAGATTTCTTCCCTGCTCCATGTTTCTAGAGTTTCTGGGGTCCTACAGGGAATTTCAGGCCTTGAAGTATTTCACTTACATGAATTGCCTTTCATTTTCAAAAGTCTCTTTACATCTATCTGAGAGCCCCTTCCTGGTGCAGGGGTGGAGGGGCATGGGCAGGCCAGCACGCTGCGCTGGGCGAGGGGAGCTCGCCCGACCTGCCCCGTGCCAGGGCGCGCGGCTGGCAGCGGCGCCGGGCCGTGCGTGGTTGCCGGCATGGCAGAGCGCCTGGAGCAGGCGTGCAGACTGGCCCACGGGCACGGCACTGCCGTGGCCTCGTGTTGGCGTGAGGAAATGCTGCTCTGGCCCTTCGCTTCTGGAGACGTGCTCTTCCTCCTCCTTCTCCTCCTCCTCCTCCTTTTCCTCTGCCTCCCTGGCATCGTCCCCCTCTCTGTTGCAGCGACCCCCGCATCTGAGCCGGGGCAAAAGCCCCCTTTGACTGCAGGGGCAGCACAAGATCTACGGATGCTCCTGCCCCGTGGGTCAGTCTCACCCCCACGACACCCATAGCTGGGGATCTGCGCTCGCCAGACGTGGTTTTATAACCGGGGGCAGGCAAGAGGACTTTTTGCTTGTTTGCTTGCAGCAAGCGGTATAAAATCTTTTGGAAAAGCGTGTAAATGACAGGAGTAAATTCCTGAGGAGTGGAAGCTGTTACAAAGCTGAAGTCTTCAAGTCGAAGCCCTGGCCGCGGGTCTGTGCCTCCGCCCGGGGTCTGTTCCCCGGAGCTCAGGGTGGCGTTTCTGAGGAGCTGCCACGCGGGCCGGGCAGCGTCCGCCTCAGCCCGCGGTGGGGCCTTGGCACCTCCCGCGGCACCCCGGGGTCCGGGACACCATCTGCTCCGGCTCGCTGCAGCCCTCCAAGTCGCAGTCAGGGTTACGTGCACCAAGGTACGGCTGCGCGCTGGTGCGCCCGGGCTGCTCTCGGGGTCTCCTCGCCCCGTGAGCACTGTCCCCCGGCCCGGCAGCAGTGCCAGCGGTGCGGGGAGGGCTGCAGGGCAGCCTGGCCGGGGCAGCAGCCCGGCTGTGCTTTTATTCCCTCCTGGAGAAAAGCCTCCGGCTGGCGTTACACGTGGCTCTGCCGCGAGCGGGTCCTTGCTGCGGCAGGAAGGGTCCCGGTGCCGGCACGGGCGCTGCGATGACGTTGCTCGGGGGCTCGGTGGCCTGGGAGCGTTTGGGCGCCTGTCGCTGCCGGTGGCACATGACAGAAGCATGTTAGCACCTATTTGCTCCGGATGAGACGTGAGGAGCCGCTCTCGCCGGGAAAAGGCCTTTTCCTACGGGCGGCCGCCGGCTTGGCGGCTTTTTCTGGGGGGAGGTCATTAGTTAACGCATCCGAGGGATGCATGGGAGAATAACAGCACATCAGTTAGGATGCTAATTCACTCGACTGGCAGCGAGCGCGGCGAAATGACAGCTTGGAGGGGTGCGGGGGAGGGTCTGAAAATGGCAGCAGATTGGTATTTTGAAAGGGGAGGGAAGTTTCCTAATGATGAATAAGAAAGATGACATTTGGTGCTCACATTTCGCTTGCATTGGCTGTCCGCAGGAGGGTCAGTGTGCGTAACCTCCCGTGATGAGGCCTGGGGCTGCCCAGCAGCTGACTGGGTGTATACCCTTCAGAGGAACAAAAAGAAAGGCCCAGATAATTAGGCCAAGTTGAACTGCAGGAGGTAGCCAGCTTCTCTGCTGCCTTTTGTATATTCATGACCCAGCTTGATTGATGGAAGGACAGTGTTTGGTGACACTGTCATTTGCAAGTTGAAAGGTAGACTACAGGCTGGAGCTATGCTCAGATGTGCCTTAAAGGGTCCTACAATAAGCTCATTTGGATGCTGATGATGTTCGCATCTGCATTTCTTTGTTTCTAACTGTTTCAGGAGGACATCTGTTAATTTGTATAGATTAGCTTGGATGCTTTCATTTAAAAACATCAAATTATGTAGCAGGACTGTTTATTATAAAAGTTTCCAGGAAAGTTTAAACTGATTTGGAAACCACGCAGAGCGTGGTATTTAAAAGCAGGGTTTAAAAAATAATAGTAATACTCATATTCGCATTCAGCGTCCCATGCCCGGGAATTAAGACTTGTATTTCTGCTGCAACGTTATCAAGAAGAGTTAGCAAAAGCATCTGTTGAATTATAAATTTCAAGATAAATGAGGCTTGCCAAATTTCATATCTGCTGAGGAGAGGAGGGCCTCCTTCACTGGACAGTGAAAGCCTTTCTGTATGAAGGGGGGGGGAAGTGAAATGTAATTAATTCAAGAGGGAAAATGCTTTTACTGTGTAATATTTAGTCACATATTTCAAGAATAATAGTGCTCCTGTCAGAGAAGTTACATTTTTTACAGGTATTGCTTTCAGAGAGAGAGTGGGACGTGAGCTGGGAGGAGGTTTCATGTCTTGGGCCTGGCTGCCCTGGGTGTAGCAGCTGCTGGTTGGCACAGCAGAAGCGTCCTCCTCCGGCTCTGTGCGCGCCGGGACGGGGCACCCCGAGCCGGTCCCTTCCCGCAGGCCCCGGGCAGCTGGGAAGGCAGCGGGGACGGCTCCTGCCCACCCAGCGCTCGGCCTTTTGCAGTGACCTTTCCTTGTGCACCCCTTCCCTGGGACCTGCCTGCGGCTGCCGCGGCCTTAAAACCTGGTCTCGTCCCAGGTACTTCCAGCAACATTAATTCGCGGCCGAGCAGGCTCTGCTCTTGCACGTCTGCTTGGCGACGGGCGTCTACCTCCCAAGGAAGCCTTCGCCATCCCAGCCCACGGGGCCCAGAAATGTGGGAACTGGGGCCAGGAGACAGCCCCGGGCTGGGGCAGACCCTCTGCCGGGGCACGCGCCGGCCCGCTCCTCCTCGTGCCCCCGAGCCCTGGTGCACAGCCACGCTGGCCACAGCACTGGCGCGGCACTGGTCTGCTAAGGCATCTTCCCTGCGTAACGGCCTTTCAGTTCATCCGTGCTTGGAAATGTAGGCCTGTGACTCCCATCTTTGTATTTACTCCAATTAACACATAAACCCTAATTACCCAGATCAAAGGAGCTGGGAATCCATAAACAGAGAGCGACATGGCAGAGCTTGGCAGCTGCCTGGGCACCAAGGTGGCCAGAGATGGGGAAATATCAATTTAGGGGGCACTGGCAGCAAGCAGACCCGTGGGGCTGGGGCCGCAGACAGCCCCAGGCGTCGGGGATGGCCCGAGACCCGCTCGTGCCTTTGAGAGCTCCGGGCCTGGGCTGGGGGAGAGTTTGGGGCCAGCCCTCACCCCTCCCGAGCCCCGCATGTGGACGTGTGCCACGTCCCAGCACGACCCCCCACCAGACAGAAACGCCCGTCACCCCCAGCCTGGTGGGCGCCCGCAGGGGCGGAGGGCACCTTTCCTGCTCCGTGCCCCGCAGCGCCGCGTCCTGGCACGCTCCAGGATCCTGGCAGCCATCCCAACGCCGCGTGTGCGTCCTCCTGTCAGATTTATAGGATGGAGATCAACGGAGGGTTTCTAGGGCAGCCGGCATGGCGACAGCATCCAGGAGCCGTGCTACAGGGAGAGGGCAGCCCCGGGCAGGGGCCCGCCATGCACCCGGGCGGGCACCACGCACCGGCCACCCCCCAGCAGGGATGCCCGGGGCCGCACGGCCGTGGGGAGCAGGACTGGGTGCAGAGTGGGGCGCAGCCTGCACGCGGGGGCTGGGGAGCGCAGCGTGCTGATGCAGGGTGTTATGATCGCAGCATATGCTGGCTATTAGTGTGCCTTTTATTTATTTATTTATTTATTTTTAATACAGTTTACATTGCTAGTGGCGGTGCAGCCTTAATTGCTACCTTGCCTGAACGCAGCTGAGTTTTGTAGTTACTCAAGCAGGAGGTTTTTAAAACTGTGAAATAGTTTCCCTTCCTGCATGCCCCCAGATCAGGTAGAAAATGGGGAAAGAACTGCTAAATGATGTATTTAGAAAAAGCTGTTCTACAAGAGTATTTGAAACATTACAGATCTGCCAGAAGGTCCATTAACATAAATGTTTAACTCAGACACACACAAACTTATGTACCGAAATGAAAATGTTTCATGCATTAATTTGCTGCAGAAGGTACTAACATAACAATTAGAACAACATTCTGCCTGCTTATACTTAAATTTCCTGGGGCAGTGTTTCGGTGGTAAGGCATAGCGTTGATATAGGATCTCCTTGACTCTCTGCGCAGCACACCACAGCACTGCAGTTCATGCTGTTAAATCAAATCCTTACAGTTTTAAACCTGGCGTCGAAGGGACTGGGAGACATTGACAGTAACGCGGAGTTTTGGGAAAGGGGGTGCTGGCCTCGGTGCCCTCTCCGGTTGCTGTACGCAGGTCTGCCAAGGCCGCGTGCCCACGCTCCCGACGTCCCGCGCGGCGTTGGTATGCTAACAAAGAAACCTGCCTCCTCCTTTAGCTTGCTTTGAAAGTCGATGGCAAAGACAGTGAAAATAGAGCAGAGGAACCACCAAGGCAGCTCCTGTAATGCTGGGCTCGTTTCATTAGTGCTCCCGGTTCGGTTCTGCCTCATCCATCGTTTCTGCTGGGCTCGGTGTTTTTTCCTGGCCCTGTCTCGCAGGATGCTCTACCCTCTCGGCGGGTAGTTGAGCGCCGAGTACTCTCAGCACGCAAGCACTGGCTTTGCTAGCTGGGAATCTGGAAGCACCGGGGGTTTCCAGCCCGGTCCCGCAGCTGATGCGGAGCCGGGGTGTGTTGTTGGCATGCTGATCCCGTCACATGGTGCCGCGCCGCAAACCTCCGGCAGCCGCCGCGCAGGGTGGGGGAGCAGCAACGGCAAACATTCCTCCTCCGAGCAAACGCTTGTCCTAAACTGAGCACCGTAGAATAAAAATGGAAACATAAAAATAGCAGTTGGAAAGATAAAACAGCATTTATAGTACTAATAAAACCGTTGTGGCTTCCACAGGAAAACATGCTTTGTAACCTAATGCTTACCTGGAAAGACTGTCGAGTTTCTGAGAGTTATAGCTGTTTTTGTAAGAGAAGCACAGAGATTTGCTTCAGGGCTGAGTGATAGATTCTCCTGCCTGGAGCATCCCAGTGTGTTTATACATGGCTTGTATGGCAGCTTTCATAAGACATTTACCCCATGATTTGCGATGAGCTTATGTGTGAATAATTAATGGCAATTAATCCTTAATTACAGTAATTAGGCAAGTCACAGGAAATTAAGCTGCAGCTGGAGAAGACCATGCCTGGGAAGAGAGGATTGGGGGCTGTGTGAATGTGCCATTCACTGACAACATTACGAAGATGAGCAGTATTCAGCAGCTTTGGCATTTCTATTGGCAGCCTTGGGTAGGACAAGAACGCTCAACATTAGCAGCAATCTATAGTTGTCTACAAGAGTTTTTAGTTCAAGTGCCAAAATGTTATGTTGCATATGGTGATTATCTAAGTTTATTGGTTGCCATAATTCAAATGGGTGTAATTGTTTTTGGCTTGATAGTGACATTAGAAACTGAAGCTTTTATGTGTTCGTAGGTTCTGCTGGCATCAGCCATGGTTCAACTTCTAGAAACAATTCATCCAGGTTTGCAATTATGAAAACAGATACTACAAATGGCTTGAAATTAACGGAGAAATTTTCAATGATTAAAAAAAAGACAACGGCAAAACTGGCAGTTTCTTAGTTGAGCAGCTAATTGCTTTATTATTAGCTGCCTTTCCCATTAAAATGAGGTTTGCACAAGGTGCAGCGTGTGCAGAGCCTGCTGTCTGGTTTGGGCAGTGGGACCAAGTGGGAGAAAAATGGAAGTGCTGGCAGGCAAGAGTTCGCAGGCAGAAAAGCCCCATCCGAGAGGCTCTCCCGTGCTAATCCGAGCAGCGCCATTGTGCGTGAAAGCAGATCAGTGCTGGAAGCCTTTTGCCCTGGGCAACCCACAGCGAGGCCGCTTTGCAGCTCAAGAGCGGCAGCCTTCCCCAGCATTAATGTGCAAAGTTTTTAAACCTCATGATTAAACATGTTTCAGTCATTTACGAGGTTTCCAAGTGGCGACGTTTGTGCCAGCAACAATCTGGGGCAGGGACGTGGAGGGAAGCACACATTAGTATCAATGAAACCTACAAAAAGCAATCAGTAATTTATGAGCTTGTGGAAGAATGCCCACATGTGCTCATCAAATTATAGGGTTCCTATAATTTACTCAGTGACTACAAGGTGCACGCTCCCAAACCTGCTGTGGTGTGTTAACTGAACCTCTGATTAGATTTAATCCAAACAACTAATCTGTTAAAGGGTCCTGAATAAATAGGCGATGCGGCCAGGCCAGGGTATTATTTCAGACTAAGACGACAACGGCTGAGGAGGTCAGCCAATTGCACACTAAAAATGTACAGTAATCTGCTGCAGGTCAGGTATGTTCGCGGCGACCGGCCTAAATACCGCGTGGGTGCCTTGGGGTGCCTCGGGGTGCCTCGCGCAGGGCGAGCGCCTCGCGGGGACGGCGGGGGAAGAGCTCGTACGTTTTGGAAATAAACGCCTGTAGCCAGATGTTTGTGAGATCTGTACTTGTTTGTAATGCGGAAACGTGTAAAAACTTCAGCCCCTCGCATGTGGAATCTAGATCAATTTTTAATTTACTTGTACGCATGGATGACTCATTTGAAAAAGAAAATTGTGGCATCAAAAAAAAGACATTTCAGTGTGCATAGGTTGCTGCATTTATCTGTTTCTCGTGCACTCCAGAGTGGAAATAAGTCACAGTATCTTAATAATGGTCTTGATTTTATAAATGATTTTTCCCCTTGAAATAAGCAATCCATTCATTTTAATATGTAGAATTGGTTTGCTAGCAGGGCGACAGTTTAAAAAGACTTCCAACTGTGACACAAGTGCAACCATATTGCTTCCTATTACTCGCTAAGGTAGTTGTTTAGAAGAGAGAATGTTCTCCCTGGAAATGTTTAAAGTGCTGTAATTTTATTTAGGATAATGAGGATTTATAACAGTTTTACCATATGAAAACCTGCCTTTAGACAGAGCGAAATAGGCGGTTGCGGTTATTGAGTGTGCTCACGGTGGGGTTTTGTGCGTGGCAAGGCGAGGGGAGGTGTTTGTGTCTGGTCGTGCAGCGTATCCGTCACCGGGCCCAGAACATTCCCCGCTGCCGCGTGGGATAATTCATCACGGACATGTATGGATTTCTCTGCTTTAATCGCTCTAGATGTTAATTAAAATCCTGTTTTATAGAATATTTTAATTTCGCGATTTGCCCAGCTGTACAGCCTTCGCGGTGTTGTCAGGATAGAGCCGCCTAGTAACGAATAGCTGAATTTGAGCCTAGTCGGGAATTCGGGGGAAATTCCAGGCTGGCAAAGTCGCGGGGAGTTTGGCCACCGGTTTGAGGGGGATTGGGACTTCGGCACTATGTGCTGCTTCTCTGCTGGGCTGTAAGGTCGTCTGCGTTTATTTTTGTCATTAGGCCTTCAGAAATTTTTTCCTCATTAAAAATGCTTTCCTTTTATCACTAATATTGCTTCCCATGCGGGATCGGCCGAGCTGAGCCGGTATCAGGGCACTGGCTTAACAGTACATTTAATGCCCTGTTTATAAATATAAAGGAGAAGGAATTGAACTGTTACAGATTTTATCAGGTTTTATCTCCTCACTGAAAATCTTAGCTCTCAAAACATTTCTAATTTCCCTTATTTGAAGGCTCAAACAGTTTCAAATTACTGCCCGTGGATTGTTCTTGACATCGAGAATGGTAAATTTGAGCTGTGGAAACGCTGGAATGTGTGGTGTGTGCTTTTCCTGAACAAGGGAATTCAACGGGTAAATTACAGTCATTTACTTGGAGTGTAATTTACTGAGAGCCTTTAGGCAAATGCAGGAGAAAGGACAGCAGAACAGAAAAAATAGCTAAAACAGGGGGCTCCCCCTCCCTGTTCACATGAAATACAATCTGTATTCACGTGACAAGGATAATAAAAACTTTCTTATTTAAAATACATATAATTCTTATTATTTTTTCAATTCATAAGGCAGGCATTTGTAAGTATGACTGATTTATGTGAAGATAAGATTTTAAATCTTGCTAAATTATCCACACATCTTCTTAGCATTGTATATTTTGCATATATCAGTATCTGCATGCAAGCATCCCGTATTTGAAATTGATAAACCTGTTAATTTTATGCCTAATAACAGATCAAGTATCTGAAACTGTCATCGAGCTAAATGGAAATTGCTGTTTCCATGCTATTGAAATATTCAATATTTAATAATTTTCTTTAAAATAAAAATGTTTATCTAATGGAATCTGCAACGAAGACATGCATTTGAATTTTTATTTGAAATTAGAGCATAAAAATAAATACCGGCATATTTTTTCTTCGTTAAATGGTAGAAATATGGTAAAGAAGCAGCCCAGGTTTTGCAATCTCGACGTACATGCACACGCGGAGCGTTCTCAGGAAGTATTCTGACCCAGGCTTTCCAGGGAAGGCAGCGTGCGTTGCCGTAATTGCTAAGCAAACAGAAGGCAGTGTTGTAAAGTGGTTTTGTATAGCATATTGTAATTTGACACTTAAGTTGTGCCCTGCATTACCCTGTGTCATAATTGATGGCTAAAGAAAAGCACATGCTATGCTAATCCTTTGTTAGAATAGCTTGTTAAATTGTGGTTGCCAATTTAAAATAAACTATGGAATGCTTGTCTATATTTTAAGGTTTGTAGTCTACAGTTTTAAACAGTCATTTTAAAGCTGTTTTTCAACTTTATGTTGCATGCACACTATTCTGCCTTTGCACACAAGGTCAGCATGTTCGCTAGTTTAATAGCAGACCATCAAGAACAAAATCAATGAGCTGCATGTTTCACACTAGTATCACAAGGGATTTTCCCATTTATAGCACATTTGTGTACTGATCCCGAGTTTAAAATGACAATATTGATGCCCTATTAGAGCCGTGCCGAAATGGACATTGTACGGGTGATGCTAAAAGTTGTCTGAACTCGCTCTTTTCCCAGACTCGTGCTCTACTTTTTGTCTAGCTTAACAAATATAAATAAGCCCAGACAACCCCCCTGCGCCGCGGCGCAGCGAGGGGCCAGGCTCCCACGTTGCGTGTTTGCAATAGGTGGAATTTCTTGACTGCAGATTTCAAATCAAGACCTTTCGTAGTTGGTGCGAGGAGGGTTATGAGTCTGCGTCTAAATAATCATCGGCGTGCTGATTACTGAAAATAAAGTGGCATTATTGCTTATGGATGAGATAAGGCAGCTCTGCCCTGGGAAGACGCAAGTGCGAGTTCTGTGGGAATTTTATGAGTCCTGGTGCGGTGTAATCAGCCGCCACCAGCTCTAATGGAAGGACAGCTCCCCGATCTGCGGGGGAATATATCCTGTGCCACGGAGAGGAAATGTTACTTCTGCAGAAGAAAATGATTTAATGTTGGTAGAAGGGTTATTCATTTATAAGGGATTAAAAATGACTTCAATATAATACCTTTAATTTGTAATAATGGTCTGCGGGGCTGTTTCCTGTCTAAAATAAACCGTTTGACTGGCATGTTCATTTTGATCCGTTCGGTTGTATGGTATATTACAGGGGATAAAGGTATTCTTTTCAGTTGCTGTACATTCAGTCAAACTGGTGAGGACCCGCAGTTGGTGCGGTCTCGGTCACTGGGCAGTGGGGAGGCGTAAGGCTGTGCCCTGGCCCGCGCCGGACCCTGCGGCAGCCGGATTCCTCGTCTGCCTGGGGAGCCGGGTCCCTGCCCGGCACATGGAGCAGGGCTGCTTTTGTTAATTGCGTTAATGGGAGTAAAGCGAGTACAAGTGGAAGCCTGGGGTGTGCAGAGTGCTTTGGGCTCTGAGGGATTGGAAAAGGAAAAAAAAGAAAGAAGGCAACCTTTGCACCCGAGCTCTGTACGTAATTAGCTGTGTCACTTTCTGAGGAGCAGACGCCGTGTCTGGAGGTGGGTGACACCGTGCGCCCGGACCCCGGTGGCTGCAATGGCAGGGCTCGCCCTCCTGCCGTGCCCAGAGCTTCCCCCTGCACGGATCTCCTTCGCGAGGCTCTTCGGGGCGGCTGCGCTCGTGCTGGGCGCGAATCCCCGAGAGCGAGCGACGGTGCCCGGCGGTGGGCAGCGCAGAGGCACGCAGGTGACACGGCGCGTTCCCCCTCGCATCGGCTGCCCACGGGGGGAGTTGTGTGTCCTCTGGCAGGGCTGGATTTGTCTCTTCACTGGGAGGCAAACAAGCGGAGAACCAGCTCGCTCTGATTCAGCAGACGGGGTGTCACCGGTTTTTAGGATTTAATAACAGGTTTTGCTATGGTGGATGCTGGCTTGGTTGAAGTTTCAGGTTTTGGGATCACCAGAAAATCTCAGCTTCCTAGCCAAAAAAGACTTGGTCTTCAGTCTTTACAGACACATTGAAAAGGCTGAAAAGGTGACCCAGAGTCTCCAACACGGGAGAGAGAAACAAGGCCCATATTTATTACAGCTAAAATTCTCGCGCTTTTTAAATTAGCACCGGTGGGGGGAGGAGGAGAGAGGAATCTGACGCATATTTTTGTGAGCCATAATATTAGCAGCTCGGTAAAGGGCAGCATTCTCAGAAGATCTGACCAGTGCTGGTGTGCCTGGAAGCACTAGGCAATAAAGAAAGATAATGCAAAAATCCCCAAATTCAGAAAAAACATACAAAGAGGTATCTTTCAGTGTAACTAACGAATAAACAGCAAAGCAAAATAAACATACAGTGCTTGCAAATTTACTTTTGTTACAGATCAAAAATACAAGACAGAGCACTATCTGGTAGTAAAATACAAGCAGAATTAATCTGAATAAACATTTCCAGCATGGCTGTTTTGGAAAAAAGGCATGTTCTCCTTGCGATGTTTGGTACAAAGTACTGATAATGTAGCTGAATCCTGCCTTCCTGCTTTAATTCTCATGTATTTAGTGCAGAACTGCCGTCTGGTTTACTGGGAAAGAAAAAAAAAACCCCTAACGGAGCCAATTTTGATTGGAACAGGCAGGATTAAAATGCAGGATTATCCCTGCAAAGGGCTATATCGGGTATGCGGCTCACTGACCTTTTTGAGGAGCGAGCGTGTGTGGAGTTGTGCTAGAATAAATCCTAATGCCCGTGAACTTGCCGTGAGCAGGCGAACACGCACACAAAGGGTGTCCTGGGCAGAGCTCGTGGTTACCTGTGATCGGTACCGGGGGTTCGTGTGTGCACATTTAATTCCAGTTCTCAGCCCAAACAGTGTCTTTGTATGAATATGTGCTTGGAAATAATGTTCCTATAGGTTCTGGTGATATAAATAATGTATGTGGAGAAGCTCATAAATGTAAGCTCGAATTTTCCTCAGTAGTTTTTGTTCTCAATCACCTTGATGAAACAATCTTGAAGGCGCTCTCCTTTCCGTGGCATTTGGAATGAGTCCCTGACAGGCTGATTTTCCACCCCTGTTGTGATGCTGCTTTCTCTAGTTAATATTCCTCTGTAAGTGTCGTACCAAAGTAAACCAAAGGAGCCCAGCTCATGACACTAAGGCTGCATTTGCATTAATTATGCAGTCAGGGCTGGTGAGAAAATGCTGTCACAGAGAGAGAGGCAGTAAATGAGAACCCTCCGAGTGCGCCTGAATGAAGAGCATTAAGTTCATTTACATGGGAGCAGGACGAGCGGCTCAGGCTGGGGAGAGGGAACAATGGCATTTCTCTTGTCGGCTCGCCCGCCGTTATTGTTCTGCGGCTTAATGACTTAAAGGCAGAGTGGTTGCGCTGACGAAAAGACAGCCAAGATCCCTTTGGTATTAATAACGGCAATAATAATTAATAATATCCCACTAATCGGGAAGCGCATGCCGGCCCCGCAGTCGGCGAGGCCCAGCCCGGCGGGAAGGCCGTGGCCCGGCCGGCGCAGCGCAAGGTGTCCCGGGCCACCACGGGCCCCTCACGCCCCTCGTGCGCCCTGCAAATGTCGGTCGGTGCCGCCACTGAGCACCCTCCCGTGGCCGCCAGGCCGGGGCACAGGCCCCGCCGGGGCTGCCGGGCCGCGGGGACGGGGCATGCGTGGGGCAGGTGGTGTGGGCGACGTGGCGGGGGCCTGGAGGGCCCGGCCGGGCCCCGCGTGGGGGGCCTCCGCGGGGTGCCAGGCCAGGCCCGGCCAGCCAAGAGCAGGAATCTTTCAGTTTGTTTATTTTCCAGTGATTTTCCATGTGTTTCCAGCATCCAAGGTTTTGTAGCAAAACTGCTCCTCTTGGTGCCAGGACAAATGGTTGAAAATGGCTCATTTCACCTCAGGAATTTCGCCCTCTCCTCTGCCAAGAAGGGGGTCCCCGCTGATGGGGTAATGCAATGGGTCTCCCCCATCGCCAGCCCACGTCTCAAACCCGCATTAAAACACCAGAGACTCCTTTGGCTAATACCACAAATCGGGGATGTGAAACCGTGTATGAAAATATTTACTGGGTATTGTACTGAGTAAATTCACATGGAAGTAGGAGTGCAGAAAGCCAGCGAGCCTGGGTGGGTTGGTACTGCTGAAGTGCTCCCCCCCAGGCTTAGGTAATCGGCTGTGAACTGCAGGACGCGTACGTTTAAATGAGGGCCACCCTGCTCTCCCACTGCCCCTTGCGTCCCCTTCTCCCTCCTGCCCTCGTGGTGCTTCTGCGTAGGAAACACTCGTATCGGAGCTGACGGCGATGTCTGCCCTGTGCTGAATCCGGGTGACGCCTCTGATTTCACCGTGTTCACTTCACAGCAATGAAAGACCTCTCCAGATTCTTCTTCTGCCGTCTATGTGCATGTGTGCGTCGTGCACATTACGGAATGAAAGCAAAAGTTGTGACCCATACGCTTACGGAGATACAGATGTGGAAGGTGTTACATATGGTCACTAGGGAGAAATATTAATACATATGCAAAAAATTAAAGATGTGCTCCTTGATCCTTTTATACATAAAGATTGATCTCCTAATACTATATTACGAGACAATAGTTTGGGACTTTTTCTCATCAAAATGTGGAGGTTTCTTTTAAAGTTCAAAACTTGTTGTCATCTCTATTTATCTTCAAGACTTTCAGACACTTTAAAGTACAGTTTAAATTTAAAGTGACTTTTTTTATTCATATGCTGACATAATTTTCCTTGGAATGATTTATATTTCAATAATAGCTTAAATTATGTTTTGCATTCTGCGCTTTGATGTCACGCAGGAGGTGTCATCACAAGATAAACTTTCACATCTGAGAGTCAATAAATTGTGCTTAAGTAGTCTAATGAAAATATTGTAAATGACTATATGGAGTTATATACAGTACAGATATGCAGTACAGATACACATATATATTTAACAAAGGGCTGTGTTTGATCATATGGTGTCATTAGCTTTGACACCATTGCATGGTACCAGTTTACGGTGATATGAATCCTATAATACTATATCATGCTTTTATCCACTAAATAAAAACCTGCCCTATGTTTTATTACAAAGTAGGTGGCCTGGAGGAAAAATATATGTATTCTTTCCTTTTGGAATAAAATATGCATTTGGGCTTCTCATTTCATCTCCAATCTGTGTTATTCCTTAAAAATGCAGAACTGCCTGAAGTCCTCTTTAATATTTAATTCAACAACTTTTTAATCTGTCATTATGCTGTGATGAAGTAAGCATCAAGTGTCGCTGAAAAAGATTAAATTATACTTGGAAATAGGAATTGAAATGATTTAGGGTTGGAGGCTGAATATTTGCTTTGCACAAGTAATAATAGTAGGAGCTTGGGTGAAGCACGGGTTTGGATCTGGCTCTAATGCCTCTGCCGATCCCCTCTCCCTGGTGGCTGCCCCTTGATTTACTCTGGCACTGCCAAGCTTTATTTGATTTAAATGGAGGTAGGAAGTGGAAATTCCACACTACAATACATTAATTACTCTCTGCTACTCCTTACACTGATTTTCTTTTTCTCTGTAAACATCATAAACTCTGGTGCAGGCAACCCAACGGATAGCCGCTCTGAGCTACCCTATAATTTCTTGTTAACAAGCTTATCTTAAAATGGAAAAGCAGGAATAATTAATATCCACCTCTGGAAGAATGGATGGTGTGAAGCAGTGGAACACTTGTTCCTATCCATTCATGAGGGATGCCCCCACGTAACGAGGGGACTTGTGCCAACATCATCCAATCGCTTCACTCAGGCTCTCACTCCCTTTTCTTTCTGAAGTCGCCTCGGAATTTCTCCGCCGGGGTTCTGGAGGGAGAGGGAAGAGCAACACCACGTTGCAACCGTGGGGCCTCGAGAGACCCCGATGCAGAATCTGCTGTGTGCGGAGTCAAACCAGCAGTGCCTGTGGTCCCGCTTGGTCCCGATCCGCGCGCGTTGCCCACCCCGGGCACGTCTGGCGCTGCTGGCCGTGACTCGCGGCTCGCGGGAGCGCTCTGCGTGCCGTGGGGCGGCGCAGCGTGGCACGGCGGGGGGGGCAGCTGCGTGGTGCCCCCAGCCGGGGCGCGGGGCGAGGCTGGATGCTCGGCATCCTCCCACCAGCCAGCTATTTCCCGTTGTGCGCGGAGAAGAGAGTTTTGGAATCGTGGTGAGTTTTCCAAGGAAGAATGTCTTGGCTGCATTAATCATACCGCTGCCTGACAGAAGAAAAGCTATCTCAACGCACAGCTTTCTCTAAGGTGCGAGGGAGAAGAGCCAGATTGTAGGAATATTATGGGAATTCCTTGAATGGCTACCTGTATCACAGGGAAGTTATGTCTCCGCTACTGCAAGATTTAGTCCAGAGTTTGGTACACCTTGCAGCCCAGCGTGAGAAATGGGACATATTATTTGTTTATAATTCTGACAAAACCACTCTTTCTTACGTAGCGTATTGTAAGAAAGAATCCATTCCCTCATAGCCAATGCATTATTTATAATTATTCTCCCTTCTTTGTAGAAATGTGAATATCTATATAAATAATTGATTGCCATTATTAATTAGGGAACATGCAGTATTTTTATACAGCCCCTGTTACCTCGTGGTAGTTCTGAGCACGCCAGCAGCTCCGCATCTCGGACGCCGGGTTTCGGTCCCGTTCTCCCGCGGCCGACGCTCTTTCCCCCGGCCCGGGAGGGGTCTCCCCCGGGTTGCCGGGCCCTGCCCGCCGTGCGCCCCGCGGCGCGCTCCCACGGGGGTCTCGTGCCGCTGTGGGCGCTCCCTGCTGCGGGCTGCCGGGGGGGCTGGCAGCGGGGCCCTGCCCGCTCCCCCCGGGCGGCTGTAGGTGTCTGCGGGCGCTGCTCTGGTCCTGTGCAAAGGGGAATTTTGCCTGACGGGGACAGAACTTTATTCTAGTCTAGAAGGATGTATAACGTACTGTCGGGGAAGGAGCCTGATCTGTGCTGCTGTAGAGCTGAGCACCTTTTAACCTCTTCAGACTGTAAATTCTGAGCAGTTGATATTTGAGTGTAATTCCTCTCAAACTGGCATTATTATTTGATTGCAATGAATTACCTTTTTAAAAAAAATCATAAGTATAAATTCACTTGACTGATCCTGCAAATTATTTATGATGTAGTGTTTTGGTCTAGGATAACCTTTTAAAATAAATCAGTTTTTCAATAATAGTTCAATGTTTGCCCACCTAATGGTGTTCCCATTAAGATCTGCATTTGTCACCAACCTGCCTTTTCAGCTCGTGCAGGAGACAAGTTACCGCCCCTAAACCCACTATGCTTGTAGGGTAAAGTAAATGCATGTCTTTGTAGGAGAATAAATAAAAAGAGCAAGCTGAGTCAATAAGCGGGTTCAATTCATGCCTCTAGCAATGGCGGACAGCTCATTTTGTAGATGTGGGTGTTTTGTTTACATTTATAATGCAGCTTTATTTAATGCTGACAGATATAGCTTGTGGCAAATGATAGTCAGAATGTATGAGCAGTCATAATGCTTCTGTCTTCTTATAGTGTGCTGCTGAAAATAAGCAGTTCACCTCTGTTTTTATTGAGGAAAGGATATGAGACAGCTATAGCTTCGTGAGGCTATTTATTGAGTTGTTTTACTAGCTGTGAACATGCCGCTTTATAGCAGTTGTGAAAATGGACTTTGCTAGTGTGTGGGAAAGGAAATAACATTGCAGTATACAAGGGTAGTAAAAAAACCCTCTATAAATAATTTTTCAGGCTGAAGAATATTCTCATTTAAACAGCTAGAGAGTCTGGTGATTTTTGCCAGATGCCAGCTTTTCCTGGGATGGTGTTGGGTTACAATCGCTCTATCAAGCGCTATTAATATTTTAATGTAAAAAAATAAAATTTGGATAAGCCCTTTCAAGCCGAGGTGTTCAAAAGCTTCGTAGGGAAAGTTCTGTGTTGTTGTTGCCGAGTTCTGTATATTTACAAACCTACCAATATTGAATGGCACGGTGTGGTCCTTAGGTCCTCAGGTCTGGAAAGAAAAGAGCCTGCCTTGCTCGGCAGAGCTCGGAAACGCAGGTTTAATTTGGGCTTGGCGTGACTTTACGCGTCGTGCTGACGCGCAGGCCACGTGTGGCGTCGGCGCGATGAGTGCTCGCGCGCGGGGGGATGGAAGCGAGCTGTCTGTGCGCTCTCGTGACGCTGTAGGGACCTGCGGATACGGCTCAGAATTCAGTGGCCGTGGGTACGTAGGTATATCCCCAGGAACTTGAGGCCAGGCTTCGGGGAGCAAGCTGCCCTGCGCAGGGCTCCGGCGCGGCGTCGCCCGGCGCTGCCTGGGGGGCCCGGGGGGCTACCCCGGGCATTTGCCTCTTTCCGCCCCAGCTTTCCCCGCACCGACCCGCTGCGACGAGTGAGCTCCGGCACCAGCAGCTCGCTGCGAGCCGGGGCCTCGGTTCACGCCTGTGCTCCCTCAGCCCCGTGGTCCCGAGGCAGGGGGATCTCGTGGGAGGATCGCCGTCGGTGTGTTTGCCGCGTGAGCCACGACAGCGTCTGCCTTTACCTGAGGCTGCTGGTAACCGGCCGTGTGCCGCTGCGACATGTTACTTAGCTTGTGGTATTTTGAATCTTAAATATGTAAAATGCGGTATTAAGGATTAGGCAGGATTTGAGGAGTTCACTGCCTTTTCTGTTTGTATTCACGTGTTCAGCAGCAGCACTGAGGGGCACAAATCATTTTCATGTATGCAAAAATAATTTCGAAAATGGTATTAGTCTCAGCAGGTGAGGCCTTTTGTTTCTTCCATGTTTATGTACAAATTCCTAGGGAACACTAAATATTAAATTGAAATAACCCTCCCTTATTATTACACAGCTATGGATTCAATTTAATTCTCTTCAGATAAGGTTTTTCTGGACACATATTTGCAATTGCATGTCCTGTAAATACAGTTCAGACTACAGCCAGTGGCTCGTTCCTACCTGCTTTTTCTGCAGGAACGGCACTGTATTTCTGTGCTTTTAGATTTTTTGGATGTAGACACTTTCCTTCTCATTCTCATTATGTTTATGGATTACAGGAGTGCTGTAAGATGTCCCCCTTCCCCCCTTAACTGGACAGAGAAATGGGTTAATCTCTCCACAGAGCTATTCCTCTACTTCACCACCTGTTTCCAAATCCCAGTTGCCAAAGGAGGAAGAACACAGAGCCCGGCCTGAGCCTGAAGGCCGTGGGGATGGCGAAGCCCCGGCACCTATTGCGCACAGGGACTGAGGCTGGAAACGCAGGGTGGGAACGAGAAAGAACTTGCTCTGTGTGTTTTGTTGTGGCTGGCAAACAGGGTGGCTCTTTAAATTGCGTCGCTACTGTTCATGTTTTGTAGCCGCCCGGGCTTCAGACATTTGGCGCTCGTGCATAGTGCCTTCTCACCGAGAGCACGAGGACTTCTAAGACCTTTGCTCTCCTCCTCTGACGAGATACCCTGGAGATTCAGAGGTGAGACTATAAGCAGCCAAAATTTTACATTTTATTCTTTACACTAAGGAATTAGTCTCATTTTTATGAAAATAAATATATGGTCTAGCTCTCCTAATAAGACTGTCTCCACTGTGTTTAAGTAATAATCATTTATTGTTTAAATACAGTAGAGGCTGTAACAAAATGCTGTCAAGAGCCATCACACTCATTAACCTGCCAGCTAATTAGCCTCCTCCTGCCTGATTGCTGACAAGTTCTTCAATCTGAACCTATCGCTGTTGTGTCAGCGCTGAAGCACCAAGCGAAGTGGAGGAGGGCTCCATTAGATGTTTGCGAACAAAGTCTGTGCATTAAAGGTTTGTTTTCTGCACTCCAACAAATGTTACAGCATTAATATTCTCAGCTATAATTAAATTGGCAACTCTTAATTATGGTAATTAGTGCATTAACCATTTCTTTCCCAGCATCACTCCCAGGCAAGGCTCAGGAATTCAAGACGAAAGCCAAGGCGATGCCCGTTGCCCCGTGGAGCTGCCGTGCGGGGGGTCAGAGCCTCCCCGTCCCGGGGCAGCCAGTGTCCGCAGAGCAGAGCGCGGGGGAGAGGAGGAAGAAAAGCCGGGGTGCCTTGGCACCAGAGACCTTACACTTGTGTTATGGAAACACCTACGGAAACGTAATGCAAATGTCCCCGCCTAAGTCGGCCAAGTTGTAAGAGAGCGCTTCGGTCGGCTGCCACAGCAGCGGAGCAGAGCAGATTGCCCTTTCTGCAGTCTCCCAGACTCTGTGGTCTGCCACCCAAATTTTCTCTCTGAGAGAATTCAGGAAATGAGTTTTTCCGGTCTCAGTGGGTCGCCTTTGAACTAACGTTTGCATGACAAAACCAACCTGTGAACTGCCGTAATTTGCATTAGCACCCCAGTACTTGGAGTGCCTTCGCAGCAGATTGACAGCAGGGTGCATGTCCCGGCGTCAGGGAGCGTCCCTTGAAGGACCTGGCAGATGGAGGCACTAGTTCAGAAGATCTCCAGTCCGTCTCTATTGCCTTGTGGCACCGTATTCAGAGGGGAAAGAGCTTGCTTTTTGTACAGGGGATGAGGACTGGCTGCGCTGGTGCCTTGGGGTTGGTTGGAAATAGGTGCCAGTATATTTTCGAGGTTTTAGTTCCTTGTGCTTTTTCACCAAGACTCCTCAGGACTTTGTAGAGTGACCTAAGTCCCCGCAGTCTTGCTCGCCTTCTGAAGAAACCCAGGCATGGGGAGAAGAAGTAGTTTATCCAAAATCACACTGCGATTGGGGCACAGGGCCAGGGCAGACCTGGGTGCCTGGTCTCAGTGCACAGCCCAGTTCACTGCCCCAGCTCCTGCTGTAACACTCCTCTCCTTTGTCTGGTACCCAGATACAGTTTGGATTTCACCCGCATGAGCCTGGCTGGTCCCTGTTCTACTTACACTGGCCATGGCGGGAATGTTTTGGAAATCAAAGCAAGGTCAGTGCTAAATGCTAAACCGCCAGTGAGTAAAGGGCTGGTACTCATCTGAGCTAAATTGGAGACATAAAGATCAAACAAATGTAAGACCAGCTCCCAGCACTGAAAGTAAATTATCCCAGCGAGGCCAGGCGGAGGGTCTGATGAACCTCAGTGCACCTGCAAATGATGCTGCACGTTTCTTCGCATGCAGACGCACCAGGCCAAAGCAAACATCTCTGCGTGAGTCGCGCAGTAGAGAATCTTCCCAGTCAGCCCTGAAACCTGCCTCCAAGTTTATCCCCTTATTTCAGGGAGAAGGGAAGTTCTGCCCTGATGTCTCTGGTGTAAGACAGCAGCTTTTCAGGGTAGCAATTCTTGCTGCTTTCAAAGGGGGAAAAAGTGTTACCTTGATATTAGCCTTTTTTTTCCCCTAGCGCATAATAATTCTGTATGTATATAGTAAAAAGGGAGATAACCCAAGGCAAATTTAATTTCAGATTGGGTTTTTGCTTAATGTATTATTCATAGTATTATTTATATCATCACTTAGACATATCCCTGGCAATAAACTGAAAACTTAACTTTAACAATAACAGTCACCTCTATTTTGGGGGCGAGGGTGGGCTGGAAGCCTTTGGCTCCACTTCATCACACTGCAAGGGTTTTAATAAGGGATGCGGTGTGGGGGAGGGTATTTAATGAGGGGCTTGGAGGGGGGTTGTTTGGCAGCTTTTTTTTTCCCCCCAACATTTTTGCTGCATGACCTGGTTTTGCATTTTTCTGCATCTCTGTTCATCTAATTAGGATGTTCTAAAAAGACCTGGACCACTTATTGTACAGAACTGTAGCCTGTGGGTATTTAATAAGGAGCTTTCAGTGGTACATTTGCATCTTTTGCTTGGGGTCTGAATAGCGAATTACCTTAAAGATCATTAGAAGCGCTGCTGTATTGTTAAAATCAGGCCACGATATTCTAATGACAGTTTAAAACTTGAGGCATTCCCTGTAACACAGTTCACCCCAGCATAATTGTGCGTTGCACGAGTGACCCTGGTATAAACTGCTGATATTCCCAGCTTCTTCCACCGCGCGTTGCTGCGGGCAGGTAGGTTTCCACCCAAACACCCAGCCACCTAAGGAGCGCGGCAGCGACAGCAATAACAATGAGCCTTTTGCTTGTTGTGTGCGCTCAAGTGTGCGGCTATTACACAGCACCAGAGCCTTCCAGGGAAGAGAAATGCCGTTTGGAGCCGAGGAGCAGAAGGCTGCTGATGCATCCCTCCGCACCCAGCGCCGCTCCCAGGCCCGTCCTGGCTCGCTCCCATGGCCGAGCGGACTCTGCAGCCCGGCTGCGGGTCGGAGCCACGCGCCGCAGCGGGCACCGTCGGCCTTGTTTCGCTAGGTTTCCCCGGGGTTCGCATCGCGCTGCGAGGGGGTGCTCCCGGAGCCGCTGCCACCGAGGAGCCCTGAGGGCTGTGAGAACGAGCGGGAGAAGCCGGGGCTCAGGAAGAGCCCTTGGCGGGGTGGGACCAGCGTGGCCAGCTCGGCCGAGGGGCCGAGCCCCTTGTGCATCGTTGGGCTTGGGTGCCCTGGCTATCCCTGCCTTCGCCCAGCTCCTCCTTCCAAAATGCAGCCCTCTCTCCGTCGGCTCCCTTCGGTTAATGTTTCCTCTCTCCACGACACGGTTTGTGGAGCTGACAGGCTTTGTGGCCGCTCGGGTCTTACGACACAACTTGGAGAAGTTTCCTGTGAAGACTTTCACATCGTGCTTGCCAGCCGAGTGAAAATGCCACTGAGCGCTTCTCCTGCTCTTCATTACAACCTGGATAATTGTGGGTACGGGTGTCCGCTAGCAGGGAAGCGTGTGCGCTGTTCAGCAGTTCCCAACTGTCTGACTGTTGTTTCCTGGCCACAAAAGTGACGCCAAGCCCCGAATCCAGGCTGGCTGTTCTGGGGGCTGTGTCCAGACCTGACGGGGCCCGTGCAAACAAGGGAGCCCCGTGTTGTCTTTCCTTCGGCCTTGCTCCAGCGCTGCCAAACGTTACAGGAACCAAAACCCTCTTTGTCCTGAGGGAGCTGCTTTATCTGGGGCCGAGAGGGGTGGTTGAGCCAAGCCTGAGCACTTTTTCTTGAATAAATAAATACTGGTGGGGGAAGCCGGGCTCTGATGAAGTCCCGTGCCAAGGAATTGCGTGGAGAAATGAGGTACCTTCAGGTGAATCCGGTGCTCGGGCAGGTGGATGTTTTTAGATGGTTAAAACTGCCAGGAATAATCCAATGATTTGGCGGAGGAGCTGTTTGTGCAGAGAAGAATTTCTCTTTAAAAAATTCAGTGTAACCAGCATTATTTTTTTCCTCTGGGATCCCAGACAATGAATGCACAGGCCTGTTCATTAATATCAGTTGTCTTCTGCAGGGAGTATCCAGATTTGTCGTGCCAGGTTTTAAATTTTTAATGTATTACCAGTTCTTACGCGGAGCAGGCCTTTTCTTTGTTCTTTTTTATACTAATACTGTTTTGTATTCAGCCTTGCTCTCGTCTGATACATCTCTTAGTATCCCTTATAAAAGCTCTCCCCTTATCAGCGCCTGTTAGGTTTGACAAAGTCTGTCTTTGTGAGTTTCTGCAAATGTACGCTTCCAATTTTCTTTTCAGAAGTGCTGGGTGGTGTTTTGTGCGGTAATTGCTCCATGCAAATCCGCAGCTGGTTTGGCGATGCCGGTGCCGCGGCTCTGCGGCGCGGGATCCCGGTGCCGAGGTGTTGGTGGCCGCACTCTGCACGCGCGGGCCGCGGCGGGACCGGAGGGAGCCGTCGTCTCCGCAGGGACCAGCGGCGCCTCCGAGCAGGAGGGGGACCAGGGACCACCGCGGGGACCCGGGCTCTCGCCTCCTCCGCTCTGCCTTCCGTTTGCCTGCAAAGGGCGTCGCGCCGGGAGGAGAACGGCTGTGGGAGCTTTCCTAGCCTTTACGCTTCTGAGAAACTGCTGTTTCAGTCTCTTCCCCCTCTGAAAACGCTGCCGCTGTGTTTGCCGACGGCAGTGAAACGCTTGCTGCGGGGCGAGGAGGAGGCTTAGGGCCGGGGCGGCACGCCGTCGTCTGGGCCGCGGGTCTGCTGCCCCGTTAGTGGCGTGGTAATTGCTGCACGTGTTGTGAAGAGCCCTCAGGCACGTTCTGGGGTGCCACGTGTCGCGTCGAACCACACCAAGCGATTTGCGTGACAAACTGTAACTCTTAAAAATCATGCTCGTAAACATAAATAATTAATCACATTATAGTTTTTATCATCCTTTTCCTTCCTAGCAGTATTAATAAGTAGCTCATCTTCCAGCAGCACCTGTTAAACCCAAAGCTGTCAGTCTTTATTTTCCCCAGAGAGTCGGAGAGAAATTTGTTACGCAATAATTTCTCTTTTACCTTGTGATGTGACTTCGGTGTGTTTTCTGTTGATCTGTGTGTGTACAACATGTGAGATTTGTCTCCTTTACTTGCTTGCTTCGTGCACGCACGCCGCCAGCCCGGGACGCCGTTGGGGGTACCGGTCGCGCTCCTCTCCGAGTGCTGGCCGTGGGAACAGTCCCTTAGGAGGCACTAACACGGGGGCAGTCGTGTGCTCGGCGCCCGCACCCCGACCCGGCAGCGCAGGAGGAGCCCCTCTGGGACAGGCCAAGTGCACAGACCCGTGGGAAAGCTTGGCTCACGTTGCAAGTCGTGATTTCCTGCAGTTCATGGAATAAAGAAGAGAACAAGTGGAGATGTTGTGTGGCACGTGTAGAGACAGGCCGTTCCCCAGCTCTTTACTGATCATTCGTCTGTTCGTGACGCTGCCGGCCGGTGCCGAGCGTGGCCGGACAAGGGGACGCCGGCTCAGCTGAGGGCTGGAGCTGCCCCCTGCTCAGGGCTGGAGAGATGGGGAGAGGCCGTGCGACAGCCCCCAGTGGCTCCTTTGGGGAAGAGCACCAGCATTTTGAGAATAACCTTTATTTCTGCTTGATTTCCCCCTTACAACGGACATGTGCTGAATGGTGCCTCCTCCCAGTGAGACCCCTTTTGGGAGCCACCCAGCCGGAGGGTGCGATCAGGACAAACGCTGCCCATCCCTCCTCTGCCCCTGCTGCGGTCCCCTGCGGCCTGTGCCCAGGGACCCATCCTGGCGGGCAGCCTCAGCCCCTGCCCTCTCGAGCAGCACGAGGGCTCTCGTGGCCTGGTGGCCCCGGCTCGTGGTTAAGGGCCGTGACGACTCTGCGGGTGCTTTGTGCATCCGCAGTGGCGTGGGGTGGTGCGAGGGCCTGGGCAGCTCTGTGTTTCGGCAGCCCGCGCAGTGTGTGGCCGCGGGGCCCGGGGCTGCTCCCCGGGGCTGTCCAGCACCAGCTCCAGCGCTGGGCTCCCCGGGAGAGGATGCTCACGCACGCCTGCGCGTGCAGCCACCTCGCATCAGGACCGCAGCTTACGCTTGTCACGTCCCTGCGCTGCTCAGGGTCTGTTTGCCCTTTCGGGGTCGGGTCTCTTTGCTCAGTCAGCTCTGGCTGGCCATCCCCGGCGTCGCTACCCACGCCTTTCTGCTCCGTTCGGTGCCGGCGGTGCCCGCGGCGTGGGGAAGGTGCTGCGCGAGGCCGCGGCTCCATCTGCACTGGCTGTCCCTCTCCTCTTCCTCAGTTTACAGCCCTGAAATTCCAATTTAATACTCATGCAAAGAGGGCTGCAATAAATCTTGTAGTCAGCATTAAATATTGTTTGTTTTAGCTGCCTTGCACTTCATGTTTCCCCTTTTAAGGGGAGAGCCATTACGAAAGGTTAGATTCACAGTTAGTGGCGCTTTAGCTCTCCCTTTTGAATCAGTGAGGTTGCCGTTTTATTGCTCTCTGACTTGCACTTCAGTGATGAGAGTAAACTAGCATCAGATTAAAGGTCAGCAAATCCCATCAAAGAGAGGAATATTAGGGGCACAGATAGTTGGAGAGGCAGCACACCACTGGGTATTGACAGGGTGATTCCAGGGTATCACTCAGCAGAATTATAGCTGCCCAGAGAGTCAGTACTGCTTTAATGAGCCTGTGTGAAGAGGAAGAGGGTGGATTTATGTAGTTCCTCATAATTTTCTGTAGAGACTGTTATTGCAGACATTCTGTAGAGTCTTCTGGTCTTTCATTTAATTCAAAGGTCCTGGAGCTTTTCCATCCAAAGGTTCCTTTCTGTTAGCTCAAATCAAAGCTGACATCTCTGCCTTTACCACCTGAAGCGCCCGCTCTGGGAAGGGCTTTTCCCTGGCAGGTTCAAAGTCCTCTGTGCCGGTAACCTAATCTGAGGGTCCCGTGCTGGGGGCTCGCTGGCCGTGTGTTTCACCTCCGGACAGGCAGCTAAAGCAATCGTTTCTGTTTCGTTCTGAAACGGGCGCTCGAAAAAGATGAGTTTACAGTGGTGTTCTTCTGTGATTTCTGGGCTGGGAACCCCGCATAGTTTCAGTCCCTATCAGGTAAGTATTACCTTTAGTGCATGGTTTGCATGAATATATATGTGCTTTCTTTGTTTTGTTGAAATGCAATTAAATAAAATACAGACAGCACAGAGAGGAGATGTGCCTCGCACAGCCCCATCAAGCTGCAGGTACATAATGGCATGTAAACCTCTGCAAGGAGGAGAACACCACGAGAGACAACAAAGTCAGCAGCATTTATTTCTGCTCCTTCCTCTCCCTTTGTTGCCAGTACATCAAGCAGGAGATCTAATGTTTATGCTGGGCAATAACAAAAGAGTTCCAAACATTGACCAAAACCAGTGCATTTTCTCTGAAAACAGAGCAGCTGGAGCACTTCTCTGTGTACCTAGTTACATTATAAGGCTCACTTGGTATTTATACAGCTTTTGTTTACAGCTTGCTAAAAACAACAATTTATGAGCAACTTTACCGATCAGTTTAGAATCTGTTCAGTTTTATTACCCAGTGTAGATATCCATTTATGTGATTTATTGTTAGGAAATTCTACATGTATAAAACTTTGATCATATTTTTACATAAGTGTGCGTTTTTGCAATGTTAAAGCAGAGACCTCGTTCGCCTGATTTACCGCCGGGGAGCGGGCCATGCAGCCCCTGCCGTCCTGCTCGCCGGGGACCCGCCGCAGCCCCCCTGCTTTTGGGGACACTGGGCCCGGGGCACAGCCACGCCACCTGGAGCCCCCCGACAGCAGCTCCACTTTGCAAGGTCTCGGGGCTTTACTCATGATCTGGAGCAACCTGATCTAGTGAAAGATGTCCCTGCCCGTGGCAGGGGGGTGGAACTGGATGATCTGCAGAAGGTCCCTTCCAACCCAAACCATTCGATGATTCAATGATGCACCCAGTGCCCCCCAAAGCAGCATCGCGAGGAGCGCCTGGTGGCTCTCCCGCTTCCCGAATCCACCGTGCGCCACACAGCCCGCCCCATAAAGCCAGGCTATGTCCCTTATTACAACGCAAATAAAACTTAATGTCATGCACGTGTCCTGCCAGTGACCGTGGCACACTAGTGCTGCACGCGGGGATGCAGCCACGCGTCGCGGCCGCGGGGGACGCTGTGCCGGCGCCGGTCCCTCTGCTTGAGGACAAGCACGTGCAGTCCGCGTTTTATATTTGAAACATTTTGTAAGATGGAGAAATAACATGTCTGCAGTAGTGGAGGAGGAAAGAAGTGCAAAGAGAAGTCAGGTAAATTATCCGGTCCGTGAAGGATTCTTACTGCCATGAGGGATTTATGGGTGAAGTTTGCGGAGATCCGTAAAGTCCATGGCTAAGCAAATCTGGTGGTTTTAACTGGACGTGGGGTGCAGTATTTTCTTCCTTCCTGGGGAAGATCTGTGCTTGCGGTCTTGATGTGGTGGCTGCACAGTTGCCAAGAGGAGATTCTCCATTAACAGTATCCCATCTGACCGCTCCCTTGACGTTCAATGCATTTTCATGCATATGTAAATATAGTTACATCCTTCTTAGAATATAAAGACTGGGAAGTCCTTGACCAAGCACAATGCAGAAACAGCATTAGGGTGAGTGTTCATTTGTAGAATCAGCATTATTAAAATAAGTAAGTGCGTTTTGGAAGTGGTGTGATACCGTTACAGCTGTGGTGCAAGGGGAAGGTCCCTCGCATACTGCCTTGACGCAGAGTTTCTGAGCCGTGTGTGGGGAAATCATTACTCAAGCAACTGCAAAAGAGTCAAAGCTGTGTTTGCTCAGGATTGCAAATGAAGCTGGATCACTCCAGCAAATGTAATTAACTCCCTGAACTGGGTCCTTCCTTAGCTCTCCTCCCCGCCGACGTCCCTGCTCTGGGCTCTGGCGCGCGGAGGGGCAGTGATGAGGAGCTATCGAGTACTTTGCTTCCTCAAGCTGAGCACAAATAAGACTGACATTTTAGCACTAAGTGCAAGTCAAAAGTAAGCAAGAAAAATGGAACGATCCAAAAGAAGAAAATGGAATCGGAAACGTAGAGATCTGTAAAAAGTAAGAAGAGAGACAATGCAGTAAAACTGCACAAACTTAGACATAATTTACAATGGGAAATAAATGTAGCCAACATAAAATCTGTAGCAAGAACTCAATTTATAAAAATACCAGTTATTTCATATTTTCTATAAAAAGTTATTTCATATTTTCTATGAAAAGTACAGCACTGCTATAAATCTGATAAAAGTTGTAATCACGGGAAAGATTTGTTTCTGTTGTGAACATTTTTTTTATTTCAAGGTTGTAAACTTTCATACTGATGATATTTAGGTTGGACACACAGTAGCTTGAAGGAATGTATATTACTGCATTTTCATGTGAAGGGTGTTCAAACGTTATGGGCCTCACTTTTAGCTGCTGGATGTAGTGCTCGGTGTCTATCCATCTTGTTTAAGATTCTAACACGACACCATTTGAACACCGGCCGTGGTAAACGCACCTTCTTCTGCGTGTGGTGTTTGCTCCTGGAAGCTCCCGGCTCTGGGAGGTGCACGAGGGCCTGGGTCACTTTGGGGAGAAAGGCGCAGGAATTGGGGCTGGCTGGGGCTCAGGGACCCCGGTGTGGGGAGGGGCCACGGGCAGCACCTGCGCACCGGCAGCACGGCCCGCGGAGACCGGCGGCGGGGCGCGGTGGGGACGGGCGCCGGCCGGTGACGTCCTCGGCTGAGCCCCTCTGCATGTGCCCACGGCCTGGTGCCGGGGCGCGGGAGGCTTTGCGGCGGGCTCTGCGGGGAGAGGGGCGCTTCTGCGGGGGAGCGGGGCGTCTGCCAGCCACGTCCTTAGTGCCGGGGCTGTTCCCCACGGCCCTGGGTCTGCTGGGCTGAGCGCAGGGGTGTCAAAAGGGTGATGGTGCCCACGGGAGCTGTGTCGTGGGCTCGGCCTTCCCCTTGGCCGGCGGAGGTGTTTGGCCTCTGGTGCAGCGATGGATGGGCCCTGGGGGTGCCGGGAGGAGCGGGGTGCTGCGCCGGGGCTGTGCCGTGGGCCCGTTGCTGCCTCGCGTGGGGCTGGTGGCGCAGGGGGACCAGGCTCGCCCCGGCTCGGGGTCGAACCCCTCTGCATTTCGCATCTGTCTTTACGTCTGTGGGCGTCTGTGGTCCCACGTGGGCAGGGGGACATCCCGAGCCGTGGCAGAGCGGGGTGACACGGCTCCAGTGCCAGACAGAGATCTGTTTGCCAGATCGGCCCAGTCCGGTGAGGCAGGGGTGGGACGGGAGCAGCGGCAGCAGTGCACGGGGCTCTGAGGGCACGCTCCTGCCGCGGCCACGGCCTCTCCTGACCCCCATCTAGCTCCTGCTAGCTAAAATAAAGACACATCTCACTCCAGGCTGCTTTTTTTTTCTTCAACAGCATCTACATAATGTTTTAGAATAAGGCTTTTCTTCACTTCAGTAGCTTTGTTTTTAATAGAAATTTTTTTTTTTGCAAACTAATAAATTTCCTTTTAACTTTTCCCAGTGCCTCTAAGAAAAGCCCAAGACCTCTATAAATCCAGCCTGCCGTTCTCTGACGTCTGAGTCCTGCATAGAGACAAAGACACTAATGATTTTTTATTAGCATCCACCCTGCTTTTTATTGAACCTTTAGCAAAGGTCATCAACCGATTTTTTTTTCGTGGGTGAGGAAGAAAGTTAGGTTAGAACCAGGCATCCTGCCAGCAGCCTTATAATGAAGGGGAATGTAATAAAGCCGAGGATTGACAGTTTATGTGTTGGTAGTGAAGGAAATGGAGGTGTGGAAGAGTATTACAGGGAATCTTTCTAGTCATATCTTCAATTCAAACATCAGGGGAAATGCTTCAGAATCAGAGATTTATGAATTCGTAGTAAGCAGTTTCCCGGCATGTAAACAAATCTCGCCGGGCTGTTTTAGGAAGGTAGGTTTGGGCAGCGGAGTAATCATTTTTATTCTTCTGATTTTCCAAATAGAAATGGACATATATGATAAAAATGTCAGGCGCGCTCTCCACGTCAGGCTCCTAACAGGATTACATGTCAGCTCTTAATGTCTCGCTCTGTTTTTCTTTGCCATGAATGGCTGCATTATTGCTCACAGGAACTTCACTGTAATATATGGTAAGAGACAAGTAGCTCTTTATGGCCAGTGATTATTCGGTTTGAATGAAACCTGTGATTTATGTCCATTTAACTGAAAAGCCTTGTAAATTCCCAGTGCTGCATTTTTCCTCAATAGAGAATGAGTCAAGCGAAAGTGACAACTAGGTTGGCGTGGAAATGTGCAGTGCATCGTCGTGTTATATTTAATATACCTGACATGAAAAACGTGCACACACCACGCAGTCACCTTAAGTAGGAGTGAGAGTGACATTAGCCCGTGCCGCGGCGGCTGTGCCGCTGTGCCGGGCCGCCGGCGCCTCCTGCCACCGGGGCTTTTCTCACCCGGGAGACAAAGGGCGGCGGAGCGGCCGTCGCGTTGGCGCCATTGCGTTGTGAAGCCCCTCGGCGTTTCCCCGCTCCCCTCGACATGCGCCCGGCGGCTGTCGGCACCCGCGGCCGGAGGGGCGGTCGGCGCGCTGGGGCGGACGCCCAGGACGGCGCTGGGGACGGCGCAGAGCGCGGGGGGCCAGGCGGGGGGCTGCGGCGGTGAGCGGCGAGGGGCTTCGGGGTGGGTTTGCTCCAGGGCCGGCAGCGGAGCTGGGGCCCCTCCGCACGCCCGGGCCCTGCCGCTCCTCCCTGCGGTCTGTAAAATGGGTCCGGCACAGCGCCGGCTTTCCCCCGCCATCTGCAGCGTGCAGGGGCCGAAGCCCCGCGGGGGCCTTCCCACCGGCGGGCGAGGTGCTCCCGCGCCCGGGGCGCTGCGGCGGGCGCGGGGTCACGCCGGGAGGGCCAGCACCCTGCGTGGGCCCGCGGGGAACGGCCGGCAGGGAGGCGGCGGGGGAGGCTGTGCCCTGCGCCTCCGCCTCGCCTGGGTCAGGCCTTCGTGGCGTCTGCAGTGTCTCTCTGCTGGCGCGGCTACCGCTGTACAGTTCAGACACTGCAGGTTTCTAATCTGCTTATTTATAATTCAAAAGCTTGCCCATATATTAATGAACCCTTAATGAGCTGTTGAAAATGCCTGAATTACAGTCAGATTATTAAACTCCAACGGCCCCTGTAATCATACCATTTGAGTGGGCTTTAGGTACTTTTCATATCTGCAGCTTTGTATTGTGAAGGAGATGGGTTTATTCGAAGAAAGCTTTGTAATAATTTTGACCTGCAATTTATTTATTGGCCTCTGAATGCAGTAGTCTATGCAGATGCTCTCGTCTATTATGTGTGGGGGCAGGTGCACAGCATGTTGAAAGACAGCTAATTAGGATTTGCTGAAAGATATGCTAAAACTGTGGTCTTATAACAAAGCCAAGTTCATTGTTAAACAATGTTTTAGTGTCTGTTTATGTGATTTGTCTAAATCATCGAGATACTGAAATGAACGTTGTAGTTATAAGCAGATTAAAATCAGTAGCACACATGCTTTTTATTAACTTATAATGCGCTATTGTCACCGAGGACGCTGGGTTTTAAATACTGTGCAGACCCAAATGCCCATAAGCCATTAGTGAACAATAGTGGACCGCGGCCGTGCTTGCACGAGGCGCTCCCGTCCCTCCGAGCCGGCTACTGCTGGGGGGAGCAGCCGGTGGCCAGCGTGCCGCCGGGCGGTCGCTGCCGCGCCGGGGCCCTCTCACTTCCGCTGCCATTAGCGCGCCGGTAGCTCCCTGGAAGTGATGTATTGTTGTGTTCTTTCCCGTCCGCTCTGCACCTTAATTCCACGATGCATTGAAAGGTCAGTGAGCTAAACAGTAATAAACTCATAGGTTGATATACTGAGGAATAAAAAAGGGAAACAATAGCCACCGAGTGTGAGCTTATATGTCAAAAAATACATATATTATCTCCGTATTCAAACGAAGAGTAATTCATAAAGGCAGGTGCTGGTAGAAGCGGACGTGTGGCCGGCGGATAGGGAGAGTGTTCCTCCTTGCTGAGGAGCCCCGGAGACGCTCTGACTCCTTTGCAGCGACGTTGAAAGCGTTCGACCTGCAGCCGAGGCAGCCGCTGCAACTTGCCGAAGAGCTGCGTGTCTCACTGATGATTGCAGAGGAGTTCATCAGTGGCACTGTGCCCCGCCCCCAGGGACACCAGACCCTATTAGTTGTGCTGATCTGCTTCGTATAGTTCATAAGGAGAGATCTGAATTAACACACAGCTTAATTCTTGTTAGAATCAGTTAATCAACTTGTGGCTTTGCCATTCAAATGAATGATGCGTCTCACTCAGGGGCAAAATAAATGTTAAATCCCCCCCACACGCACTTTGTCATTCCTTTGTCTGCGGGCTGCCGGCAGGCTCGCGCGCTCTGGACTGGGTGCTTTGGGCACGGGAGTGTTACTTAATATTAAGATGAACACAATATGCCAACCCCTCTGTCACCGGCTCCGGAGATATGCGTGAGGGCTGTGTGCGAGACACCTTAGTGGCTTCGTCATTGTCCTTATCGGCTGAATTTCTTCCTCTTGTGCTTCAGGGCCCCTCACCTGCTCCTGCAGCCTCCAGTGCAGACATCAGCTTTTGCATTTAAACCGTGGGGAACGCTTGCTGTCCTTTGTCAGATTTATACAAGGAGTGTTGGGGATCTTGAATATTAATTGAAGTCTGGATGGATAGTGTTATTTTGGACAAAGCCCTTTAATCTTTGGCCTGTTCATGGAAGTAAACGATGCAGAAATCGCAGCACTTGTACCAAATTATGCCGGTACAGATTTTGGCCTGGCATCTCACAGCATCAGGGGAGCGGAGTGGCACTGCTGCTGTGATACCGGGAGGATGACGGAGTTCCACAGCAGAAATGCCGCTGGGGAAAACAAGCTGGACTAGAGCACAGGAGACACGGGCTGAGAGACGGTCCAGAAGCAAAAAGAAGAAACCACAGTAGGAATCATTCATGAGAAGGGGACAGGAGCTGGAGTGGATTGAAACCAGGACGTTGTTAAGCATGCTGACACCAGGGCAGGGGAGGACTGAGGCAAACAGGAGGAACGGCTCGCCAGAACAGCACAGAACAACCACCCCCCTCCTAGCAGCACCGCGCGGGCCGGGAGCTGCGCAGGAGCGAGGGCAGCGAGGCCCGGGGAAGGAGGGGGCGAGGGACAGGGTGGTCCCGGCGCAGCTGGGCTGGGCGCAGGGCTCCCTCGGCCGGGGACCACCGCCCTCCTGCCGTGGGGACCCCGCGTGCGGCATCGCCCTCCCTGGCCACGGCTCAGGCAGCGGCACGGGTGGCCGTAGCCGTGCCGGGGCTGTCCCCAACACGCGTGTGCCGGCCCAGGGACGTGCCAGGACGACGCGTGGTATTGTCAAACCGCGCTCATCTGTGGACCTCTGAACAGGCAACAGAAATAATTTAAAGGGATGATGAGACATTTTTATTATTCCCATGAAATTATATGGAATTATAGTTTTAAATGAAGGTGACAGGTTTAAAATGTGTATTTTAGAGCAAAATTCATGCTGTGCTTTCTTGAGCCTGGAAGGTTGGCCAGCCAGGGGGTCACCTCCCGCTGCGCGTGGGATTTAGGACACCGAGGGCGAAATCTGTTTGTACGGGAGCGGCTGCTGTTCCCGGATAGCGCGGAAAGCGGCATTGCTGGTGCTCAGCTGCGTGCGTGGCAGCTGTGGACGGTGCTGCCACGTCTGGCGCAGCCCGTTCGGAGCCCGCACCGCTGCGAGGAGCGGAGACAGGCACGGGCGCCCGTGCAAACACGCGGGGTGCCAATGGCAGACCCCCAGGACCCGCTCTATCCAGCGCACGAATACCTGCTCTTAAACAGATTTAAAGAGGTTAATTGGGCTGGGATGTACATGGTTGCGTTACATCTCTAATGGAAATGTTGATTCAAGAAGCCACGGCTCTAGTGATTTTTGTACTACTGTAATTATTTTTAAACTTTCTTTTCGGCACTGTTGATAACAGCTTGGCACCGTGCCTGCATGACCTGATTAAACTTACAAATTGTCAGCCTTGATCTATAGGACGCAGAAGAGATTGCTGACTGAGCATCGCATTGGAAATTCTCGATTTAAAACAAAAATTAGATTTAAAATGTTGTTCCCAAGAATACAGTGCAAGAGCCCCAGCGATTTTAAACACATAGTCAGTATCCCAGCATCGCGATAGCAACCACATTCCTGCGTGGCAAGGGGAAGCTTCATTCCATCTTGCCTCTCCCCAGCGGGTGAGCGGGCGCTGCGGAGCGGCGTGCTGCCCTGCGAGGAGCGGGGCAGCCCTGCGCGGGGCCGCCGCACCCCTCTTCCACAGCGGCCATCCCCGGGGCGATGTCCCCACTTCTGTCTCCTCCGTTTCCCGCCTCCCATGTGGAATTTCAGCTCCGCCTCTGTGGAGCCAGAGACCATGGGCGCGCATGGAAATGGCTGCGTCCGCGGGATTTGTGCCGGTGGGAGCCGCGGCGTCTCCCTGCTTTTCTCTTGACGTCTCCTGTAGTTGAGGAGCGAGTGGCAGCTTTTTCCCCAGGCTTTTTAAACCAGCGCTCGGTCCTCGTAGGAGGGGTGGGATCCAGTGGAGTAAGTCTCTGTAAGAGTAACGTAGTGCTGAGATCCATTTGGAAGGAAATGAGAAGCAAATCAATTATTTCCAAATAAATAATGCACTTACTTTTACCACACGGTCTTGCATCAAAGTGATATAATGTATAGGGTAATGCCTAAATGCGTAGATTTAGCTCTGTCTTGGAAAACAACCGGAAGGCGTATGTCTCTGTACACATGCGAATACTCCTTTAATACTTACAATGAAGTGTTTAAAAATTCTGCAGGGTCCTTTAACAGCCTCGTGAAGATGTTCCCGCTCTGTATGGGAACCGAGAGGGTCCTACAGCACGGCCGTCACCCCACGGCACCTGCCCGGCCGCGGTTCCCGGGGCCTGCCCCGGAGCAGGGCGCCCGTTCGGGTACCCCCGCAGGGATGGAGGCAGGGCCGTGGGCAGGTCGGCCCCGCGGGGCAGGAGGGCTCTGCAGGAGGGCTCCTCGCAGGCGTGCGGCGAGCGGGCAGCGGCCGGGCAGATGCAAGAAATACTGACTGTGTTTTCTCTTGTTCTCTCTTTTCTGCCCAAGGTTTGAGCATCCGAGGAGCCCAGGAGGAAGACCCTCCCGATCCCCAGCTAATGAGACTAGACAATATGCTTCTGGCAGAAGGAGTCTCAGGTCCGGAGAAAGGTGGGGGATCGGCGGCAGCAGCTGCAGCCGCAGCAGCCTCTGGAGGGTCTTCAGATAACTCTATTGAACACTCAGATTACAGAGCCAAATTGACCCAGATCAGACAAATCTATCACACAGAGCTGGAGAAATATGAACAGGTCAGACATCAGCCTCTCAGTTGTACGTGTACCTGCCGCTGCTCTCCTCCGCACCTCTGCTTGCCAGCGCCTGCTGCTGTCCAGCTCCGGACCACGTCCCCTCCTCCCCTTCCCCACCCTACTCTCCCCGTAAAGAGCCGTGATGCTGCGGGAGTCCGTCGGGCTTCGAGGAGCCGCTCGCTGGACCCAGGACGCATGTCTTGCATGCCTGAGTGTTTTCTGTTGTCTGTAACACGTACAAGCAGCACCCGAGCCCGTGTTTCTCCCCTTCGAGCCAGCCCAGAGAGGGAGAGAGGAGGAGAGGTGTCTGTCACTCGGTGCCGCTTTCGTGCCCCGCGATGAAGTGTTGCCAGGCTGGGTTTGGTGAGTCAGGGAGCGCAGGCAGGCGAGGGCCGTGCTGGCGATCTCAGCCCATGGGCTCCCGGAGCAGGCGGTGGGAGGCTCCGGAGCAAGGCTCGGCCGCGGCAGGTCAGCCGCAGCAGGTTGCAAGGGAGCGGGCGGCAAGGCGGCGGCACAGCGCCTGGCCCGGGCTTCGGGAGCTGCCGCTACGGATAGGAAATGTGGAAATCCCAGTTCAGGTGGACACCAGCACTCAGTGTCTTTGTTCGGAGTAAAGAGCGCACTGCAGAGAGCCGTGGGTTTACGTTCTCCGCTGGGACCTGGTGACCCGCCACATTTGCCACTCCGGTGGCACTGGGAACATTTGCCACGTGCTGCCGGCCGGTGCTGGGCGCAGTGTGGCTCCTGCCCGCAGGTGGGGGGCTGCGCCGCCCCGGTTTCCCCGTAATCCGTGGGAGACACCGCTCTGCCTCCTCTCTTTTCTGGTTTGCAATGAACAACAGCATCAAAGGAGACAGGGGAGGGAAGAACGGCACGAGACCCCTGGCCCTCGCAAGCCTCAAGCAATGTCTTCATTTTCCCCTCCCAGAGGTGTCCTAATAAAGCTTGTAAACCCTGAGCCTAATCAGCTCAGCGAACCTCATCAGCTGGCGGTTTCCCGAGCTGAGCCGGGGAAGTCCCGCACTTGCCCCCAGCCCATCACGGCAAAGCGTCGGGCTGTACAGACGAAAACCACAAAAGAGATGTGGAGGCAGGGATAAAAGCGCTCGAAACCGCGAGGGCGAGAAGAGCACGCCGTGCTGCCCGGCTCCTTCCCCCGCCCCTGTGCTCTGCCTCAGCACGCTTCCCCTCCCTGCCTCGCCACCGTGAAGCGGGGCCTGGGCGCCTTGGTAGCTCTTGATTTTAGTTTCCCTTTTTTTCGTGTGAAGACCCCCTGAAAGGTCTCTGGCTACTTTGCTTTGCTTTTTTAAGCCACCAGAAGCAAAGGCGTGGTCTGTGCCAGGCCATGCCGACACAGCTGACCTGTGCTGGCCGGGCGTCAGCGGTGGGTGGAAGCGATGGCGTGGTGGGCAGTGGGTGCAGGGCACCGGTGGAGCGCGGGGGAGGAGTGGGGGGACGGCACTCGCGGGCACAGTCCATGCAGCATCCTGCTGCGGAGCCCGGCGGGACCGTGGCCCAGGTGGCGCGAGGCCGGCGCGAGGCCGGCATGGCGCAGGTGCCGGTGGCATGGTGTGGCTCAGGTGCCAGCGGCATGGCCTTGTCTGTGCCGCCTCTTTCACTGTGGTGTTCGAGTGGTGCAGGGGCTGAGCAAATAACTGACAGGGGCTTTGTGCGAATCTCCTTTTCTCCCTCAAATGAACCCCCTCACACCCTCGAAGGACCCCACATGTCCCGCGCGGACCCTTGGGCTCCCCGTGCACCGCAGGGCCCCCGCGTGCAGCCCGTAGCGCTGAGAAGGGGATGGCCGTCGGATTAACGAGCACCATCCAGCGGGAACGTGTCTTATAAAACCACAGGGACGCGGGCTGGAGATAGATCTGGGGCCAAAGCAACTGCAGGTCGGTGCTTGCAGCCGCTTCCTGGCAAGTGTCCTTTGACTCTGATAAGTTTAATGATGTGGGGGAAGCAGTAGCGTTTCTAGCCCTGTAGCTCCATTTACAAAGGTTTCGGCTGAAATGTCACAGCCATCCGTCCACACCACGGGAAACTTTGGAGGATGCTCAAGTGCTGCTAGGAGAGAGGTGGAGCTGATGTGAAACACGTACGCTTCCCTGTTGGTCCTGACACCCAGCAACGCCTGCTCTACAGAAATGTGATAATTTCCCCAGCCTTGCAGCAAACTGTCTCCTGCCGGTCTGTCTCCACGCAGTGCCCGTCTCCGCAGCCGAGAGGCAGCCAGGACTTTGCGTCTCTGCCTCCAGCGGCTGCAGGTTCCTGAGATGCGGGTGCCCTCCCGCAGCCGGGGAGCGGCTCAGCCCCGCGCGGGGCACCTGCCCGCGCCAGGGAGCAGCGCCTGCCGCCCTCGCTCCCCGCGCAGGCGCTCCTGCGGCCCCGCTGCCGCCCGCAGCAGAGCCAGGGCGGCTTCCTGGAGACGCTTTCCAGGCAGAGTTTGATCCTGACATTTGTTGCCAGTTAGGGGAATGCGCTCGGGAAAAAAAAAAGAGAGAGAAATGGAAAGTGTGTCACGCCATCACACAGCTCTCTCCTCACCGTGCGCCGGGAGAAATGGCCGTACACAGGCAGCTCCTTCCATAATTTACAGCTACTATAATAGAGATGACATATTGAAAGCTATCTTCTATAATTACACTGAAATACATTTTTTGCTGTAGGCAAAAGTACTGTAAGGGTCCCAGGCCTCCCGGAGCAGCTGGGAACCTGCTTTCTGAGTTCACAGATGTCTTCTGAATTCACCCCAAACTGGGGTGAAGTGTGGCTTCTCGGAAGACACCACCAGCCCCGCGGAGCGCTGGCTGGCGCCGTGCCCCCGAAGACTGTTTTGGGCCATTTCCTCTCTTTTTCTCGCGCTCATCTGAGGAGTCCTGATGAAGCATTAAGGCTAGCAGGAGCGTCCCCGCTCCTACAAGGTTTCTGAGCAGGTTAACAAGGCCATCACTTATAACCTGACATTATTAATAATGTCTTGGGCACCAAGCAGAGGCCTGAAAAATCGTACTGAAAAAGGGATCAAGTAGCTCGGACGCTATAAATAAACAAGAGAAAACAAGACAAAGCATCGGAGTCTTCCGAGCTCGCTTCCACTCTGCTGCACTGAAGTAGCTCTGCAGATGGGAGGTGCTGGTGAAGATAAATTCAAACCAGGCCCTCTGAGTAGCTGTAACCAAACGAAGCCTCATCAAGCAATTCAAGTAAATTCAGGGAAAGATTTCTGCTTCTTGAAAGCAAGAAACTCACCTTAGCTTTGAAACATCCAATTTTTGATACTATATTTGTGGAGAAATATTTCTCATAGAAAAGACATACCTGAAAATATTTTTAATGCAACAGTTGCCATTTTTATTGTAGTTTAAAACGGAATTCCCCAGATCTGCAAACAAGGGGGCGTGTGGTAAGCTGTGTGCCTGAAATGTTCTTTCCGTGCCGAATACTTGGATTGAGCCGTGTGTTTAGGACAGTCAGAGCCGCTCTCTTGTCTCGGGGAGGGAGTTGCTGCGTGTTGGTGCCCACGTTACCTCTCCTCTGTGCATCATTTACCGGGTGAGCCAAAGCTGGTGCTTCGCCACTGGTCGGATGGCTGAACCCAGGTGTTTGCACGCTGATACTGTCCGGGCGGCTCAGCAGACGGCGCGCAGGAAGGACACGGTGCCGGCGCAGCGCGGCCAGCGGGAGCAGGTACCAGTGCCTGGCTGCCTCCCCTGCCCCGGCTGGGGCTGCCGCGCTTCCCTGGGGACTCTGAGCCCGCTCCCGTGCCGGGCGGGCGAGCTGCTGCGCCGGGCCTGTGTCCACAGAGGCCAAAGTTTTGGGATGGGAGGAGGAAAGCAGCTCACCTGGGCCAAGTCCTGCTCTCCCTGGGCGAGAGGAGGGAGGCCGGGGTGCTCAGGGCAGCGTCCCCGTGCCTGGCGTGGCGAGAGGGGAGCGGCAGCTGGCAGGGGGAGCCGCCGTGGCCGCGCTGGCGTGGAGCGGCGGTGAGCTGGCGGTGAGCTGGCGGTGAGCTGGCGCAGCCTCTGCCGCACCGTGACCTCGGCGTGCTCGGGGGCGGCAGGCGAAGGGCGTCTGCTCCGGGGCTCGCCGAGCCTCGCCGAGCCTCGCCGAGCCTCGCCGGAGCGCTGCCTCCAAATGGGTGCTGCAAGGATGTAAATTAGCCTGTAATTTACTTTCAGTAGTGTAAAGAAAAAAAAATCACTTTGCCTGAAGTGTATGCATCTTTCTTAAGGGTGTACCCAGATTTTAATTATCTAAATGTAAATACTTAACGAATTTTACTTAGAGTAATGAGCTAAAGTGCACACTACATAAATGAGATGTTCTAATTAATCATGTATGAACTACTGGTTTAAAGAAAAGCTATGTGAATTCTGCGAATGTTGGGCTATTGCCAAATTGCTAATCAGCATTTGCATTCATAGATGGCTTCACTTAATAAGTTGTGAGACGTTCAGCAAATGTTATAGGAAATTATGAGTTTTTAGATGCATAAACTTTTCACTTTTAACTCTTTCCGTCACACAATCTATTGAAATGCAGGAGAATCCCTGAAAATGTAGTTGTCAGACAAATTACGTTGATGTTTTTCACCCTGGCTTTAGAGGAAAAAGGGGAGCCAGAGTCAAACAGATACGTAACGTATGTGGTCTGGACGAGATACTTGCAATGTTTCCTCCGCGTGATTTACTGCCTGCTGAGCATCGTGCTCATCACCCGTTACGTTAGATGCACAAGAGCAAAATCCTGTGGCCTTATTTGGCCGTGACGGCAGCCCCGCGGCGCGTGACGGTGGCCGGCCCTTGCAGGGCCGACGCGCAGACCTCCCGCAGGCGCGTCAGCCCTGCGTGCGGCCACCTCCGCCTGGCGAGGGCTCGGGGAGCAGAGAGCAGGTTGCCTTGTGCTGCCCATAGACCCCGCGGAGGCCAGCGCGGTGCCGGCCCCTCTCCTCTTCCCAGGGCTCCGTCAGGACGGGGGTAGGTTAGTGTCCAAAACGTGCTGGAATACCAGGCTGGCCCCCGGGAAGGGGTTAGCCCCGTGGCCACCACGCAGCTCTGCCTAGCACACTGCGGTCCCGGGGTTAGTTTCTGAAAGAGATGAGGGAGACATAAATCAGCGGCGTTCGTGGCAGCTCCCAGCCTGCGTGGGGGAAGCCGGGATGCCAGCGTGACGCTGCCTGCTCACGCGGCGGCTCGGATCAGGCGGTGTCTCTTGATCACGCAGCCTGGAGAAGTTTGTATCACCGTGTCTGTTCGCCTGCGTAGTCTGGGACTGATAATTGGTGGGTCCTCGTGCCTTCCCTCCTCCAGCGCCTCGGCAGCGCGGTGCGGGCCAGGCTCGGCCACGGCGTCGCTGAAACCCACCCTCTAAGGGGACACACATGGTGCCTCAGGAAGGCCTCGAGCTCGTGCCCTGCGGCGGGGTGCTAACCCTGCCGCTGCCTGCGCGGGGCTCGGCGGGTCGCGGGACGGGGAAGCCTTTCCCGGGTGCCGCTCACTTGGCTGCTGGGCGCGTGCTGGTCCCCACTCGCATCCTCTGCCCGCAGCCGTTACACGTGCCGATCCTGACCTCCCCTCTCCACGCGGTCTGGCTGGGGTCCCCCAGCCCCCTCCGTGCTGCCTCCCCCCTGCAGCCAGGCCCGAGCTCGTGTCCTTGCGGGACAGTACAAAACCATTTCTAAGTCTCTCCTTCCTTCGCAGGCATGTAATGAATTTACCACACATGTGATGAACCTTCTCAGAGAACAGAGTCGGACACGTCCCATTTCTCCCAAGGAGATTGAAAGGATGGTGGGCATCATTCATCGAAAATTCAGCTCCATCCAGATGCAACTCAAACAAAGTACTTGTGAAGCAGTAATGATTTTAAGATCAAGGTTCCTCGATGCCAGGTAAGGCAGAGGCGAGTGCTCCTGGCTCTTTCGGGAAGGGAAGGGAAAATCGCTGGGCAGCCCAGGGAGAGGCTGGCCCTGCTGGGAGCCGTGTCCCCGCCTGGGCAGGGACCCGCTGGGAGAGGCTGCTCTGCCCAGCAAACAGCCAGGGTGCTCGTCCTTCACCCAGCAGCTGCTGGGAAAGGGGGCTTCCTTCAGAGAGCTTTCATAAACACCATATGTCTTTTCTACATATTTTAGTGCGAAGACTAGGCTTGTTTACCTGGTGATTGCTTGTTTGCCCTGCTCGTGTGGGAGTCACGTAGGATTTGCGCAAAGGGCTGTTTTGTCACCCCGGCAGTTATTTAAATGGCTGCCGGTACCGATGTCTCGCAGCGTAAGGCCAGGCTTGCAAAACACTGACCCCGTAATGGGAGAGCTAAGTTCTCTGGGAGGGACGTGCCCACGGGCTGCGGCTGACGCTGGGTCAGCAGCTGCGCGCGCCTGAGGTAAGAAGGGCGACGATGCTTCCGAAAGCCAGATCTGCTGGCCCATCTCCCAACAAGCTGTCGTCTGACTGGGGCACGGGAGAAGGCAGCACCTTCCGAACGGCTCACAGCCAGCACACGCGTCCCTCGGACACTCGTGTCGCTGCTGGAGCTCAGCGCCCATCTCCGCAGCCCACCGGCCTCCAAAGCGCTGTGCTTTCTGCAGGCTGCGAGGAAGCAGGCAGACGGGGATTGGGAGGAGGTTTATAGGCACAGCCAGACTTGTTTGGAAGCCCTGATGAGGTGGGATATCGATCTCCAGCCCCAGCCCCAGCCCTTTCACGGGGCTCCCCTCCGCAGAGCAGGACCCCGGCAGCTGGCAGAGCCCGGCGGAGCAGGAGCCGAGCCTGGCGGAGCAGGGAGGAGCAGCAGGCACCACGCAGAGCCTCCCTCCAGCAGCTAGCTCCTGCTTCACACCTGAAAGCTGTGAGGAGCTAAACAAGAGCAAAATAATTTTATTAACAAGGAGGTCACTGGCAGGTGTGGCAAATTAGGGTAATTACAAACAGTTGGAGGAAATGTCTACGGAGAGCTCCAGTAACTGCAAAAGGTAAAGCTTGCAGATGCACATTTTAAAGTGATTTCTTTAAAAAGGAGGAAGGTAAATAAGGCAAAATGAGCGGAAGCACAGTAATGAGATAAACATAGCTCTAGGGAGAGAGTCTGCCTGCTCCAGGATACAGCGTAGTTAGCAGCATCGTGATATTGCTGGAAGAGAGCGCTGGGGATTGCCGCTCGGCTGCCTGCTGGCCTCAGGCGCAGGCAGTTTGATTGCAACCAGCCCTGAGGGGAAGGGAGCTCTGAAGGAAATGTTTAACCAGTGCTTTCGAGAGGATGTTCTGGGGAGAAGGAGAGCGGCCGACGTCGGCTCGGAGGGAAGGCACCGCAGCTGTGCAGATGCTGCCGCTGTAACCTGTGCGGCAGGAGCGCAGGGGTGGGCCGGCTGCCCGCTGCGCCGGAGGGGCTGTGCCGCTCCCCGGCCGGCACTGCCTCGCTGCCGGGCTGGCCGGAGCACGTGCCGGGCGGTGCGCTCCGGAAAGGCTTCGCTTTCCAGCGAGGCTGCACACCTCGGTCCCCATCCCACGGGCACGAGAGCCTGGGCCCGGCTCAGCCCTCGGCAGGAGGGTGCACAGATGGGTCTCCCTTGCAAAGCCCTGAAAGCCCCTTGCTCACGGAAGCCAATTAGCGCGGTGAGTGCTACGTAAGGACACGGCAGCAAGGCCGCCCCGTCCTTCTCACTGTGCTCCCCCCAGGCACCTGTGCAGAAGCCCCAGCTGACCTGCCGCTACAGGGAAAGAGGTTCGTTAGGCTGCTGTCGGCACAGAGCAATTTAACAGCCAAGAGGTCCAGGTTGGGGTGCAAACTTGGGTGTGGAGGTGCTGCAGGCAGCCTGCCCTGCCCTGCCCTGCCCTGCCCTGCCCTGCCCTGCCCTGCCCTGCCCTGCCTCGCCTCATATTTTCTGCCACAGCACACAACGTGGTCTGCGCACCCATGGGATGAAACCCCATGCAGAGACAGGTCCCTGCAAGGCCAGATGTGGGTGTTGCAGCCCAGCACCCCTCTGCACAATGCCCGGAGCCCCGGTGGAGCGCTACGCCGAAGGGATCAGGGTGCTGAGATGGTGCTGCTATGTTGCTGCGTGGTATGGCGTGGACATGGACATGTGAAACAAGGGTCGCTTGCACCCCAGCTGACCCTGCCGGAGTCCTGTTTGCATCTGGAAGAGCAGTTGTGGTTTGCTTTTCTCGTTTCAGACGGAAAAGGCGTAACTTCAGTAAACAAGCCACAGAAATCTTGAACGAGTATTTTTACTCCCACCTCAGTAACCCCTATCCCAGCGAAGAAGCCAAAGAAGAGCTGGCAAAGAAATGCAGCATCACAGTATCGCAGGTAAGCGGCGGGTGGGAGCAGGTCCCGGCCCCCAGCCCTCCGCTCCCCGGGCAGTGCGTCGACCTCCCCGCTCCCCTCGCAAAACTGCCGTCTCCCTCGGGCTCTGGGACGCGCTTCCGAGGGAGGCGTGCGATACGGAGAAGGTCCCTGCCCACTGCACCTTTGTAATCCCTTCACATTTGCGTTACTGACCGCGATAAAGTTCGGCAGGGTGAGGGAACGTGAGGACGCTCCGCAGGAAGGGCAGCGCGCCTGCGAGGGGCCGGGGTTGCGCGGGGGTAAAAAGGGTATGCGTACAAAGATGAAGATAGAGATAAAAAGGCGATATGGTTAGCACCCTACTTTACATCGGCTTTCTCTTTGCGCAGTCAGTAAGATTCCTTGCTGAGCCTTACTGTCTGTTATGAATTCTTTACAACTTACCATTATTTCGGGGGAAGGCCAGTTTATTGACAAACATATAATCTGTCTCTATAGATCAGAATTTCTTTGATTGCTTGAAGTTGTTTTTCTAAGCCAGCCAGAAATTCGGCCTCTCGATACACTGAAGTGACACGAGTGGTTTCTCTGTAGCAAAAATGTATTCGGCAGATTTGCTCCTTTTATCACATAGAACAGATGTTACTGTGAAGTTAATGCAAGAAACCGAGCATCTCCCTAATCAGAAATGCACACCGTCGTTGGCTGCGGCTGCTTTCTGTATAGACCAAAGTACATTTACAGCTCCGGACTGGTGTCTCGCAGCAACGTTCAGGCCGATGACACTGCTCCATCGAGCTTTCCTTCACTAGATAGCTTAAAAAGCAAAACAACACTTTGCATGTCCTGTGGCCTGTACACTTGATAGAAAACCAAATTATTCCCATAGCAAATCTGGCTCATGCAGCTTGGGAAAGGTTGCACTTGGGTGGCAGGGAAAGCTCACCAGCAGTTTCCAAGTTCTCCAGCTACCGCGTTGCCCATCGCGAGGGCCGGTGTGCCGTGCCGTCTCCTCCCAGCTCCGTCGGCTCTGCTTATCAATATTTCAGGTCCTTTAGAGGAACAATGCCTGCGGCGAATATGTTAACTATTAATGATTGCAGGCTGCAGTATTGGCATTATTAGCAATGCAACCTTTAGCTTTATAATTAAGACCTGAGTTGAGATTTACTTTATAGGTCTCCCTTGAATGCATGAAAAATTCAGGCACTTTATTGAAGACTTTCAAATGAAAGGCCGCCCAGCTCCCCCAAATTTGATATTACTTAATTGACTTTGGATGCACCCTCAGTACAAACCCGAGCAAAACTGCCCTGTGACATGAGGGGCCAGCGGAGACGCGTGTGCCCCTTGCTCTCTCCTTGCTCGTTCCTTGTCACACAGCACGTACCGTGCTCCGAGTGGGTGGGAAGCGCGTGTGCCCAGCGCCAGAGATGGAGATGGGGGCAGTTTCTCCCGGTCCATTTATGAGTGGCTGTGGTGATGGCCAGCAATTTTTGGGGGGAAATTCAGCACCAAACTCGTTCCCTCTCGCATTGCTCCTTCACTGCGGCTAGCATCACATGAGCGACTGCAGCCCTGGCAGGTACAGGGGCAGCCGTGGCCGCTGGGCAGCTCTTCCGTGCCCACAGGCATCCCTGCGGCTGCCATGGGTGCCTGGAACCAGCCAAATGGCCCGAGAGCAGACGAATACCTGGGCGTCTTGGTCTGCAGCCCTACGTCTTGTTTCTGGTTTCAGTCCTCTTGGCACGAGATAGTTTATAGCAATTCCTCCAGTAAGTGGTGTCCAAAAATCTTGCCACGTGAGCCGAGGCAGCCTGCTGTGTAGTTAGGAGAGGCAACACCATCAACACCAACTTGGAGAACCCAAAAGCTCTTCAGCTCTGCTGGCAGAATGTAGCTGGGAGAGGTTACACAGTAGGGAGCACAATAGACCCGCTGGAGAGATGTTTCCTGCGCACCCAGCGGACGGTGAATTGTGCCTGGCAGAGAAGGAGTTAGTGATCCCGCAGAGTGGACAGATTAAAAGCTAGATCTAGATAAGGCTGAAGCGACTGAAGGAAATGAGATGGAACATTTGAGAAGCCATAACTGATTGCTGCTAGTGCTAATAGATCCGATTTCTTTCTTAATTGGTTGTTTGATAAGATTTAATGTATATGTTGTAGAATGAAATAAAAGGCAGGCAGATGGTCCAAAAATGTAGCAGCAGCAGTGAGCCTGTGACGTGAATATAGGTTTGTCTGTCATATTTGGTACGAGCATGAATTAGTTGTTTCTTGAATCCATTAGGAAGCCTGGGAGAGCGATGGGAGTGCCGCGCTGCGTCCCCTGCAGCACCGCGTACGGCACCCGGAGCTGTGCGGGGCGGCACCTTCCAGCCGAGAGCGAGGGCAGCGCTGGCCCCCGGCCTGGGCACTGCCTGCCAGCGGTGCAGGCCTGGGGCCGCGGCCCCGGCTTCCCTCTGCCGGCATACTGGAAACGGCTGGGGAAAGCTCCGGTGACGGGAAAGCCTGAGAACGGGGCAGTGTATCGTCTACTGGGAGAGGAGCATGTATGTGAGAGAGGGAGCGCCTGCGATCAGCTGGCTGCTTAAGTTCCTGATAGATCTGCTGTCACGGCTCGAAAATGTGAATACTATGGATATCCTAATCTTTGATTTTCAAAGGCGCTTCCAAAGGCCGCACGGCAGGACTGCGGGGTTGGTATTTACTAGGTCAAACTGGGCTGGAGTTGTCCGTCTTTGTACTGAAAAGTGTATTTATTTTTGAGGCCATCTAGCAGAAAAGCTCAGAGCAAGCGCTGTAAAATAGCCCAGTGCACGCTGCTCTGGCAGCAGAAGACAGAGGATGCAATCCAGAAATCAGGGGTGAATTGAGCAGTCATTTAAAATACTGGCAGGAGTAGCACCGCGTGGGATAAGCAATGGCATCCAAGCGAGTGACTGAGCTACACCTTGCGCAGGGCTTTTATGAAACATCTCTGAGCACACGTATTTCCAGCCTCGACCAGGAGTCCCTCAGATGTCGCCGTGCCTGGCACCGTGCCCCGTTTGCCTCCCGTGCCCCAAACGCCCTGGAGGTGCAAAGAGCTGGAAAATGGAAAAAATAAAAAAAGTTAACGGATTGCTTTCCCAACTCCTGGAGGTTGTGGTTCGTGTTTGAGGAAGAGGCTTTGTCCTTTTTCTGGCTGAGCCAAGCTTCCCCTGTAGCCTCTCCTAACGATGATCCAAGGTGTTCCTTTCTTGTACTGTCAGTGCCTTGTAAATGCTGGGGGCAGATTCATGGCAGAACATTTTCTCCCTCAAACACTTAATTAGTGAGTGTTTTGGGTCGTCCTCCCCCCAGATTAAGCAGCTCGCTGGAAATCTTGCTGCCATAGCACTTTACTGAGCTGCAAAGAAAATTGTCTCCCAGAATCATTTAGTTGCAGATGGGAGATAGATGGTTTCAGTTTTGATATCGGTGTTTAAAATAATATGTAGAGAAGGTTTTTCAAGAAAAGCATAAAGACAAACTATTTATTAAGATGAACACCTCGTACAATTTTATTTTTAAGAGTACGGAAAAGGTAATTCTAGGGAAAAAAATGTCCTTAACAGAGAACATCGTCGGCTGTAATTTAGAGCTACCCGATCAGCACGTGTTCGAGGGAGATAAACTGTATCATCTGTTCTCCCCTTACCATGGCTGCGAGGCTGATGTTTTATACTTTTGCAGATGAGCCTCTTTCAGGGTGTCACGAACAACTATCAGTCTATCATACGGGCTATAGAAAGGGCATAGTCATTGCTGAAAGCGTGTCAGTGGATTACAGCAATAAAATTTTTCACTGCTTCAAACAAAAGAAGGATGTGGTTGACAAGGGAATATATTTAAAATTCTTTTAAAGAGAGAATGCAGAAGCTGGTTTTCAACACCCCTCCTGCCCCTGCTTCTTCCGAGTCTGTTTCTGTAAGCGGATTGACAGGGAGAGCTACGGATGTATAGGCTCTTCCCCTTGACTTCATATGGGAAGCAAGGAAAAAAAAGATGCAAACTTTAATTAAATAGTTTCTAGAGGTAAAATTCTTAGTTTTAGATCATGTACCATAATTGTGCCACATTGATTTTCAAAATTTTCTATTTTATGCCATTTGTTTAGGCGTGCAACATAAACTGTGTGCTACAAACACTTGGAAACACAATAGAAAAATTCCTGTGATCCATAAATACGTAGTTCACTGATTGCAGCGGTGATGCTCTCGTGGCAGCTGCATCTTTTGCAGAACGAGCGCTGATTTATCCCATGAAATCAGCCAGTGCGGAGACACGAGGCAGGCCTGCCCCATCCCAAATCCCACATTAGGCATCTTGATGATTTAAGTAATAATTTATTGTCTTTTATTTAACATTGCAATTAACATGATAAATAAGTGCAACAGTATTGTTTGAAATGTAATATACAATTAAGCCCAATTAATTAATTGGCCTTCAATGATCAGGAGGAGAAAGATGTTCATTGTTTTTTTTATGTGAAGAGATAGTTTGTTTTAATGAAAAATGTGTTGTGACGCAGCTCATGATGGAGACAACTTTCATTTTTAGGGTGAGTGCGGGGCTGGGCGAGGAGCCAGGGTGCCGTGGACCGGGGGCTGCCCAGCACCAGCATCCCGGCCCTCCCCTGGGACGGTGCCGGTGCCAGCGGCAGGGCGAGGTGTGCTCGGGGCGGGCAGGGGAAGCTGCAGGCAGCCAGTGCGGCCCCACGGGAAAACTGCCACGGTGGTAAATCCAGCCTGACTCCTGCCTGGCACAGCCTCTGCCCATGTTGGCCACGCACGCCCGGCTGCGGCCGGACCCTGCGTGTCCCCAGGCTGCGGCACGCTCTGCTGCGGCCCCTCGCCGATGCGTCGTGTGGCAGAGCGAGGGGTCCTTCGGCCGGGAGGCGAAGGGACCCGGGCGGTGACTGCGCTGCCCCGGGGGACGCTGTGGTTTCTCGGGCAGCCCCGGACGCCGCGCTCTGCCGGTGCGCGGGGACGCGCTTTAGTCTCAGAAATAGTTTAACATTTCTGGATATTCATTTAGATGTGGTATGCGGGTTAAACATAACGTACGATCGCTGCTCCTCTCATTGCTTCCAATTAAACCTTGCTTGTTAGTTTAACCTCTAGGTAATCCCATCAAACAATTGATGTCAAGGAAACACTGCCCACAGTGGCTCTGGATGAGTGGCCATTAATTTTAATTGCCTTGATATTAAAGATTAAGAAGTATTGGGACTAGCAGAATGGAAACGATCTGATGTCAAGCAAATCCACTCGTTGAGGCTTCCCCAGGCTGCTGGTGATATTAAAATTTTACTGTGAGAATTAAATAAACCTTTATTAGTGATGGCTGTTGTTTGATTGGTCCAGGGGCGTGCATAAACAGAGGGGTCTCGCACACATCCGTGGACAATACAGTTGATGTACAGAGATTCCTCAATTATGAAACTGTTAATAAAGCATAATCTGATTGTCCACAATAATTATTTGCTAGGTTTCATTAATGTATTATTGCTTCTGTGACTGACAAGGTAATATTAAGTGCAATATATAGAATACGGTGGAGTATTATCTAGGGAACAGAATGTATAAGGTACCTTTCGTATTACCGTTAAAAGCTAGAGGCTTTTCATTAATTGTGTTTAAACAAAAGCTATGCTACGCGAAGTACCGCAGGTTTGTCTCCTGCCTGCAGCGGGGTGCCTGGCTGGGTGCTGTGGCGCGGGTGCTTTACCGGGCGCCGTGACGGGGCGCGGGGCTGCGAGAGGAGCTGCCGCGGCCCGTGGCGGGGCGCAGCCGTGGGACCCCAGCCCCTGCCTCGCCCCTCGCCCCGTGGCTGGGTGGGAACCGCTTGTGCTGTTGCTGGTCCCCTCCCCTTTACCTCTGTGTCGTTGCAGATGATTTTTTGTCTCGGCAGCCTTGGCCATTGTCCGTGTTACAAACTGGGTTTGTTACTTAGGAGCTCTGTTACAGCAGCTGAAGTTAAACAAAGCCACTGAGAAAGATTGTATGAACTTCTCTGAGCGGCTCCAGCCGTGACCTCTGCGTGGGTTAATAGTCAGGGCCCTGTGAGCCATCTTGGCTTCAGTACAGTATCTTCAAAGGGAGATGACAAAGTGACTTTTCAGCCATTATTGATTTATACGATTCCTTTCATTTTCAGCCAACCCAACACGATTCTATGAGTGGGCTGCCAAGGTTGTTCCAGCCCAAAAATAAAGAACAATTGCTCTCGCTGCCCGCTCGCCCTCACTCAACTGGACCTTGGTCCCCCTTGAGCAGCTTTCGGGGTCTCGCACTGATTTCGTTGACAAATGGCTCGTAGTAGTAGGAGACAATGCTGTACTAAATGCTACAGCAAGCTCCAGGATATGTGTCGTCATCAGAGAGTCACCCCTCGCGCATCAGTTTGCCAACAGAGAAGCAGAGCCAGATCATGCCCGTATCCGTAGCAATATTTAACTCATCCTCGGTTACTGCTTCGTTAACTGGAGTACCCGGCAGATGCGGGTTGGGGGCTGGGGCATGCATATTTGGTGGACCAAACGTGACGTCTCGAGGGGATCACGCTTTGCCAGGTCAAGCGCTTTGTGTCCCTCACCCTTCCCACCTCTCTCCACTGCAGGTGTCCAACTGGTTTGGCAATAAGAGAATCAGGTACAAGAAGAACATCGGGAAGTTCCAGGAAGAAGCCAATCTCTACGCGGCGAAGACGGCTGTGACTGCAGCGCACGCCGTGGCCGCGGCCGTCCAGAACAACCAGACAAACTCCCCCACCACACCAAACTCTGGTACGTACCCGGCTCGTGCGCTAAAGCATCCCGATGGGCGGTCTGTAACGGAAGACCCTCGATGGCGCCCTGGCGAGTTCGGTAGGGCTGAGAAGGCTGCGGCTCCCTAGCAGACCTAATCGTGGCACGGGGAGTGGTACCAAGTCCATGGACCTCCAGGCTGGACCACGGCAAGGGCTGAGCACTGCCGTAGGTGGTCCCAGTGGCTTCGGCGGCGAAGCTCCCGCAGCCTTACAGGGGAGCGGAGCGGGGCCCACGTAATTCCCGCAGCGGTGACGTCTGCCTGGCTCGGGCTTCTGGCAGCTGCTTTGTTTCTGAGATATTTTAAGCTTTCTCTCATTCAATGAAAATAACATAAAATGAGGCAGAGCTCCAAGTCTGTTTTTGTAGAACTGTTAAATTTATTGTCAAGATAAGAACAAAATAGAGGAATATTTTAGCATCCACTAATTAGAATTTAAACTCTGGGTTGCTTGAAATGGAGTTGATATTATATATAGAAATCTAAGGATGCAACTTTTATTTTGGAGTTGCTCTACCACATGTTCTTTTGCAGTATTTAAAAATTGTCTCGCTAGTGTGTTGTTGACATTTTGCAAATCTAAGCGTTAAATTAGTAGGGGGAGTGTGCAGAGAGGAAGTCGCCTTTTTGGGCTCCAGAGGCAAAGGTTTCCACAAAGCACAGATGTGTTTGACACTATTTACAGTGAAGTTTTGCTGCGACTTAGTTGTAGACAACTTTTAAAGGGTATAAAGATCCATGGGAAAAAAACCCCACTTTAATCAAAAGAAAGTAAGAAAATGGTTCCTCCTCTGACGGTAATAAATCGGCTAATTAGAAATTGCCGGCCATTTCCTTTTGAAGGAGACATAAACTCATTTTGAGTATGTGCTTATTCTCCGAGCGTTTGGAGGTAGCATCCCACGACGACGCGATCCGCCGGAGGAGAGCTCTCGCCGTGAACACCTGGTGTGCGGGCTGCTCTTCCCGAGGGACAAGCTAACCGGGGTTAGGGGGCTTCCAGGCTCCCCCATGTAGCGCTCCCGGCCGCAGCCGGGCCGGCGGCGAGAGGCGGCAGCAGCCCCCGCCGGGACATGCCGAGCCGGTGGGCGGGGGGCCGGCGGCCCGAGCTGGCCCTGCGCCGGGGCCGGCAGCTT
>CM020234.1:795000-880000 GCA_009819775.1 Phoenicopterus ruber ruber | reverse complement strand
GATAAGGCGCTGTTGTATAATACAGTGCATAATCTCAAACCACCAGAGTAAGGATTAATTTATTTGAAAAAAAGAATGCTTGCTGACAACCTCTCCTCCAGCTGCCAAGCTGAGTAAAAATATTGTACATTTGTTGTTTATAAATTTGGATAAAAGAGGAATGATGTTTACTTCAGATGGAATATCTTTAGACTCGTATCTGCACAAGAGTTTTTCTTTCTCTAAGTAGATTCTCATATCTTTAAAGAATAAAAAAGCAGCAGTGCCTCTGCATTTGGAGTAGGGTTTTGTACGTTTTCAGTCTGTGTCTGAACAGTTATTTTAAAGCGGGTGGTGAGGTTTCAGCCTTGATGTGATTGCAGGTTGGTGTTGCCGTTAGTTTTACTTAGGAGAAGCCAAACCCAACCCTTTGCATTTGTCAGGATAAGAGCTCCTCCGTTTGCTGTTTTTCATCTGCAAAGGAGATAATTACGGAGGCTTCTTTCTCCTCCTGTTGAAGCCATAAAGCGTTTTCTTTTGTCATGATAGATGAACCATTTTTTTAACGCAAAATCTGGCCAGGCTGGGTGCGGGGCTTCGAGGGGCGACGGCCGGGAGGTCCCAGGCGACGCCATCGCTCCCCCCGCCCCTTCCTCCCGGCAGAGCGCGGCGGTCGTTCCCGCAGCCCAGGGTGCCGAGCCAGGCCGCCGATGGTTTGGTAACGAAGCGCGTCACAGAGCCGTTAGCATGGGCTAACCTTTCCCTGCCGGGAAGCGTCCCTGCCGAGGCCGGGGGCACCGGGAGCGCGGGGCCGGGGCGGCTCTCGCGGGCTGTGTGGAGAGGCCTCCCCGTCACTTCCACTCAGCGTCCCCCAACTCACGAGCCCCGTGCCTCCCTCTTCTTGACTGACATAAAAATATGTAGCGACAAGCTGTCTGCCACGGCAGAAATTTGATCAGACATTGATTTCAGCAATTGCCTCCATCGGCCGAGACATAAGGCAAATTTGTTGCTGAGCGCTTCCCTCGCTGAGGCGGGCCTGACGCGGCGAGGGCCGTCGGCGTGCGGAGACACGAGCGGCCGCGAGATAGGGGCTGCGCTTGGAGATAATTGGAAAACCGATCCGGGCGGCCCCTTTCCGCCTCGCAGCCCTGCGTTTGTGCTGGCGGGTCGAGTTTGCAGGGACCCAGGCTCACGCGGTGGAGCGGCTCTGCCGGGTGGAGAAGGGCAATTCTGCACGTTGGGAAGCGAGGGGGTTAAACACGGATTGCCCCAGACTCGGCTTCTCAGGGGAGAAGGCTGAAGTGTCGGCTAAAGGCTGTTCTTCATTAAAGCGCGGATGGTCTTCGCAGAAATCCCCAAGTCCTAATTGCAGCTAACATCTGGCTGAGCGGCTTCTGGTTTCTCCGCTTGCCGCTCCGCTGGGGCTCGCGGTACCGCCGAGCGCGCTTCAGCGTCCCTCGCGCAGCGCCGGCCGCGCTTCCCTTCACGGGTTCCGCAGCCAGGGGGAGCGGAGGAGAACCTCCTCCCCGCCCCCGGGCTCGCCAGTCTGATACTTTCCGTGTACGGTATAATTAATATGCGTAATTGTATCAATTGAATTGTTTTTCCCTTTTCAGGCTAATGGAGGCTGGCAGGACGCAACTACTCCATCTTCTGTGACTTCCCCGACAGAAGGGCCGGGAAGTGTGCACTCTGATACCTCTAACTAAGCTCCTAGCAACACTTTTTCCCTGAGCTGAGATGCCTTGATTAGCGCATTCAGAGTCACAGGAGAAAAAGGAAAGAGTTTTTTGTAGCCAACCACCTACAGCTTTACTGTAAAACCTTGTCTTATTAGAAAACTTGGTAAATCTGTTTTTTAAAGATATCATAATCATTTGTATTTATACTTAAAACACATAATGTTAAAAAGCACTTTATCCAATTAGGCCAAGATTTAGCATTGTTTATAGCCCTGTAACTATTTTATCATAATTTATTATCGGCAGTTTTAACGATGTTGGTCTAACAGTTGCCAATTACTTGGCCTTAAGGGTAAAAGTACAGAACAAGCTTAACCTCAATAGCAAGAGCAGACACAAAGAAACACCTCACCTAAATTTAACTTCGTGCATATTTCCATGGAAAGTCGAAATGAATTGCAGACTTTGATTGTGTTTAATCTTTTCATATCTCTTATAGAGTTGGAATAAAAAGAGCTGTTCGGTTATTTCGGTTAACAATGGTTGTGTTTAAGAATCCTTATTCGTCACATTTTTGTTGTGATCTATTGTCTTACGAATTAGCTTGGAAACCAGGAGCATCTTTTCTTGCTAAGCCTACCCGGACCCCGAGTCTCCTCTCTGTATTTCGACACCGGCCATAGGTTGCTCTTAGGAGATGAAGACACTTGCTGCTGATCTCTGAAAGCCAAGACCGGGGGTTTTACAGTACGAGCTAGGTGCTGCACACGCCTGCCGAGACGTGTTACCTCTTCTTGGCAGCAAACCACAAACACACAAACAAAGGAAAAAGGCAAAGGAAAAAAGCACCATCTTACGGAGTGTTGTACATAGTGTAGCAAAAGAGTATTTATACATCTCACCAATCAAACACAGCTTTATTACCTCATGCGAACTCATACAAACCAATAGACTTTCAACATGTTCTGTAGCTTAGAGTGCTCACTTACTACCTCTGAACGATACTCACGCTGTAGTTTGTCTCTTTCTTATCTTTTTGCATCTTGTAATTAACTCTTTGTTTCCCCATGAAATGTAATGTACATTGTAATCTTTTAAAAGAATCAGGGTTGCATCGGCAACTTTTACAGAAGCGAAAGCGGAAACATGGGGTCTTAGGTTTAACACAAACAGTGAAACTGTTGTAAATACTGAGAAACATTTTGAATGTTCTTCATCTTGTTACTAATCCACGCAAAAACCAACAACTAATTGTAATGCATACAGACTTCAGTATTCAGTACTGTATATTTCCCCCTGTGTAACAGGGGGCCCTTTCTTTCTCTCTTTTGTATTGTATGCGATTCTGAAACCGATTGAGTCATGAAAATAATTTGTGGCAGTGATTCTAATGTATTAAACCGTTTCGTGTTACTTTCTAACTGGATTACACCCTGGATTGAAAAGTCTTCCTCGTGGTAGTTATATGTAGTTTCAAACATGAATAAACTTTTTGCTTTCATGATCAAACGTTGACGTAATTTCTTCCTGCTCAGTTTCAGTCAGACCTGGGAGCCGGGGAGGCTTCCAGAAGCGCCAGCTGCCGCGGAGCAGGAGCCGAGCGTGTCTTTAAGGGCCCGCAGCCGCTGTGCCCTCTCCGGGCGTCCCGGGAGCGGGGCGGGAGCAGCGCCTGCGGGCAGAGGCTTCGCGCCCGCAGGCTGCCCCCGCCAGCCCCGGCCTCCGCTTCCACCCTGCGCTGCTCGGGAGCAAAAATGCAAGTGGAGGCGAAGGAAGGGGTCAGTCCTTTAGATGAGTTTAAAAATCATCATCATATTCACTCTTAATTACCATCTTTATTTAACATTAACTTTGGAACTACAGCCTCAGCTAGCAAGTATAATGTGATTATAAAAATATTTTTCTTTATTAAAAAAACTTTTTTGGAAGGACGTATATATATAAATGCTAATTTTAAATCTTTTTAATAAAGTAAAGGTCAATAACAGGTAATAGCCTATTTACCATATCTCAAGGAAATTGACTCACAGGAAATCAAATTAACGTTAATCACTTGCAGCAAATGGTCTTTGATAAATATAACTACTTACTACTTGGGTTAGTGTAGCTAGGCAGGAGGAGGGCTAGCGCTCACTACTACCAGCCCGCGCTGGGCTGGAGCCTCGGCCGGGCTGCGCTCGCAGGAGCCGCCTGCCCCTCCCGGTTCCTTCCCAGTCAGCTCTTCGAGCCTTTAGGTGGTCTTTTGGTGGCTCAACGATTATTTGCATGATTCAATTAGCTTGTGGGTCAGCTTTTCTTATCAACAATTCTTGTATCGGGTTATTTTGTAAAATACCTTTGTTTACCCGCTCTCACCCCCAGGACCACAGCCACACTCTTCTCCCTCTGCATCCCGCGTGCCCTCGTGCACCGGTTACTGCTCCGACTCTTGTTTACGGAGCAGACACAACTTCTCGGTCAGTTTTAGAGTTGAACGTTGCTTCTTTCACTACAGGCGGTGCATTTAAATAAATAAGTAAATACCTAGACGTGCATTGCAAAGCCTTCGTTATCAGTTAACGAGAGTTGAGGCAGATGGGGACCGTGGACTTCCGAAGACTTCTGTGTGCGGAAGACAAAGCACCGAACGACTTGCATTTGCTAACGGAGCTCCCCAAGTCCACACGCTCGGTGTTTGTGCTCCGGCTCAATGGAAACAGTATTTTAAATGTAAAGTGTGTCAGCGGAGGCGTAGGCAGCGTAATGAACACACAGACGTCCCTCATCTTGATCACATCTCTGCTGGCCACAGGCAAGGACCTGTCACACACTGAGGAGGTTCATAGGAAGGCCATCAACAACCTTTGGGCCGCACTTGCATGCCCCGCGCCCGCTGGGCATCATTAGCGTGCTGCTTTACAGCATTAAGGCTTTGGGTCCCTTTGAATTACAAGTGCAATTTGGCCTTTCCTTACATTGGAGAACAGCCACGTGGCTACATGGCAAATAATAAACATCTTATCCTTGAGGCCTGATCACACATCAGAAAGGTTTACTGCAAGCACCAGTGTTAGGATCGTGCTGTTGATGGTATTGTGTTTCACCCAGTAGCTACACCCCGAAGGGCTGTCAGAGCCTCCCTCGCGCAGGAACGGTGACTCGTGCAAGGATCCCTGTTCTGCGCACGCACCCGGACGGGGCTGCGGCCCCCGGCCGTGTGGGACCTCTGCCGCAGCACCGCGCGCCCACCCTGGTGTGGGGAGGAGACCCTCAGCCCTCCCGCCCATGGCACTGCTCGGCGGCACGATCCTGATTCCCTGTGCCCAGGTTTGAGCTGTTGGCGCATGTAACGTCACCGCGACCGGAGCCGCCGCAGCCCTGTGCCCCCCGCGCACCGCGGAGGCAGAGGAGCAAAGCCCGCCAGCCTCATGCCCCGGGGCTCCCGCCAGCCCTGGGAGGTGCCAGCCCGGAGACCCCGCACAGAGCACGGCGGGAGCAGCAGGTCCCAGGAATCGCCGTCTCCTGTGCCCAGCACCATCCTGACGAAGGCGCCCACCACCATCATCGCTGCGCTGCGCATCACGGGGCTGGGGCAGGCGTGAGGGTGTCTGGAGAAGAGACCCGCGGTGCTCCCCTGTGCGTGGCTGGACCAGCTGCTTTTGGGATCAGCCCCAGCTCCGTCTGACCCGCTGTGCACCTGGGCCGGGGGACCGCGGCACGGCCACTGCACCGAGGAGCTGCCGGTGGCCGGGGTGTGCTGCAGGAGGGGTCACGCGAAGCCCCGCAGCCAGGGAGAAACGGCCCCAGGCGCTCTGGCAGATGCACCCAGGTCTGTGACTCGCAGAGCTACAGGAGCAGCCCTGCAGCCCTCCGACAGCCCCACGAAGAAAAGCAAACCTCCGTGTGCCAAAAGCAGAGCAGGTGATGATCTCCTCTCCCTGGCATTCAGACGCCAAGCTCCCGGCTCCCTGTGTATCTGGCCTTGGATGCAACGAGGGATCCTCAGCCCAGGAAGGGAAGAGTCGGGAGACTGTGACCTTCCGGCACGGCAAAATCCATGCCCCATGGGACTGGTTCGATGGGGGCAGCTCTGCTGACGATGCGAACTTGGCATTAAGTGTGCTAGGCTGAACGACGCGGCGTTATCCTGTAGCGATGTCTTTTGCAAAGACCACACACAAGTCGGATGTAAGATGCTGATGCCAATATCTGTGCCATGTATTTCCAATGTGATAAAAATAACTCCGAGTAACTGAAGATGTTTCCAGTTTGTGTTAATAAAATACATCTTTTTAAAGAATGGAATTCTTCAAAGATTGGCAAATTTTATTTTATTTCATTAGCTTTAATGTCACTGCCATATGGACTGTGAAGAAAAGTGAACCATTAGATCAGAGGGACTGAGTTATCAGCGTGACACAGAAAGCACTGATACGATTGTTAAGGATAAGCCCTGGGAGTGATTTATTGCATGCATTGTATTAGCCACAGAGGAGTTATGATATGCTCCCCATTCCTGTATCATATTAGGATTTTATTAGTCTAATATGACCGGTAATATAATATATGATTAGAATTCCCATCCAGTTATCCTTCCCTTGGTGGCAGAGAGCAGGAGAAGGTTTTGTGCGCAGCAGCTCCCCGGCCGTCGCGCCCGCGGTGGAGAGGGGACGTCTGGGACAGCTCGGCTGGTAAATTGGTCTCCTGGGCTTTCCAGGCGGGACGTGGGTGCTGCTCGCCTCCTGCGGGCACCCCGGGCGGCCGGTCTGCCGCCGAATTTGTTTTCCCCGTGCACCTGAAATACAAAGCCGCTCGCTCCTTCCTGCAACGCGTGACAGCAGGAAGGATGGTGCCGGCATTTAAAATCTTTGCTGACAGCCGAGCTGTAGGTGCAGGGCTGCGTCCTAGCGGTACCTGGGAAATCAGCTGTGACATGCCAGAGCAGATCCGCTGCAGGCACCGGCCCAACCGAGGTGTCCTGCGGCACCGGTGAAGCCCGTATCCCCCAGGCTCAGCACGGTGGGAGGAACGATGTGCATAGACCAGGCTAACGGGGAGCCAGTGCCGAGAGAAACGGGCGCAGGCTGAGACTGTAGGATAAGCACGGGAGGGCTTGGTGTGGCTGCCGATGCCATGAAATGGCAGCCGACAGACTCCTGCTGCCCTCGCTAAGGCCACGCTGTGTTTAGTACAGCCCAAAAGCCCCAGGGTGCTGCCCTCATCCACACACCCACCCCGCTCTTTCAGAGGGCAGTGGAGCAGCGTCCGAGTCAGGGGGGAAAAGCCCTGGGCCGGCTCTGTGCCGCACTGCGCCGGGCGGGCAGCCGCGGGATGGCCCTGGTCCCCGGGGACAGAGCTGCTCGGCCGCGGGCCGTGGGGCTGGGGCTGTCCCTCCCACGCCCCCCGTCGCCCCTGCCCTGCACTGTCCCGCCGGACACCGCGCGGTGTCGGCCAGCAAAGGGACGTTTGGCAGCACCGGCTCCGCGCGGCTGGGACAGCCGGCCCCGGCTGGACGTAGCCTCACGGCCCCAAGCCCTCCCGCGCCCCGGGGCCTGGGGGGCCCCGCTCTCCCCGCGCCGTCCTCTGCTCGCCGGCAGGGCAGGCTGGGCGAAGGCACCGCGTGCCCCCGCCTCGGAGGTGAAGCCTGGACTGTGCTGCCGGTTTAGCTCAGCCTCCGGCCGCAGGACGCGCTGACACGACACGCTCATTGCTATGCCTCGTTACAGGATCCCCCTCGCCCCACGTCTCTCTCCGCGTGACCCTACTGAAAACTCCACTTTCCCAACAAGTCCTGAAGACAAACTTCTCTTCAAAGTTTCCCTGGTGCCCCCCGTCCATTTGTCGCAAACCCCCGTTTCGCCTGTGAGCAGGCTCCGAAGCAAACGCCGTTTGTAGCCTCGGTCTTGCCTCCAGCAGCAGCAGCAGGAAAAAAAAGTTCAAGCATATCAGAGCGCTACTAGGTGATAAATCCCAAAATCTATATCAAAGCCTATTTGATCATCTTCCTGTCATTGATATAATAAAAAGGATTAATTTATTGGAGACTGCCAAAACCCTCATGTGGCAACAAATTTAAGGATCTTGTTTACACAGGCTAATTAAAACCAATTAATTTCATTCATATCTGCGGCTACTAGCGTGGGCGCAGACGTGCACGCTCGTGTAGGGCCGCCGGAGGTGTGTACGTGGCACGTGGCCATACCCTGCCTGTGTGGGACCCCATTCCCGGGGCGGGTGGTGGGTCTCCCCAGGGGTGGGGGGCAGTGGGGATCCGCAGGTGTCCCCAAGGAACACACCTCTGGGCCAGTGTCTCCCTGGTGGGGAAGGGGCCCTCCTCCTCCTCCTCCTCCTCCTCCTCCTCCTCTTCCTCCTCCCACTGCCCCGACATGCTCAGCTCTCCGAGGACGGTGCCTGGGAGAAGGGGGATGCCGGGAGGGGCTCTGGGGTCCCACCTTGCTGTGGCTCCAGGGTGGCTCTGGGGGTTTCTGCTCCCCACCGGGGTGGAGCGCGCCCACCCAGCCGCTCGCCCGCTGAAAGCTGCTGCCGAGGCGACGGGGCCCTTCTCCAGAAGAAGGGCGCAGACCCGAAGGGCAGCCGGCACACCTGCACGCGGGCTCCGGCCCCGGCACATCCAGCCCCGCCGCCGTCGGGGGAGCGGAGGGGGCAGGCGGCGGGCGCTCCTCCGGCACCGGAGCCTGAGGCTGCTGCTCCCCGCGCCGAGGAGCGAGAGCCGGGCGCCGGGGCCTGCCGCGCTCCGCCAGCAGCGCCCGCAGACGGCACGCTGCCTCCCGCGCCCCTCGCGGCTGGGGAGCCCAGGCGCGGCGTCGGGAGAGCAAACAGGGCTGTTGCTCACGATACGAGATCACCTATTAACGCCATCTATTAGGATAATAAAAGGCTGTGTTTTTTGTGGTAAAATTCAGCATAAAGAGCACGCATCATTAAATATGGAAATCCAGAATTTTATTAGCAATCTGCTAGATCTGAACTGACGCCAATTAAACAAAAAAGATATCATTTATAAAAAGGCAGAGTTCAAGTTGTATTAAATATGAAATGCAATTTTCTGCTCGTTGTGATTTATTACCGGTGGTACATTGTTCAAAGAAGCATGTTATATTTCAATAGAGAAATATTGTTTATTCATTAATATTTTAAAACTTGCTTATTGCTGTGTATGACTCCTCTGCAGAATGAAACTTATGATTTAAAACATGAATTAATAAACACATTTGAAAGTGTTAGACAATATCAGAACCGCTCATTTTTCATTTTACTGAGAGCGTATTAAACTTTTATAATTCTGTGTGTACTATTATTTTCCAAATAAAGGTATGGACTCTAAATTACTAATTTCAGGTAAAGATGAGAGAAAGCAATAACATATGTTTGGAATCAGTCACTATGTCGTGCTAATATGGGCTCGGTACTTTTTTCGTTACATTATTCATAAATAATGTCCCCCTAAGAGGGTTCCTGGGTGCCCCCAGTGCTTCCCCTCGGCAGACGCCGTGGGTGCCAGGTACGCCGGTGCCGCAGGGCTGCGCCGCGCTCTTAATGCACGGAAACGTTTGATAGAGGCTGACATCCTAAATGAGGCCGAAAATATTTTATACAAAATGTGATAAAGCAATAACGATCTCGGAGGCCTCAGGTTATCTTGGTTATTACCTGCGCCCACCACTTGAATCAGCAGCATTAAGGGGGCCAGACCCAATACGCAGATACCTCTGAACTCATTAGTCCCGAGTACTTTATATAGACTCACCTATCAGCCGCCTGATTTAAACTAACCTTTTTTGTATCTTAAAATCTCTCCTGCCGCAGCCTCGCTGTATTACCATAACAATAACCAGTATTTCAATTTTAAGAACTCATTTTTCCTCAAATAGAAAGTGCCAATCAATTTAAAGAGCAGAAGACGCACGCTGAAGAAACAGGCAGGGCACGTGCTCCGGGTGTCTCGCCCTCCCGCTCCCAGCCCGTTGCGGCCGGGAAGCGTTTCCCACACGCGCCTCCTCGCCGGCCGCCGCGGCTCGGCTCCGTGGCAGCGCCGGGCGGAGGGGATTTACCTGGCAACCTTTCATCGCGCGGGCGTGGGGTGGAAATAACTGAGCTGGACGGGAAGCTGACATTTGGAAAGCTTCCCCAACCGCTGGCGGTGAAATGCCAGCGGCGGTGGACCGTGCGTGACCGACGGCACAGCCCTGCCCGGCGCCCCCCCCGCGGGAGCAGCAGCGCGGGCCGAGCGGCGGCCGGAGGGGTGCGGGAGGGGTCCCCAGGGGCCCCAGCACCCAGCGGGGGCAAAGGCGACTCCCCGTCGGCTCAGCCGGAGCGGGTCGCTGAGCGCCCCGGCTTCACCTGCGCGCAGCAGCTCCAGCCACGGGGCCGGGGTTTCGTGGGGGGGCCAGGACGCGCGTCGGCGGTGGAGGGAGCGCAGGGGCTGGGGGGGGCGGGCACCCCGTGTGCTCTGCACCTCACCCGATTGACGGGGGGGTGGTGGAGCGCGGCTGTTTGCACGACGGCAGCCCTCACACCTGACAGTTAATGGAAATTAACTATTCACTTCTTCGTTGGGCAAAGTGAATCGGCAAACCTTATTACTCCAAGCCAGTCAATTAATTAAAGTTCAGTGCTTAATCAAGTTCCAGTGGTCATACACGGGGCACAGGGATTTCTCTCCCGAACACCATGCTCAGAGGTTAAACGAGAAGCAGAGGGAAAGGGCAGCAGGGCTGAGCCAGCCGCACGCCGTGCCTGGCACTCCGCTGCCCGACCCCCCCAAATGAGCCACCCCCTTGTCCCCGCTGGACCCGAGGCAGCCACGCGTGAGCTGGTCCCTCCCGGCAGCGCCGAGGCACCCGGCAGCTCAGCGGGGAGCTCCGCATTGGGGCTTTGCCGTGCCACGTCCGGCTGCCCGCGGCGCCGGGGCGGCGCTGGAGGGGAGGGAGGCTCTGCCGGGCACCGCGGGGCGCGGGGGTGGGCGGCATCAGCGCCTCCCCGAGAGCCCCTCGCCACCCCAGCTCCTCGCCGGAGGCGGGCATGCAGGAGGGTTCACTTGGAAGCCCGTCTTCCCCACCGCGGCTTGGCAGACAAAGAGCCACAATAAAACCTGGTCCCGGCGCAGCAGAAACGGCTGCAGGACGGGGAGGGCCGGGCTCTGCGGGCGCAAAACTGGAGCGGACGGGGCTGGTGGGCAGAGGCTGCCCGAGGCGGAGAAAGGAGGGGATGCAGCACGGATACCGCGGGTCCCCTCACAAAAAACGTCTTTCAAATAGGCCTGGCCATGTGTTTTAGTAACTCTCAAGACCATCCATAACTGGGAAGGAGATGCTGTCCAGCGCGCGCGGGCAGCAGATTCAATTAGGTTTCTCTCTCCCCAGAACGTGGCACGAGAAGCAATCTCTCTTTTTTGAAGAATGTAATAACAGAGTGCAATGGAAATGCGTCAAAGAGACTCAGAGAACAGGATCCCTGCCTTAAATCTTGAAAAGCAGTCAAGAAAAATATGTTGTTTACCTGAATTTGTTTTTCATAAGGTCTCCCAGTGGATTAATAAACTAACCTTTCGTCTGTGAACACCTGGTCCTACACGCCATCAATAATGCAAGCTTCACCTCCTGCATTAATGCACACTTAGTGCGGAGAGGCAAATTGCGGAACCTACACGGACGTTACCAGGAAGCCTGTACTCGCGGCAGAGGGGTCACCCCGGGCCTCTGCCCGTCCGCGGCTTTGTCCGGCCCCAGGAACAGGAGCGCTGGATTCGGCCCCGTTGGCCTGACCTCACGGCCATGCCGCAGCGCCGCAAATACAAGTTATAGAGGACTGAAAGGACATTGTAGCTGCAAAGCACATCCATAACAAATACTTAAGGCGAGAGAACACGTTTCTTTACAAGCTCTTTCATTCTTTTTTGCAGCTCGTAACTCAACGGTGAAACACTGAGTGTGCCGGGGCTGGCGGTCTCCTAACAAGGTACAGGCCACGAGAAAGAGTGGAAATAAAACCTCAGCTCAGGCATCGTCAAACGGTGGGAACAGCCCGTGCAGAAGTGTTGCAGGGCACCGGGCTTGCAGCGAGCTCGTGGTGGAAGCGAAGAGCCCATTTCTCTGCAGTTCAGAGATGTCCCGAGAGCAGGCAGCCGCGCAGAGCCCGGGGGTGCCGGGCTGGCAGTCGGAGGCCGCGGGCTCCCGCTCGTGCCCCTGTTTCTGGCGACGCGCTCACCCGTCTCTGGGTGCCAACGCCGGGCGGGGGGGCCGGGCCGACCCCGCGTGTTCCAGCGGGGCTCCAGGCGCCGCCTCTCGCCAAACGTCCCAGACGTGGCCCTGACGGGGAGGCTGGGGCTTCCCGACCTGGCGCAGAACTGTCCCGCGGGACCATTGCCACGGGCGAGGGGAGCCCCTGCCCAGCCCCTGGCCCTGCCCTGCCTTCGAGGGGGACACTAAAAGCGCAAGGTGCCCCGAGAGCAGCACGCCGAGAGCAGCGCACTCCCACTGAGGGAGTCTGTAGGCTCGAGCCTGGCATCCCTTAATTGATTGATAGGCTAGGACTGTCAGCGCTTAAAGAGATAATTCAATTTATAAAATCCTATTAAGTGGTGAAAGATTTTTTGATTGTTGAATTGTTTCCTATGTTATGCAAGTCATTTTGGTCCCTCTCACTTGGAAATCTGCTTCCCATTTGCGAGAGGGCTGGCGATGGAGTCGCTCCTCATCGCCGGCGGATGCTCAGGCGGCCCGAGCCCGGGCAGCGCGGGACCAGGGCAGCGGGGGCGAAGGAGACGCCCCAAGCTTGTGGCGTCCCGGTGTCCCGCAGCGTTCCAGCGTGCAGGACCGTCCCTCGGCTTTCCCGGGACTCTCCTCTCGGGCCCGGGCAGGGGCTCCAGCAGCAGCCCCCTCCCGGCACCCCAACCGCCCCCTCTCCCGCGGGCGTTACGGTGCCAGGGCATCCCCGCGACCCCCGCGGCTGCCGGCAGGGGTACCCTGCCTCGGGGCACCCCACGGCCCCGCCGCCCCGGCTGACCCCCGGGACGCAAAGCCCGGCGCAGGTAGGAGGCCCCTGGGCTGCCATGTGGCAGCTGAACTTTCTTTTCTATTTTCAGTGTGTGCTCTTTGTTTCCATCCACCGCCCCCACACTGATGCAAACTCCCCTCTTCGGTTTGTTTCCATAGAAATCCTCAGCTGTAAATCCTTAAGTAACTTTTTTTTATTTATAGTGTGCTATTAATGTCCTTTCAAGCCGAGGACTCCAGGAAATGAAATAATAGAAAAGGCACCACTTTGAAATGCATCCAGGCATTTATTGTTAGTAAGTGAAAAAGTAACATGAGCATTTAAAGAAAATATTGGCAGATAAATTGGGTTTTAAAGAAAATATAATTGGATATAATTTCTGCTTCATTCAGTTAGATATTTATTGTTTTATTGACTTATTTTCTTTTATTTATAATAAGAAGCTTAAGCTGAAATTTAATTTTGTTGATATAAATATACGTTTTCATAGAAAATTTGGCATTTAAAAATGTTATCTAAGACGTTACTGGCTTTGATAAAAGCGCGCAGCTTTTGCGAGGGTTTGTTTTAAATATTTCCAATCTCAGTAAATATGAAGTAGTGTATATAATCATCATTATCATAACAATTAGCATTATTCTAATTAATGGGCAGGGCTAATGGCAATGCATCCACGTGGAAAATCAGCGCTTTCTGCACATTTGAGTTCTTCCCGCAGTTTTTGCTGAGATCTACGGAATTTGAGCTTCTCCTTAGGAAAACCCCTGCCCGAGCAGGGGGCTGCCGAGCCCCCGTCCCTTTTGGGGCGAAGACGAAGCCTTTTCCCTGCGGCGGGCTGGGGACGGAGGTCTCATTTTCTTAGCAGCCAGACAGACGGAACGGGCAGCACCATCGGAGGCAGACGCTTTCCATCAATCTTCATGGAGAGGGGCAGCCATCAGGAGATGTCACCGGGAGGCTGCCGTGCCACCGCCGCCGCTGGGACGGCTCCCGGGGGCTCGCGGGCCAGGAGCGTGCGGCGGTGGCCCCGCAGAGCCGCGCCGGGCTCCCGGCAGCGCCCAGGAGCCCCCCTGTCCCCGGCTGCTCCGGACGGTACCGCTTGTAATACAGGCGGACACAGGGTGTCGAGGGGCCCGCCGGGCAGGTCGGAGCCGGGGGGTCCCAGCTGTTGGGGGTCCCTGTTTTCCGCTGCCAGGCAGGCGACGACACGTCCCTGGCGCTTTCAGGCATCACCACAACTTTCCTGCAGGTCTGTGACTCCGACCTGCCGGAGCTCCCAGCCGCGCAGCCTCTCCAGGGCCACGGAGCCGTGTCCCACCTGTGCCAGACCGGCCGGATACGTCCCGCGTTCTCCCCGGGCGTTCCAGCCGGGCGCCGGTGCGGGGTGTCCCTCCGGCCAGCAGTGCCCTCGCCGGGGCGGCAGCGCCCAGGCACCGCGGCACGCTCTTCCACGCAGCAAACTGAGCTGTTTCCGTGGCAACGAGCTTTCCAAACTCTCCTCCAGTGACGAGCTCCCCCGGTCACGCGCCGATGGGACACGGGGCTCCCCTGCTCCGCTCCCCAGGAGCCACAGTGGGACGGGGACACCGGTGCCCGCCGGAGCTGCTGCCCTGCCAGCGCCGCTTGGGTACTCCCGGGCTGGGCCCTCCCGGCACCAGGAGGGCTCATGTTTTTCAGGGTGCCATGAGCTCTCCTGTCCCCGGTGGGACGCAGCAGCAGGACACCCCAGGAGCGACGGGCTGCGTCTGTCCCGGGGCTCCCGAAGGCAGCAGGGAGAGCTCGAGCCCCTTCCCCTGCCCTCCCCAGCCCCTCCGCGGGACGGCCAGGCACCATGCCAGTGTGGGGACCTTTTCACCGCGTGAGCGCTTGGTCATTAGGACTGAGAACAGCCCAACTCGTAACAGGGATGCTGCCAAACGACCTCCAGATGGTAATGGCTTTTGGATTCAAACCAGCGCTCCAGAGGTGAAAGGCTGCGTGCTCCATTACCAACCCCCTGAGTCACCCGGTCCCCCTGAAATATGTCATGCACACTTCAAACCTTTCCGTTTTTATAGGCAGATTTAACTGCTGCACGTAACAGCTTATATCAACAACATGCGAAAAAAAAGTCCTACGAAGAACAGACCCGAAACGGTAAATATTTAACAGGTCCTTTCTGTCCTTTCCTTATATGTATTAAAATAATTAGTTTAACAAAGAGGACTTTGTTCCCCTGTGCTTGAGCCACGACGGTGTCTGGCGCAACAGTACAGCTGTAATTCAGTCTCGGGGTTTTGCTGGCATTTATACATGCTGCTTTGAGCTGCTCTCCCAGTTTATAGTGTCAGCAGAACATCTTGATTGAATTACAGCCTTGTATTCAGTTAGGAGCCATGTATTATTCTAGATGCAGTTGAGTTGTAGGTATCTGTCTTTGCTTATTTGGGGAGACAGACCCTCAGGAAAATCAGGAGACCAGATGTGGGACGGGCGCTCCCAGCCCCGGCGTGGCCGCAGCAGCTCGGGGCGGGCGGGAGGGCGGCAGCTCCTGCCCACAGCCCCCGCAGCGCCCGGCACCCCGCACCCTCCGGGCACGTGGGACGGTGCCGGGCACTGGTGGCACTGCCTGTGTCCTTTCCTCCCGCCGCCAGTCCCAGCCTCCTAAATCTGCCTGCTCGGGGCAGGCTTTGAAAATAAGTGTCAAACCACGGGTTTCTCGCCAGCCTGTTGCGCGCGTTTATTTTCCTCCAGCCCGCCTGAAGTTCAGGCCCTTCCAAGCTGCGAGCCGGAGCTGCGGCAGCGCGTGCAAAGGGGGTTCGGTGGGTGAGGCCCACGCAGCAGCACCCACCCATGGCAGACCCCCGTGGGACCCGCGGCGGGCGCGGGATTGGTCTTGGGGAGGAAGCAGCACCTTTGGTGTCCCCGGTGAACCCTCTGGGCTCAGCCCCTTGTTCCGTTCTGAGAGGCGAGAGGAAATCCTGTTCTGCCGCGCCATCGGCGTGCACCGCCAGACACTGCCTCTGAGAAAGAGCCCCATCAGTTCAGCTCGTCTCTTAACGCGATTAACACTAAAACTGGGCTCTGTAAGACAGGATGGGAGGGATGAGGCATCGAGGAGGGGCCCGGGGTGTGCGGCGGGAGGGGGGGCAGCACCAGCCCCTCGGGACAGCACGGACCGCGTGGTGCCCCATGCGCCGGAGCGCGGCGGAGGGGACTGAGCAGCACCGAGGCTGCGGGGAGCGGCCGGCGGCCTCCGCACAGCCTGCAAGGGGCTGTCGGTGTTCACAAGCTAAAGGGTGGCCGGTTTCCCTCCGTGTCCGGCACGTCCCCCCTAACCCGCTGGGTGCTCCGAGCAGGGAGAGCCGAGCGCCCGGCTGCAGGTCCCGTACGCGCCTTGCTGCCCTGGAACAGCACTTTTTGGAAGTGCTGTGGCTCCTCCTGTGAGAAGGGCAGCAGAAGGGCAGCGATGAGGCCGTGGGCTTCGCTGCCTTTGCAGGAGGGACGCACACGTGCGCGGGGGGAAGCGCGGGTCCCATGCAAGGGAAGTCCCAAGGGCCGCTGGGCGCTGGCGCCGCTTCCTGCCTTTGTCCGCACCCACACGTGCACCCCAGGACGCGGCGGCAGCGGCCCTCGTCAGCCATTGTCGTAGGAATGCCCTTCCCCTAATTTGTCTTATTAATCGGAGACAGCACATTGATCAGTCGTCGTGAGAGCTGGAATAATTGCAGACTCAAAATAGCACAGATTTAAATGTTTCAGATGATAATCTCTTGCCTTGGCAATACTCACGCTAGCGTCGCAGCAGGACCGGGCGCTCGGCAAGCCGCTTCCCGGGAATGCTGTGCAGGAAGGAGAGGAAGCCGTCCAGCGAGGCAAGCCCGCGTTTCCAGCTGGGGCGGGGGGCTCTGAAGCCCCACGCTCCGCAGGGACCCGTGCGGGATACGCGGGCGGGCGGCGTGATGGCCCCGAGCCCCGGTAGGATTGCGGCCAGCGGAGGCTCGCGGGGACGCCCTGCTCGGGCACATCCCGCCCGGGCAGCGGCTCCACGGGCTCCCAGCTCCTTTTATTTCCAGCTCCGCCAGCGCCGGTGCGCGGGCGCCTCTGCCCTCGCCACGGGAGCCCGCACCAGCTCTGCCTCCGTAATGGGTTTCCTCTCTCATCTGCAGTGCCAACGTTTCCAGTAGGATCTATATCTTTCCATAGGCAGTTTGTTTCATCACAGTAACATAATAATGTGCTGAGAAGAGCTCATAGTTGTGAATTAATGTTTAAAAGCTCTCACTTTTGGGTTGTCGAAATGAATGTTAATTTGACAAATGGCAGTCATTGGGATTGAGACGGCATTAACATGGAAATAAGAGTTAACCTCCAGCAGGGCAGATACAAGGTGAGATGAGCAGACGCTGCAGAAGCTGTAGTTTTTCACCTGATGCTCATACTGTAAATACTGCCAGTGTCCTATCTATTTATAGAACTGTAATTTAAAGGCTAGTTCAGGAAAATCTGAATGACATCTCCTTAAGAGAAGCAATCGTAGGGTATCTCGGAATATGTCAGGCAGCTCTCTTGCTTTCTCTCTCAAAAATACTCATATGTCCACTAAATCAATTTGCCTTTCTCTTGTAACTGCATTTGCGGGGCCATTCTTTTCCATTTTCTGTCACTGTCAGACGCTAATTCACGTCACTCTGCGGCGCGGGAGGGCCCAGCCGCCAGCTCCGCCGCACCGACACCGGCTCGGCTCGCCTCGTCCCTCCCGGACGCACAACCAGCTGCCGGGCCGGCGAGGGTCCGGGAGGGCTCGGGCTTCCCGCCGGGGCTGAGGGTCCCACCCCGGCACAAACGCTGGTCCCCGGGAGCGGCTGCTCCCACGGACACCGCTCTGCTCCTCTGAACGGATCTCTGCAAAAGCTGACTACGTACGGCTGTGCACCTCCAGGTGCATCTTCTGCGGGGTTTTCCTAAGGATTTCCACAAACTGGGGTTTTTATTTACCCTGTTTCCTTGCTTTTTCCTCGAGTTCTTCCTTAGGAGGAAGAAGGAGACTTTTCAGACAGCAAAAAAATGCAATGCCAACCCCCAGATCTAGATCCACAAAATTTGGAACAAAAAGAATCTTGAACGACACTATTTTTCTGAGCAAATCTTCGTTTTGGAATAAGCCATTTTCATTGGGAACATAATGCAAAAGCAAACGTTTGGCTACTCTACAAGTGAATTGCTTCACTCGAGCGGCACACAGTGCCGTGCCTGGCCTGCAGCCTGTGAGTGAGGGCCCATCCCGGACCCCGGCACGGGAGGCACCGGAGCTGCTGAGCACTGGGCACGGCACTGGAGGCGTGTGCTGCCGGAGCTGCCACCTCTCTCCCCTTGGCAGCTCTGCTGAGGGGCTTTCCCATAACTTTTAGCTTTATGTCTGTCTTGCAACAAAAAACCAGCAGCAAAACCTTCCACCCAAAGTTCTCCTTCAGAGTTTTGACAGCAGGCTCTTCTCTCCTCTGTTTTTCCTTCCTTTGGGCCAGGAGATCTCATTCCCCGTGGCAGACGTCACAGCCTCCTTCCCCCGGCCAGGGCTCGGACACAGTGCAGATGCTCCCACGCCGCTGCCTTCGCCGGGGCCTGCAGCCGCCCCGAGCTGCGCTGCAGGAGGAGGGTTCCCTGTCCCCGGGCTGCAGCGCCGGGTCCGGCTCCGGAGCCTGCGGGGACACGTGAACAGGAGCTGGTGCTGCCGAGATCGGGCTCCTTTCCGCGTGGGGGGTCCGGAGCTGCCCCCTCTCCCTGGCTCTCTAGACGGGCGCTGGCAGAAGGGAGCAGTGTCTTTGTTGTGGGCAGCAGTAACAAGACCAGGAGCTGCATCGCGTAACCCTTCCCTCTGCAGAGCAGCGCCTGCGCTAGGACGGGGGCACGCGGGGGAAGGAGGTGCCCGCTGCCGCGGGGAGACTTTGCTGCACACGAAGGGGTCTGAGCACTTGGTGTCCTCGGAGGCGAGGCTGCTCCCGCCAGCCCGGTGCGCGGCTCTGGCTCCAGAAGCACCGTCCCTGCCGCCGCGCCTGGTGTGCGTGTGTGTGCCGTGTCCTCACGCTGCAGCCCGCGCGCGCCTGGCCTCACAAACCAAGGCACTGCCAAAGCCCTAGATCCTGGGAATAATTAGAGCAGAAAATCCAGGGAAAATAGTTCTGAGCTTAGGGCGCTGGCTCTTGAGTGAAATCTCCCCCGCGCAGGGATCTTCTAAGGGGACACACACCTGCGTCGCTCCAAGGCCAAGGCGCTGCCTCGCTCGGCAAGCTGACCCCTTCACACGGGGCTCCCGTCAGCCACCGGCGCGCTGACTGTCTTCCGGGAGGTAACGTTTAATTTGTCCCAAACAAACAACAAGGGAACTCCACATCCATTCCCTCCACCTCTGCTTTTTGCAGCCGCTGTTTTTTAAAAGTGAGGTGGAGAAGAGTCTGTAAACCAGACAATCTCAGCCCAAAAACAGCATTTTTTTTTTTTTCCAAATTGTTTAATGTTTTGAAATGTTCCTTACATTTCCAGACATAAATATTCTGACTTGCAGCTGGGAAACTTCCTTCCAAGTTGCTCTGTTTGTCAGGTTCAAGTACAAATTTTCAGTTAAAAACCTTCTTTGCTTGAGTCTTAATAGTTACTGGCCAACAAATGAAAAAGAGGAAAAGGGAGTGAATTACATGACCTGTCTCTTTTTGTTTATTAAGAACTTCTTTCCAGCGTCTGATTCTTACGGAAATATGGTTTCAATTTTCTCTTTGAATTGTGGATCAAGAAATGTTGCCAATACATATTTTTCTCTGTCAAAATTTCATTTAATCTGGAGTCTGTAGATGTCTTGAGAGCCATGTCTCCTCACTGGGTTATTACCGTGTGCGCCTGTTGTCATGTTAGTTTTCAATTGGAATCACGTTTGTTCCGGAAAGAGGCGCCGGCGCTGGCTCGTTAGCGGAGCCGCCGAGGGGTGGGCGCCGGCCCCGGGCTGGGGGGATGCCCCGCGCTCTCCTCCCCCCGGCCCCTTCCCCGGCCCCGGGGCTGTGTTGCTGCTTTGGGCGCCCGCGGGTCCCTTCCTTGGCGGGACCTGGCTTCCCGGACCCGGTGGAGGGGCACCGGCACCGGCACATTGAGGACTTGCCAAATCGGCTGCAGAGCGTGGGTGATGCCCCAGGGGCGAGGGCCGGCTGGGAGAGCAGCGCTGCCGGGCTCCTGCCAGCCGTGGCTCTGGAGGCCCCTCGGCGAGAATCTGAACGTGGTTGCTGGACGCGATGCTGGGCTGCAGGATCCACGTTTCCAGCTGCCGCTCCCCGCGTAGCCGTTGCGATGGGCTCCCTGCACGCCCTCGGATTTGGCCCCGTGCGATGGGTAAATGCGGCTGCCTCTGAGGGGCCGCTTGGCCACACGCCCGCCGTTAGTCCCCATGTGAACCCGATGGGCTTTCACTGTTTTCTGGTCGTGCACGACACACACAGATTCCTCTGTGAAGGTGTGCAAGGCCTCACAGAGACAAATCTCTAGTTGAGGATATGATGATTTTGAGTTAATCCAGACCAGGGCTTTTTTAAGAAGTTCGATGAAAAAGTGTAATTTTAAAAGGTGACCAGCATTCCTTCGCTTGCTGGGATCCCGCCGCCTCGCTGGGTGCTTCGGAGCGCGTCAGGTCCACGAGACGATGCCACCCACCTCGCCGAGGGCGAGCACCCGCTCCCCCGCCCGGGGAGGGGAGTCCCTGTAGCCTGGCCACGGCTGCAGCGCCACACAAGACCCAGACACACACGGCAACAGCGGCTACAGCTGTGGCAATTTACTCCCTCTGGTATTGTGACTCCTCTTGCCGGATTACAGTTTCTCAAGATACCGCTCCGGCCAAGCACTTCTCCTCTCGCATTGTGAACAGCTCGCTCCCTTGCAGTTAGTTGTGGCTATTTCAGACTTTCAAAGGATTAACCTTTCCCATCTAAATGAGAAGAAAAGGGCAGAAATGACTCACAGCCTCTCCCCATCCCCTGAAAAAAGCTTTTTCTGATGGAACTGGAATGCTGGAAATAATCCAGAGGAATTCAGAAAATGAACCTGTCAGAAGAATATTTTAATAAACCCCCTTTTTCAGCCGCTGTATCAACAACTCGCACTCTTCCCTTGTCATCTGAAGGAAGCCCAAGCAGCCGTCAGGGAACAAAGCCAGCGGAGGGGCTGGACCCCGTGGCGCTGCGGAGGTTTCCGGGGAGTAGCTGTGCCTCTGTCTCTTCCCCTTAAGCACTCGGAGGTTGCAACACGGCGTATCGTGCTGCTAAACTGCACGTGGGGCTTTGACTATAGACCTTCACAAGGGACTTTGCAGAGGAGCGTGCGTGTGGTAGGTGTGTGGACACAGTGAGCTTCCCCTGCAGCCGCCTTACAGCCGGGTGAACTGTGCTGGGAAGGTGGAAAACCGGGTACGACACCGCTCCCTCCGTAACGGGCTCCAGGCGTCTGTACGTGCCGGCAGGGCCAGGGCAGGTCGAGCCCCGCTAGGGCTCGTGTCCAGGTGTGCTCTGTAGTGGGATCCCAGGCAGAAGATGCAGCAGCAGCGGGTAACGGCCACGGCTTCCCTGCCCTGCGTCAGCCACGCCACGGGCAGCACCGATGCCGCCCAGACGCCGGTGTCTGGAGAAGGGGCTGGTATTGCAACAGCTCTGGGAAGCTGCTGACGCTGCTCCACTGGCCGCGGTGACCCCCAGCAAACCCCCCAGCTCCCCCCGGCGCGGGGGCTGGCAGGAGCGACAGCCTGGCCGTGGAGCCGGTCCCGCGAGGGCTCTCGACGGCAGGCGGGTATCCAGGTGCCGCGAGCGGGGCAAGGACACGATTGAGACGTGAGCAGAGTGCATTAAAGCCGCTCCCTTCTCTTCACTTACTAGCAAATGTTCTCCCACCTCATCCCGTTTCTCGCGTGCTGCCTGCACAAAGGTGGTTCTCTTCATGAAGCCGTCCTTAGTGTCCACATCGCTTTTAAGTAACTGACACGTTTTAAAGAGAAATCCGCAAAGGCTGCATTAGATGAAATGTATAATGTGGCAGCAATTTGCAAAGTATGGCTTCTAAAATAGACCTTTCCTTCTGCAGAGATTCAAAGATCCCAAAGAAATCCAGGAAGCAGAACTGCTGGAAGAGGGGCTGACCGTGGGCCGTAAATTAGCCGTGCATGTGCAGTGTAATGTGGGAACAAGCAAATACTTGGGTCATGTGAAGAAGGGACATGTCAGGGAACAAAAGAAGTAAAAGGAGCTCTACAGGGCTGGACAGAAGGGTATTGGTTGCATTTAGTCCTGGATACCTGATAGTTCAGAGTTAGACACTTCAGAGAGGATCTAAAAATAAAAAAAAGTGCTTTGAAACTGCAATGACTGGTCTACCAGAACATCAGAAAGCAAGTCTGCCCGTGCTCCTGGGTTTGGATGGCGCTTGGGAAGGACGCAACGGGAGAAAGCAAACATCCACCCCGCGCTGCCGGGGAGGAAGGGAGCGCCCGAGGGCTGCGGGGATGATGCCCGTCGCGCCGCTGCGTCGGGCTCGAGGCTCTCGGGCTGGGGAGAGCAGCGGCGGCGGCGGGAGAGCAGGAGCAGGAGCAGGCGGAGGGCAGGGCTGCCTCGTGCTGAAAGGAGGAAACACGGACGGCGTGCGAGGCGCCCGGCCGCGCCGGCCTGTGCCTATCTACACACGCCGTGGAGTGTCTCGGTCCTCGCGCGGAGCCGCGTCTCATCGGGGAGATCAGTTGTGTCAGAAGCAAGGCATCTTTATCAGTTTGGAAATTCATTTCCTGGTGTCGAGGCTGCGAGGCTGCGAACAGATAAACTGGGAGGCTTCTCCCGGCAGAGCCTGCGGCAGAGCCTGGGACGGATAGAAATGTCAGTCACTGTCAGGGGAAGGCGCCCGTCCCTCTCTCCCACAGGGGCGCGGGAGCTGCTCGGCTAGAGCTGGCGGTGGCAGCGACGGCTGGGCCGGGGCCGGGGCCGGGGCTGGGTGCCTGGTGGGAGACAGGTCGCCCCAGCCCTGGGCAGGAGAGAGCGGGCATCCATCACCCGAGAGGCTCGGAGGGAACGGCCACGCTGGGGCCAGCCTCGCCGCGACGCGTCGCGTCGGCACAAAGCCGGGGCTGCGGGGATGCCCGGGGTGCCCAGGGCGTGCGCTGGAGGCTCCCCAGCTCCCAGAGATTCCTCACTCATGCCTGGACAGCCCTACGCCATAAATTAAAGGGGAGCGTCTGAAGGAGGCTTTAATCAAAAGTTAGGAGCTGCAGCCAGCATGTCACGGTTCCTCATTAGATTGCCATTATAATGCTCTGTAATTGGAAAGACGTTAATATTGACAGTGTTGTGAAGAATGTCCTGCTTCTCCTTGCATGTGTGCATTTGATAGAGTTGAATAATGGAGCAGATATGATGGATTAGAAAAATTCCCCAGTTAAGGTCCCTAATTATAGAGTTTTACCTGCCCAATTAAGGTGGAGTACTTGAGAAAAAACTAGACTCTGACTCTCTCCAGGCACCCAAGTGCGCTGTGAAGTGCCAGCAGCCACAGCAGCCCCAGACCAGAACATTGCTGGAATTTTATCCTACGTGAAACGTTGCCTTCCTCATGTCCCTGCAGTATGGCTCTGAAATCCGCTCCGAGGCTGAAGTAGTACCAGCAGCTCCTCAGCATGGTCCAAGCTGCCCAGCTATTTTACCCTGCCTGGATGTGGATTCAAGAAGCAGGAGTAATTTAAAACAGCCCCCGCCACGCCCCAACAGCCCAAGTTTCCGTTGCCCTTTTTTAACAAATCTGAGCGATTCCGGGAGGAAGAGCCGGCGGCTTGGCCGGTGCGTCGGACGGCGGTGCAGGCAACACCTGCCAGCGGCAGGACCCGCCGCCCTGCCCGCCGGGCGGCGCAGCAGGAGCAGGGGCTTTACATTGCTTCTCCGGACGAGAAATTAGGATTTTCCTTTCTGGTTTTGGAAGACGTTTTGCAAAATTTAAAGACACAAAGGCCACAGCAAGCGCAGTCAGACGGGGAAGTGTGTGAAGCCGCGCTGCTCGGCCGGGGGAGCACAGAATGGGGCTGGGGGATGCGGGGCAGGGCGGTGAGGACCCCCCCCGCTGCCAGCCCCCCCGCGCACCCGCCCGGCCTGCGCTGGAACCCCCAGCAAGGCGGCCGGAGCCGTGCCGGCTCGCGGGGGACGTGGTGCTTCAGGGCTGCAGTGCGGACCCTCAGCGAGCCCGAAGTCTTGCAAATTCAGTATCCTAGGCACACTAGAGAGGTAATTTTTTGAAGTAAATAGTAATTTAGCTGTCTGCAGCCTAAGGATGCATCACAGCAGTTTTACTTTAACCAGCTTAAAAAAAAAATTGGCAACGTTGGCAACACCGGCAGCGTCCGCTCGGTGACACCTGCCACCGCGAAGGGGCAGGTACGGCGGCACAGACCCCGCTCACCCGCTCTTGAGGCACGGCCAGCTTGCTACCGTAGAGAAAATGCTAGTGTCCAAGTCTCCCTCTAATCCCTCCCTGTAGTGGTGGGACAATTATCCCATAAATTAGGAAATAAATATTCTGCTCGGGCTCTGGAGTTTGTAACTATTTACCCAAGGTGCGCTTTCTTCTCCGGAGAGATTCCTGCAGGCTGCTGAGGGCTGGAGACGTGCCTGTGCTTTTTTCTTTGCCCCTGCCTCCCTTTCATCTGCTCTTGTGATGAATTGTAGGGAAAAACTACCCAAGCCCGTCTGTTTTGGCTTAGATCAGCTTTTCTTCTCATTATAATTTAAGTCTTTAAGGGTCTTCAGTAGGAGCCTGTAAAAGTCAGATCATTCATTCCTGTTGACGCCATGTGTTTCATGGCCATTCGGGCCGTGATTCATGCGGCGGTGCCCGGGACGCGCCTCCTTTGTGCCGCGGCAGAACAATGCCTTTGTGCGCCGGGCTGGCGCGCCCGCGCCGGGCGGCAGGGAGTTAACCAGAAAAATCTTGTAATAGCTGAAAACTATGGATTGAGCAAAATCTCCCTGTCAGCTCTCTGTGATTTTGCTGAGAGCACTTGGACATGCTGGCATTGGATTTACAAATTGAAAATCATTAATAATTCTAACCAGGCTGTGATAAATCTGAGATCAGTCTCGATGAACCTGGACACCATTTCATAAATCAAAAAGATTACTTAGGAATTTTTTAAAATCTGACGTCAAAATGTCATGGTTACTAATGGTTTTTGTAGATCTCTTACAGTGATATATCATTTATCTACGCTACATCTAAAATGTGACACCAGGGCAGAAATGTGATGTCTTTAATATCATGAATACATTTTATCCCATAATAAAGGTATTAACAACTTCTTGCTGTGACTTGTACTTGAAGTTCTGTGCCTGATTTAGTGCTATTGTTGTCACATTAACTGTTTTGCCCCCAAACACATGCAGGCAAACTGTTGCTGATTTTGTGTGGCGACGGGCCGACGACCCGCCGAAGCAGAGGAGGGGATTCCTCGGGCTGGGCCGCTCGCCCCCGCTCCCCACCTCCCTGCTGCCCCGGGGACGCAGGGCAGCGCAGCCGCCGCAGCCCCGGGTGCTGCTCCGCAGGGATGCTCAGCGGGACCGCCGCTCGCAGGACCAGGCCTGCCCTCCTGCCGGGATTGGGGGGCAGCGAGGGTGGGGGCTGTGGGAGCGCGGGGTCCCGGGTGCGGGCACAGGCGCGGGTCCCGCTGCGGGGGCTCTGCCCCTCTCCCTGGCGTAGGGGCTGCTGGAAGGGCGGCGCGGCCTGGAGCGGGCTCCTGTTGCAGGGGCACACGCCGATGGTGAGTTTTGCCAAGGAGGGGTCACCAGCAGATCTGCACGGTTTGACCGGCCAGCGCAGCCAACGCAGCGTCCTGCCGTCCCCTTCCTAGGGCGTAAACACGGAGCTGCTTGGCAAGGAAAGGGAAGGATGGACCCGAACGCCTCGCGGTGCCGGTAAGTCGTGGGAGCACGACAGGACGCGTTCGGCACGCGGCCTGGTGAGCGTCAGTGGTAGGGATATGCAACACGGTGACGAGAAAACGCCAGAGCCTGAACAGAGCTAACAAGTCGGCATGGCTCACAGCACGGAGTTTTGTTTTAGATTGGTTCTTATAGAATTTTTCCACTCCTTTTAAGTGGGCTGTTCTGAGAAAGGTTTATGAGACACATGGAATAAAACCCCAGCAAATAACCTCCAGAAAATACCCTTCAAACCACTCCTTCAACTGATTAATGAAGCCAATGCCAAAAAATATCACTGAAGATGTAGGTATGGTCTAAAATAAGGGAAGACGCTGCATCTGTGCCACTGCTTCGGCTGTGGAATCAAGCACAAATGTCATTTTGCACAGACTGGTTTGGATGCCCTGATCTCCTTGGTGAAGCTCGGTTTTGTGCTCTAGGATGGCGTTGTATTTCGTACCACACGTCGTGTTAGCTCTGACTCCAGAGCACAAACAAAAACCTTGAGGCAGTGGAAAGTCTGCTGGAAGCAAGCGGCAACCGAAGGTCCAGGTCCAAACTCACCCTGACCACATGTAAACCTAGTCTGGCAACTCAACAAGCCATTAAAATATCAAAACTTAGTGTTTAAGGAAGGCCTGACAAGCACCGTGGAATGCTCTTCTCGCTTTGGAAGCAGGTCCCTCTCTGTGCTCACGTTGCAAACAGTGTGGATGTGCGGAGGACCTGCGCCCTGGGCATCAGCACGGAGTTAGGCGATGGTGAGGCTGGATGTGCTCAGCTCGGCGCGGGTGCAGGTGTACGCCTACGGGTGCGTTCCCACGGTGAACCTTCAGCGCTTGCTGGCGTGGGAAATGCACAGGCCACGGATGCGATAGCACAGCACAATGCAACTTCCTACAAAGGGTTTTTGTGTTATAAATGACTTTTGGAGACTTCGCTATAAAACGTTACATTGCTTTGGTGCATTCTTTTTAAAAATGAATGGTTCAACCGTTAAAATTTAAAGAGTTGTTCCCAGTGTCTTCCCAGTGAGTCAGAAACACGCTGCAGGAGCGCACAGCCTCCGACGCTCCGGGCGTGCTAAAGAGCTATCAGAGCCTAACAGGTAGCTGAGGCATTTAAAGCAAAGCTTTATGGGGAGAGATTACATTCAGAGGTGAACAAACGGTGGTACCAAGTCTATGCAAAGCAAGTGACAAAATGTAAAAATCCTCCCCGCATTTTGAAGGAAAATATATCTTTCTTTCTGCGCGGTTCCCATGAAAAATAGGCTTTTTTATTTCCTTTTTTCATGCTAGGAAATTAATATTTGCCTTTAAAAAGATTTGGTGGAGGTTTGCGTGAAGGTCATTAGCAATCTCGCTGGGGAATAAAGAAGGGAGTGATTGAAATCTGCATGGGTTTGTTACTCATTTGTGGCTTTGCTTTACACGTACCATTTTTATTAAGAAAATAATACTTTGGGGCTGGTAATTGTGTTGCCAGCTGGGCCGGGGAGGGGAGAGGGAGAAAGCAGAGCACTGAAACCTACTATTTATGTCCCTGCTAGGTACAATTCCAGGCAGGTATATATATGGTAAATCTCCTTGAGCTGTCCCCAAAGTCACCCTGAAGTGCTGCAACTCTTCCCGGTGCCGAGCACTTTCCTCCCGGGCTGCAGCTTCGCGGCGGGGCCAAGGCAGGCGGTGCCGGCCGGTGGCACTGAGGCAGGCGGTGCTGGCCGGTGACACCGAGGCAGGCGGTGCTGGCCGGCGGCACGGCCGGTCCCGCTGCGGCGCAGGGCGAGCCCGGGCACGGCGGCAGGCGGCAGCCCCAGCCCGGCGCGACGGCCGCGCAAACCTCCATCCCCTGGAAGGGGACAAATGACCCCAGGTCCTCCTGGAAACACCGGACACTTTCACAGCAACTTCTGTTTATCAGGTGGTAAGGTCACCTGTTTCTGTTCTATTTAACCCCAAAATACCCGCGGTTAGGATTCAAGCTGTAAAACCCCGGTATATTGCTTGCAAGCCTTCTTGAAAATTAGCATAGCACAGAGTAGATACAATCTGAAGTTGGCTTGTAAAATCTTTTGGAAGGATCATTAAGGGTATTTCATTATCTCCATATTGCCAAGGTCAGGCTGTCCATATTTCCTCTTTAGTGCTGCGATGGGAATATGCCGCGACTGTGGTATAATAGACCAGAAAATGTCCACACTGGGAATGATGGTAAATCAATAAAAACTCATCAATATAACTCCCACTTTCCCAAGGTACTGCAAACAGCCTCAAGTTTGTAATTTACTTACGTATCTTCACCTTTTTCCCAACATTTTTTACACCAACTTCTGAACTTTTTGTCTGTGTAAAATCTTTATGAGAGACAATATATATAAGGGATAAAATGCTTTATTGAAAAGATTATTGATTTTTTCGGCCAAGCTGCTTGTGCAGCAGCTCCTCGCTGCTCTCCCAGCAGGGAGATCTAAATCTGAGAGGGGCCGAGGCAGCCCGGTGGGAGGCACGCAGCGGCGGGTGCGGCAGCGCCGCGGGAGGGCCGGGGCGAGCCCCTCCTGCCTGCGCCCACCCGGCCGAGGGGAGAAGGAAGGTTCGCAACGCCAAAGCCCCGCTGCGGAAGGGAGAGGGAGAAACGCGCAGCTCGGGCACGGAGAAGGGGGTTACACGTCTCTCAAGACTGATCATTAATACGACGTTACGGCTGCGCACTGTGCTGTACGACCACCTGAGCGATACCAGGCAAGCTTTAGTCCTGCTTGATCTGCACTGCCTGAACGCTCAGATCAAGCCCGGAGCCGTGCGCCCTCATCCCGCACGTCCCATGGTGGAAGCGGGGAGCAGCGGCTGGCAGTTCCCCACGGTGCTGCTGGGACTCGGCGTGGGCCGCAGACCAGAACGGCACTTTGGCTCTCTAGAGCCTCAGTAAAACCCAGAGGAAAGGGAAGCCGAGGGGTGGCCGCTCCTTCTTTCCCCATAGCACCTTGCTTATACCCTTCTTTCTTTCTTCTTCCATTTCTCAATCTTTTTATTCATCTACTTTCCTCCCTTTTTTCTACTCTCCACTTACTTTGGGAAAAAAACCAACCTAAAAGCACAAACACACTATGTCTCCTTTAGGCTGACAAAGGGACATCCTCGTCATGCAGCATATCCTGCCACGGAGCTGGACGATGGCTCCCGGTTCCTTCCCCGACGCACGCAGAGCCGCGATCCCTGCGGACGTGGGCACGAGGCTCACAGGGTGCCGGGTGTCTTGGCTGGAAACAGGGAGGGCTGTGCTAGTGCACACGATCCATCCTGGTTTTGAGAATGCTGAATCCTTTATTATGAGCCAACCACTGAAATAAAACCAATCCCATTTTATTAAAAGCCCAAAGACACAATTAGATCTTGCAGATTATGCAAATGATGTGTAGCCCTCTGACTGCTGGCAATTTGCCGCATAGACCTCTGTGCTGCAGCCTTCGGGAAGCCCTGTCTGAGCACCGGTTAGAGACCCTTACCCCCTTGTATGGCTCTGGAGCCTGAAGCCCTGATAAATATTCCACAAAATACGAACAGCCTATTTTCTCTTGCTACTCTGACCTTTTCCCCAAGACGTTAGAATGTATTTTTTTGCCAGCTACTGTATGCTTATCCCCAGGGGTCAGGGACCTACAGGGCTCTATTAACTGTCAGTGGGTTTTTTTTCCTGATGTCTGAGTTTACCCATAGCTAAGCTAATGTACTGAAGAGAGTCTTGGCAGGGGCAATAGACATCGTGTCATTGAGGGCATAAAGGCCAAGGAGTGGATGGAAAAACCTGGTGGTAAAACTTAATCAGCAAGTAAAGACCTGAAGCCAGACTCCATTTGATCAGAGGGACCCCACAAACCCCTCGTGGAAACAGAAGCGGCTGCTTTCCCTTTCCCCCTCCGCTCTTCGGCCCCATCGCCCAGGACCGGGAGGCAGAGGGGTGCCGGTGCTCGCCCCAGTCGGGAGAGCCGTGGCACCCAGAGCAGCGTCCTCGCACGGAGTGCCCGGCTCTCGGCTTTGGGGTTGCTTGCAGTGCTCAGGCACTCGTCTGGGGGATAAGTGCCTTCTCTCATTCTGTCCTCTATTTTCTCATTTTTGACTTTTATGGTTTTTCATTTACAAGTCTAATCAGAGAGAGGCAGCAGGATGGAATAGTGCAATCATTCAACATAGATTAACAATAGAGTCAATAGCCTACAAGTGTTTGCAGCATCCCCCAACGCAAGCTCCTTCACACCGGGCCAGGCGAGACCCTGGGAGGCCGAGGCAGGAAGGACCTGCAAACGCAAAGCTATTGCTTGAAGACCTCAGCGAAGCACACCTGCCCTCCAAAAGGACCGGCACCTCCTCCGGGAGCTCCCCTTGCAGGAGGTTTTCAGGCCAGCGAGCAAAGGCAAGGGAAGCGTCTCATTTCATCCGCTTTGGAACAACTTCCAATACCGCCACCGCCGCGGCCGCAGCCCAGGCAAGCTGGCCTGAAAGCAGCCGGCTGTGGGTGCCGCTAACCCGGATCCACCGCGGCTGGACGGGTGCGTGGCTGGCCAGACCCCAGCGCAGCCGTGGCCTTACGGCCCATGCTGCCGGCCCGAGCACCGCTTCCCGGGTGTGCGCCTACGGGTAGCCGTGACTATGCCCTCAGGACTGTCCCCACAGCTCTACAGCCACACAATCCAGGTTTGAATCTCCAAACCCAACTTTTTGCAGGAAAGAAATAATCTAGTTTAATCATGTTGGTAAGAACACACATCACTGAGCGTGCAAATCCCTGTCAGTGAGATCCTGAAGAACAAAACACCCAGGTGAGGTGTGTAATTTCAACCCACTGCAAAAGTAATTAAGGGCACAATTCAGCAAAGCGTTAAAAACCTGGGTTTTGTTTTGTTTTATTTTAAGCACTTGCGTAAGCACCTTATTGAATCAAGACTTAGCACTGCGCACCACTCCTCCATGCAGGGCTGGCATAGCCGGGACTGCACTTGGCCATGAACCGGCAGCACGTCCCGGCGAGGCTCCTGGCAAAGCACCGCGCTGGTCCTGAGCGCCGGTGCCCTGGGCTGCGCCACCGCTGCTGCAACGCTGCGGCTCTGCCCCTCCTGCTAGGGCATCCCGCTGCTCTTCACACAAACTGGCTTTCAAAGCCTAACAGGCTAAAAGCGGGTTCTTAAGAGCAGTCCAAAGTTAAAAATAGTTGACATTTTGGAGGTGACCGCGAGGTAAAATTCAAGATTCCACTAGGTTTGTTAGCCATCGGCGAGCGCTTTGACTACAGAAGTGTGCAAAACATGACTGCTGCTAAGGACCACAGCTGGAAAAAATATGTCACATTTTTATAACTGCTGTATACCTAATAAAATATAATAGATTTACTATCAACTGAAGAATAGATTGGTAAACATTGTAAATTAAATCCTACGATGAAGTTTATTAAACTTCAAGGCAGTGCCTGCTGAGCCAGGAAGGCGAGAAGTTATCGGAAATTCTGAGCCTGCCACCTTCGTCTTCCGTGGGATTGTAAACCGTTGCTGCCCAGAAAGGTGCAGGCAGCGGTACCTGAATATCTACGGACACGCCAGCTCCATGATGCGACTCACTTCGCCTGGCCCGTAATTTACCAGCTTTAACCCTCCTGTGAAATGACATCTATATAAATATTGTTAATAGCACTAACATAATGTTAAGTCAGGTTTTACTGGACTCCCTCGTACACCCTTTGGATTTATTAGCTATAGGATTTGAAGTAAATTTTTATTAGCCCAAGTTAAACCCAGCTACCATGGGCTTGGCATTTGGGCTTTCTTTCCCCCATCTTTCTTCCTTTATCTGAGCTCGGGCCCCCTTTCTCAGCCCAGTGCTTCCTCCCTCAGACCGAAATGTCCTCAGATAAATCTTACGGAATGAAATATTTATTAATTTTCCTAACCAATGTTGATCTCATAAATTACCAAGACTTTTTCATGAAATGGTTATTAACATCCATGGCTGTATGTTAATGGCTTATTGACCAAATATGGGATAATTAGACCCTAGGAGCACTGGCCACTGTGATCTATGAGAAGCAAATTTGGCCCTTATTACACCAATGACCTATTTAATATCTACTGATGAATTTAAGGTGGAATCACAGGCAGAATTTGTTTCAAGGAGCTGCCCTCCAATTAATGAGCAGAAAGATTCTTGTATAAAATCTATTGATCCAGAAAAAAATATTAACAAAAATCATTTTTTTGTAACCGATGATTAATTGGCTGAATAAGCATTAGACTGAGATACACCAAGAAAACACTGGGAACCAGATATTTCCTGGGATTAACAAAACAATGAGTCTGTTTGACTGGAGGGCCCTGCCTTCTCTCCCAGCTTTGAAGGATTTAGGTCCTAATTTATACTATGAAGATTTATACTAATATTTTAAAAGAATTTAAACATTTACCCATGCTGCAGTTTCAGGAACAACTGTTTAGACCTGCTGCAAATAAGCGAGCTGTGTTTGGTTTGAGTTCCTAAGCATGCCGTGTATTTGAAACGGGAGAGTTAGCATTCTGCGCGCTGCTCAAGGAGACCCTTTCCTCTGTCATCTCACAGTATTTAAAATCAAATTAAAGATAAAATAAAAGGAATCAAAGCAGAGCCAGAAAGGAAGGAATACAATTTGTTTGAAGTACTCGAGCGATAGCCTCATTGTAGGCAGGATGCACAAGTCTGAACGCAGTTTAAAAATTAAGCTGGTGATGTTTTTGTGAATACAAAAAAGTCCCTCAGCCGATCCAGCAAACTAATGTGCACTCTGGTCCTCTGACCCAGAAAGGCTTCTACGGGAATGTAAGTACTCGGAATCGTTACAGGCACATCTCAATCAGCGGAGAGGACTTACTTGAATTCCTCATTGTTCTGGATCCAAAGAAATGCCGTTTCAGCAGCGGGACAGGTTTGCACGGGAGCGGAGGCTCCGCGGCGCTGCGCCTCGCTGGGCGCTCCCGGCCGGGCTCCCCTGCCACGGCTCCCTGCTCAGCCCGGCTCCTGAAGCCCGGCGCCGGCGGCTTCCCCAGCTCGCCTGCTTCTCCCGCAGCGGGAGCGTCGCCAGCGAGGGGAGGCTGGTTTGGCAGGTCATCGCGGAGACCCTGTCGCACAACCGATGGGGGAGAGGAAACCATTTATTGCCCCAAATAAATGCTACCGTTCCAAATATCAGGCAGCCACCACTCTTCTTATCCCACTCACTGCAACTTTTAGGTCCTATGCAACTGCTAACAGTGATTTTAAACTCTTTCTCCCTGCCAGATTCAGCTTCTCTGTGAGAAGGGGTAAACCCAAGAAGGGATTAACTGATTGCTGCAAACAGGAGCGCTGCGAGTTCTCACAGTTCAGCCCTTGCCAAAGCTCCAGGACACCACAACAAGTAATTTTAACCTCCATTGCATTAAAAAAAAAAAAAAAAGAGAGAGAAAAAAGTCCTCCCCAGCAGTTCCTCCACCACGACTGCACAAAGCAGAGCTTCCCGGGGTGAGGACAGGCTGGCGCTCCGGCCGGGGCTGGGCTCAGCACCGCGTGCCCGTGCCTGCTGGGGCGCGGAAGCCCTGCAGACCCCGCGCCGGGAGCCTCCGGAGCTCGGACACGGAGATTACTGCAGCAGTGCATCACTGCGGATAAAGTAAATCCAGTAATAAATATGGAGTGCAGGAGTAGACTGCAAGGAGTAATTCACAATAGCTATTGTACCTCTCCAATTCACTGCGCTAGGAGAGATTGCCTGGAGGTAGGTAGTGGAAATATTAGAAGGTGAAATAAGAAGGAAGTTTCCCTAACTGAGCTGAGGACAAGCTCTATAGGCTAATGAAGGGACAGACGACACAGACAAAAGAAAAATACCACAAGAGATAAAAAGGAAGAATTAATATATGAAAAATGAAAGCAAGCAGATTAAAAAATAGAAAGCTACCAGCACTCCCTTTGCCCACATATTATTCCCTAATTACAGATAAGAACCCAGGGGCTGCAGTCAGACACGCTGTTTTAATCATTTTTATCCATTTTCCTGCTTCTTTTGCCCTCTCTCAAGGAATCTACTAACAGCCATCACCAGAGACAGACGGACAGAGAGGCAACGCACCCAGGACTCCAGGCGTGCCTGGCGGAGATGCCCATCGGTATCATCCCAGTGCAGGGAAGCTGAGGCTGCAGCTGTTCTTCCTCCACCCACCTCTTCCTCAGCTGCACTAGGAACACAGCCAGCCCCCCTGGCTGAAGGGCTTTTAATAGCTCCCCCCAGATCGCTTAACTGCAGGCAGGTGAAGAGGGTATTGAGCACGGTGAGTCGAGCAGGACCGGGGTGACACTATCTGGGGAGATGGCCATGGCCTCTGGGTCCAGCCCAGGTGCTACCGAAATAGCAAACGTGGTGAGAGCACAACCCGCCGGGGCCGCCGCAGACCGGAGGGAAGACAGGCGATAAACCAAGGGTGCGCAGAGAGCTGCTGCTTGTGTGGCTGAAATGCCTGGATGCGCTTGAAAACCCTGTTAGGCACATTTACATCATTAGGTGTCTGAACACCTTGCGTTCTCAGCCTTCTCGTCGCTCCTCCTGCACCCCACTACAACAAAGCCCCTGTTTAAAGGAGTAGATACATGTATTTTCTGGGACAAAGTTGGCCGAGGAAGACGCCACCATGGCCCAAGCCCCAGCACTCTCTGCCAGCCCTGCGCCCGCGGGGCCGTGCCGCCCCCTCCCCGCATTGCTTCCTTCTGCGGGGGGGGACGCCTTCCTCGCCTGGCGCTGAATCACGCTGACGGGCTGTGAGCCCTCCAACGCCGAGCACAGGCAAGACCGAAGATGTTGAAACCCTGTTCCCCAGAGCAGAGCGAGGACGTCCCAGGCCCAGTCCCGCCGCTCCCGTCCTCGCACCGCCGGACCGAGCATCCGCGTCCTGCTCGGTTTCCTGCACCGAGTTTTATTACCAGCCAACGAACACCTAGATTTAAAAATTAAATACAAAGAAAAGAAAAACAGCTTCCTTCCCAGTATCTGTTGAGTTCAAAAGGAGAACGCTGTACATCTTCCCTGTTTTCTCGCAAAAACGGTGTCACTGTTGAAATGGATCACCTGGCTGCGCTGGGCTCCGGGCTCGCAGAGAATTCCCTCTCCCTGGCCATCCCCGCCAGCCTGTGCAACGCTGCCTCCCAATACCTCTCCCGCCCGGAATTCGCTCTTTCTCCTCGTGACAGGGTGTAAGAAAGAATAGGTGCAGATTTTAACCTCTATAATAGACACTAAATCACATATATTTGTTTTCCTCTATGCTGGGAAAATGTCCCCAAGGAAGCATGTTAAATTTGGGCTTTAAAAGCACCAATTTAGCTATTATGAGTTTTCTATGCTTTTTCTATTCAGGGAATGTTTGGCTTGAATACAGTACGTAGAAGAAATAAGATCAGCTCAACTGTTTTAAAGCTGATTGACACCTTGGGTTTTTTCCCTTGTAATCTGAAGCGAAAGAAAAAAATATAAAGGGAACCAGACACTCATTTAAAAGAAATTATTTCCTTGCCTACAGTCCCTGATCAGGGCTGCCTGTGCAGGGAGAATGAGATCTCATAAAAAGCCTTTCGTGGGTTCTTTTTCACATCATTTCGGTTCAGGTTTTGGTGGCAGATGAACTGTATTTCATCAGAGTTTAGAGGAAATTCAAAGTGAAGTTAAGGAAGTTGCTGTAAATGAGAAAAAAAATTCCCAACAAACCCTTTCATTCTAGCTTAACATATCAGCCAAATCAGGAAACAGCTGTAGCAGAAATATTGTTTTTAATAATCGGAGAAAGCAGCGGAGCCGCAGCTTTTGTTGGAACAGTGACCCCCAATGGCGAGAGCGCACGGGCTGCGGAGGATGAGGAGACCCCGGCCAAGGCGGAGGAAGAGGGTCTTGCTGAAGACCTGGCCGGGGAGCAGAGGCCGCCGGGCCATCGCCGCCCTGCCCGCTGCGCCCACCCGCCCGGCCCTCGCCCCGGCCCTCGCCCCAGCCCGCGGAGGCAGCCCCGAGCCCCGCCGGCCCCTCTGGGGACGGAGCTGTGTGGGGACGCGCGGGCCGGCGGCCTTGTGCCCTCTCGGGAAGTTTCCCTGCGGAGGCTCTGGCGGCCACGGAGCCCCCCGACACCTTGCGTCCGGCTTCGGCCAGAGCTCCTCTTGCCTGTGGAAATTTTGCTTGGAGCTGGGACAACACCCGGGGCTGAGCCCCGCCGAGGCCGGGGGAGGAGGCGTCGGGCCCCAGCTCCGGCGGGGCCCCCTGGCAGCCCGGGTCCCTGCGGAGGTGCTGGGCGGCGGCGGGCGCCAGTGCGGGGCTGCGCGGGGTCCCGGGCGGGAGGACGGGGCGCCCCGACGCGAGGCTGCCTGCCCAAAGCGGCGTGTGCCCCCGTAGACACAAGCCCCTCGTGGGGCAGGCGGGGGGTGAGCCTCGGGACAGCACGCCAGGCGCGAAACAACAGCACGGGGCTAGAGGGAAGAAGTCCCGCAAAGCGGGTGCCAGGCCGTCCCTGTCCGCTCAGCCACCGACGGGAGGCGAGGGGAGCCCGATGGGAGCAGCGGCCACGGTGGCTCATGGCCAGCGTAAAGTGGGTGGGGTGGCCCCAGGAACGGGGCTCCTGGCACAGAGGCTCTGCAGGAGGCAGCCCCGACCTGGGGACCCCGGCCTCGTCCCCAGGCCAGGTTCCTTGCTGGTGGGAGGGGGCACCCCCTCCGGGGGGGCACAGAAATGCCCGTTGCTCCTCTAGCACGGTGAGCACACAGCCCCAAGCCTGCGCGGCGACACACGCTCTTCTGCCGCTGCGGCGTCACCACACGGTTCTGTCGATCGGCGTGGGTGGACTGCAAGGGCGGAGGACGAGGAGCAGGACGTTCCTGCTAATGAAAAGAACAAGGGACATAACATGGCAACGGCTGCACCAGGCAGCCTCCGCCCGGCCGTTGCCTTCTCGGTCCGTACGGCTGCAGAACCGGAGGTGCCTGGTACGCTTGGTGCAAGACACTTCCTTTCTTTCTGGTCAGTACTTGTAGTCTTGTGGTTGAACGGTTTGTTTATCCTGACAGAATGTCATCCGGCTGGGCTTTGATTTTGCAAATAATCCACCTCCAGCTATGAATGCTCTCACTCCGAGATGGCCTCAACTTTCGTACCGCCATAGGGCATGGGATGATTTCACGATGGTTAAGGGGAGATGAAAGGATTTTCACCCTTGTCCTTTTCCCTTGTTTAGAGAAGTAAACAATAAAGTTTAAGCCTTCCCACAGAAAATTTGTAAAAATGTGAGAAGACAGTAGAGACCAAATAATTATCCATAATCAATACAGTTAAAGTCAATGGACTCTCCGTGTCCTCTTCTAATAGACTTTGTTCTGGGTTGTACCTTGACAGTTTATTTAGAAATATGAACTCTGTAAGGAATGGCTATTTGACTATGTAATCTTGTTAAACTCATAAATTCAGTTGGTCTGAAGTCTGTATCATTGAAGCCAGCTGGAACTAAATGTTTTGATAGCTAAAAAATGGTTCATTGAAGAAAATTCTGAAATAATGGGACTAATGAGTTGCCAAGAGAACTGTTTACATGGGCCTAAGTGAAATTATCATAAGGCAAGGGGAAAAATTTTTGACCCACATCTTAAATTCTTGCTTAGTCAAGTTATGCAGGCAAATAGATTGTATAATGGGACATATTTATAAAATAAAGCTGATTAGTGATGTTGGTGTCTTATACAACCTACGTCCAGCATTAAATCAGATTAATTTATAGGTGATTTTGTTGATGAGCACACACTGATGCTCCCATGGCGTGAATTTCAATAACTTGCTTTCCTCTTTGGAATCCATAATTCTATTATTTGAGACACTTCATTGTTATAGATAACACATTTTAAGTGATATTATTTATGCTGTTTCATCTTGTCACTTAGATTCTTGCTCAAGTTCATTAATGTATTGTGCTCCTCTCTGTACAAGAGGGTGCAGTGAGAGCAATTGATTTTAAGTCCACATAATGACTGATGATATCACGCATGTTTACTGCTTTGACACTGCAGACTAGATGCTAATGCTGCAGAGATAAACATGATGTCATTTTATGCAATTAAACACTTAATATACAGCAGGTAATGATTTGGCAAGCTTGGCACATGCAAGCAGTGGCTTTTAATCTTATTAACAGGGGTGGGATGACGCCACAAGTGATATACACATACCCAGTCTGTATCAATAAAAATATCTTTTACGGGCTTGGGTCATTCTGCTGTGATAGGACGAAGATACCTGAAATACGTCCCTAGCAGCTCATGAGCAGCTTTTACAGGACCTAGGAAGAGATGTCAGATTTGGACCAGCCTGAAAACAACCCAGTGAAGTGTTCCTTGCCTTCCTCTGTCCTCCTCTTCCCATGCTGTAGCCCCAAGCAGAAAGGGTGCGTTACTTGCTGACCGCTGGCACCGCGTAGGCTCCGATCGTGCGAGCGCTGGGTGAACCGCAGCGCGCCGGTGTCCCGCTGCCTCCTCTGAACCTCTTTGGCCCTTCTCATTGCTAGTGAGTGTCCATCTACGGAAGCTGCTAGATGACACCACCACCCATGCTGTTGATTGAGGACTGAGCGTGTCGGGCTCTCTAGGGCAAAATGCCTCAAAAATGCCCTCGATCTGCCGGACCCGCTGCAGTCCTGCCCCTTCTCCGGAGCGCCGCGTCCTCCACTCCTCTGTGCAGCTCTGGTCTCCCTCCTGCTGCAAATGCTTTCAGCAGCCAGGAGCCGCTCAGCGTTTGCCTCAGCTCCACAGATGTGGCAGCAAATGGTCTCCTTCCACAATAGTCAATATTTCCCAGCTTTGACAGATTAGCCGGAGTAATCACAGATTTTATGTGGCACAATTAACATATCTTTTCTTTATAGCTGTTGCACATGAATTTGTCTGTGATAAGCAAGGTCAAGCTGTGCACCAAGCCAGCACCATCCTTTAGGGCAGGTCCCAGACTCGCACCGCTGCCTGGCAGGAGACGTTGGCAGGCGGCCACGCGCCGAGTTGCTTCGGTAACTCAACTGCGAGTTGACTGCAGCACAAGCTTCTCCAGCGCTTGTAGGAGTGCCGCCTCTTGCCCACGGTTGTGTGATTTGGAGGTGGCAAGCACAGATATTAAGACCTTCTCATTGTATTACTGGAAAACCGGGAAATTCAGCACTCAAGGGAGTGGGCTGGGGACTGTGGAAGACCCAAGGCACCATCACAACTGGCACTCTGGCTGGGACTTGGGTTGACTAGCACATGACAACACAGAGCAAAGCTCTAGGAACACAGAGGACAAGATTTCCAAAGTCATCCCCAGATGCTGAAATAAAAGACCTGGCTTTGTAAAGGGCATGAAACAACGCAGTGATTCTGTCCGAATTTCTGGAGTCTCATCATTTTTGGAGGAAATGCTTGTAACTAGAGATGCTCCAGCCGAAGGTGGAGATGAAGGAGCCAAGCAAGCTGGAACTCACTGGCCAGACCCCATTCTGTTAAGCCCCTGTGCAGCTGGGTCTCTGTGGGCGCCTGTGCCCCCTCTCCCTCCTGCGAGAAATGCAGTTGCTCTCCCGTGCTGCCCTTTCTGACAGATCCCTCAGTCCCACTGACCTCTGTCACGGCTCGCGCCTTTCCCACTTCCCTGAAATCAATTACCTGCTCTGCGCTGCTCCATATTCATCACGGCTCCAGCCATTTGACCTGCTCCCTCTCCAGCCGGAGTGCTGCTTCCCGGCTTTGCGGAGGAATGGCTCTGTCTCTGCTAATCAAGCAAAGAGGGGTCAAGCCAAGAGGGATGCTGGGGGGCTCCTGGGCTGGCTCCGCTCTGCTCTGGGGCGCAGCGGTGGCTCTGCCTTGCTCCGGAGCAGCAGTAACGTTGAGCTGCTCTTGTGTGAGAGCAGAGGTGCTGACGGTGCCCCGAGGTGTGGCTGGCCACGGTGGGCCATGTGCCGCTCGGTGGGGAGAGGCTGGTCCTGGAGAAGGAGTGAAAGGAGCTGAGTATTTCAGGGAGCACCAACAGAGTCAGGGACAGCAGCTGGGTTTCACTCCTGACACCCGGAGCTGGGCCGCCCTTGCTCCGGCAGCTGCGGGTGCTTCTGTGGTGCCCCGTGGAGGCCGGGGTATTGCGCCAGCCCAGAGGCCGGCCAGGGACAGGGCTGCGCCTGGCCGTGGGCCAGGTTAACCGTGGCTGACCCTGCATGGCAAGGAAGTGCACAGCCCCTAAATGAGCCTTTCCTCACTTTTTATTTCACAGGCTGGAGTGATCTGTGGGCCCCAAGATTAACCCCAACAGCTGCCGCAGAGAGTGTCAGGCTTTGTGCTTCATTTACTCTCAAATAAAACAGTATCTGTGTGACAGGGGATGTTGATCCATGAGTAATTCAGCAGAGGCTGCTGCAAAGCTCCCTTTACAAAGCATCGCGCAGCCCCTGCTCCTCGGTCTGGCCCCTTCCAGGCCTCTGCGGAGGCAGGGCAGGCAGCTCTGTGCTGCCAGGCCTGTCCCTGCCTGCGGCTGCCTGCGGCTGCCCGCGGCTGCCCATGCCTCTGGCCTCCGGCTGCCACCCAGCCTCCCCCTTCAGCCCGCTTGGTCCGTGCAGTCGCCTGCTGACCAGCCACCCTTATGTTCTTGCCAGGGCCATGACGACAGTTGCCCAAACTGCCGTTCCCATTGAGTGCTTCGGCGCAAGCGGGAGGGCTGGCGGCCCCCGAGCACTGCCGCAGCCGCAGTGCTGCGGTGAGCAGGGCTCTGCCGGGTTCGGACCTGGGGCTTGCCGCTCTCTGGGGCAGAGGCAGAAAGGTGTAGAGAAGAGATGTATCGTGCATCGCGAGGGGACACCCACTCACTGAGCAGATCTTGGCACCGCGGCAGCCGTGACTCTTAAGTCACCGCCGAGTTGGTGCTGCTTGCGGGAAGCAGCACCGTGCTGGGGACACAGGGCTGGGGACCGGCTCCTCGCCCCTGCAGAGGCTCTCGTGTCATGCCCGGTGCCTTTGCCGAGCACCACGGGAGCCGACCCCGCTGCCGGCCGTGCTGGGCGCTGCCGAGGGCTGCCCCGGCCGCGGGACCCGCTGGCGAGCCGGGCAGCGAGGGGAGACCTGTGGGCAGGAGGGCGCGGGTGGCACCAGGGCTGAGCGCTGCCGTCAGACGGAGACGAGCTGAAGGCAAAGCCTGTGCCGCGCGGGCGCTGAGCCCCGTGCTGCTCTGCAGAAGATGGTGCCATTTCTGGACGGCGTCCCAGAGCCTGGCTGCACAAGCACATGTCCCTGTGCCGCAGCGGGGGCTGAGCCTGGACCTTTGTTTCTCTTGTAGGTTTCCTTTCCAAACAATGGCTCGTGTTTGGATTTCATTTCATCTTCCTTCCAAAGTCTCCGGGACACGCCTGGGTTAATATTATAGTTTATCAACAATCAGTGCTCAAGAAATAGGCTCTCTTTGGGTGATATTTAATGAGCTTGGAAATGAGAATATGGGTCTGCTGTTGTAGGAGACAGGAATGAGAATTTTAATGAGGGTTTATGTTTAATAAAAGGTTAATAAATTTTAATTAAATTAAACCAATAAAGTTCAATATTTGCTTAGCATATCAAAGTTCTGTTTGGCATGGTGGTGTGTGAAATGCTAGCTCACACTCTGCTAACACAAGGGTCTGCCTCCTGCTTCCACGGGCACTGCCAGCCCTGGCAGGGCAGGTACGGGAAAAACTTCTGGTTGTGGGAAGGGACTATAGGAGATGTTGGAAGTTTGGCAGATTCTGCAGGTGGGTCATCACCAGAGGTACCAAAGGCCCCTCACAGACCCCCGCATTCACTGCCAGCTGATGCTCGACTACCTCCGATGTGCCAGAGCGAACTGGTGCCACACGGAGCGACGTGCGGCTTTCTGGCTAAAAGCTTTCCTGTGCAAAAGCACTGCTAGGCTGGGGAAAGCGTTTGCTGCTCGTTTGCTCCCTTGGAAGCCCCATGGGATTTCATATTTGACAAACTTTTCTTTTGTTTCATGTTTGAAAAAATGAAAGCTGTCTCTAAATTATATAATACTATTTCAAGACGAATTTTAAAGGAAATTTGAAATAAATCCTGTTTAGTTGTGAATGCAGCAAAATGGAAACCAGTCCGACACTGGAGCGGCTTCACAGACCTGCGCTGTGAGCAGCACGCGGCGCTCAGCCGTGCTGCCCGGCTCTGTGCTCGCTGTGCACGTTCAGCCGCCGTGCCAGTGCCTCCCTGCCCCGCTGCCGGCCCGGCCCTGCCCCGGCTCCGGAGGGGGACCGGGGGCACGAGGGGCTGGGCACGGCGCTGGTCCCTGGGTCGAGCACAACCTGCCGGGGCAATGAGCTGCGCCAGGTTGCAGCCGCGCGTCCCTGGGGACCTCGCCGGGAGCCCAGGCGCGGTGCGGCCCTGGCACAGCAGAGGTGTTTCGGTGCTGCGGACTGGATGCAGGGACAGCCTCAGCCCCGTATCCCTGCGCCAGCACTCGGCAGCGGCTGGTGGTGACCCGCTGGCCTCGCACAGGGCCCTCCGGAGAGCTTCTGAGCACCGTTCTGCAATTGTAAGCGAACAGCTGGCATGAAACATGGCTTAATTGTTTACAGGGGCCTGGGCCAGATGTGGTGCGTGCTCCCTGCGCCGGGTCACGGCTAATCAGCCTGGGAAGGAAGGGGGACGGGCAGGCTGACGCAGCTCCCGCGGGGCAGGACCAGGGCCTGGCACAGCCTTCAGCGCGGGCAGAGCGAGCAGCTGGTGCGGCACGGCACGGCATGGCGTGGCACGGCACAGTGTGGCACGGCATGGCATGGCATGGCACCACGTGCCGTGGCACGGCACAGCACCGCCCGAGCACTGCGCAGCCCCTGGTGTCCGTGGTCTCCCCGGGCAGCTGGGATGGCACGGCAGAGTCGCTGCGGGCAGCGGCACTCGTGGCCGTTGCCGGCATCGGCGAGACCGGGAGCACCATGGGGGCCGTGACAGGAGCTCGCCTTCCGCAGGGCTGTCAGGGGCTCCTGCCCCGGCACACGGCACCCCTGCTCCCCATTCGCTGCCGCGGGCAGCACACGCTAGCACAAAATGTGACTCCCACTGGATGTGCAAGAAATGGAAAATCTCAGGGTTTATTTCAGAGCAACGTACGTGGATAGAGTCACAGCTTTGTGTCAGCTGCTAGTGCCGCTCCGGGAGCCTCTCAGCTCAGCCCCTCTGCTGACTCCAGAGGAGAGTCGGGGCTTCAGCTCTCAGCGGTAACTGTCCTCTCCCGGCATGGCGAGGGAGAGTGGCAGGCGGGGAAACGATTAAGAAATGTTATTAGGAGGCTTCACGGGCAATAAATGTATTTCTTCTAAAAGAACTGGAGGAATATTTGGATTATTACATTTATTAGAACGCTGAGCAAATGTGTTACACCCATATGACAAATAAATGTGATGGTTGCAGATTTCATTAGGCAGCCCCGGGCAGCTGTGCTTTGTCCCAGCCGCAAATGAGCAGGGTCTCTGTCATGATTCCTTAATGGTCATTTTTGCATCAGGAGTAATGAATGCGCCCAGCGTGGCTGTGACGTCCCTCACCCCTTGCCCAGCGCCGAGGCCGCGGTGTGGGCGCTCCCGGGGCCCGGGCGCAGCCGGCGGAGGGACCAGCCCCGTCGGTCCGGAGGAACCGCACGCGGGAGCCGGTTTGCAGGGTGAGGCGTCTCCGCGGCCCCAGGCGAGATGGCAGCGAAGGGGAAGGAGCTCTGGGCGCCCAGCGCCGCCTCCGCCAGCCTCGCCGGGGCTCGGGGCCAGACCCGCACCCGCAGGAGCCTCCCTGTGCCCGCTCTGCAGGGGAAGGCGTGCGGGAGCGCGGGGGCTCGGAGAGGGACAATAATTGCTCTTTCTTTTTTTTTTTTTTTAAATTTACCAGTGTCAAATCCAATCTGAGCAGCGGATGCATATATTTAAATTAAAAGTAATTAAAAATGTGCTGCCAGAAAAATGCATGATGGATTCAATGTAAGAAAATGAAGTAATAAAATACTTTATGGATTAACTCATATCAGACTGTTTTGCAAATTTATTTTTCATTATGATACATCCATATCAGATAATGTCTGAATTTATTATGCTGCCTTCAGGCAGGCAGTCTCTGAAACCTTTGCAGCCCCATTTGGGTCCCGGTGACTGGTGAGCAAGGTTTCTGTCATCATTTCTTAGTGGTCACTTCACCTCAGTAATAATGAACGAGTCAAGCAGGGCTGTTATTTTCTTTAATCTCTTTCCTCATATTAAAAAAATACAGCCAGCCACATCATTATTGCAGCAGGCCCAGAGGACTATTTCCAGGTCATTACTCCAGTTCGTCTGAGCGTCTCAAGGTCCTAAAGGGTTTGGGGTTATATGCAATAAGGCGTTCGTCGACAACATTTCCCCTGAGCCCTAGGTGTTAATGAGAAAGATTTTCCATGTGGCTGTTAACACTGTGCGGTTTAAAAAGTCACAAAGAAAATGGGATTTTTTACTTCAGCTTTCTGTCTCATTGTGGATCTTTGTGTTTGCATACCGCGGGAGGATATTTACCTCTCTAATTGCTTGAATTCACACAGTTATTTTTCTAGAGGGGAAACCTTGACCGTGTGCAGGTAGATTTCCATGAGCCAAGTTTGAAATTTTCTGGTTTATTCACTTTTAATTGTCCCTATATTATTCTGATGGAATATTTTTTTTCCCTTCATGGACAGAAGAAATACCAAACCGCAAACCTACAACAAGGCTAATGCCACCAAAAATTCCATTTTTTTCCCAAGACAGAGGCCTGACGTAATAATAACCCTTTGAATGTTCTAACAGGGTTACAGATTGCAGTTTGGTGCCTCCGTGCTGCGTCCCGGGGGACAGCCCGGTAAAGCAATTACACGACTGGAGCGTGCCGCAGAAAAGCCTCGACACTCAATGGGACCGTACGGGGCTGGGTCCCAAACGCTGGGCAGGGGCACGGCCCCGCCACGGCCCCGCTGCGGGGACGAGCCGCTCCGGGGCCGCGCTGCTGGCGGCGCAGCCCGGGCTGAGCGCGGGAGGAGGCGTTGGAGGCCATCACCGTGACCTCGGGGCTGCGCACGGCGCGGTGCCTGCGGGCTCACCCCGCGGCTGCCGAGGGGCTCCCCGCGCCCGCGGGGCCGTCCCGCTCCCGCTCCCGCGCCCGGGCGGGCAGGGGCTGCCCCTGTCCCCTCCCGGCTCTGCTCCCCGCGGCGCCGGGATGGCGAGGCCCTTCGGGAGAGCGGCCTTGGGGCGCCCGTGGCCGTCCCAGCCACGCGCCTGCTCGCTCCCGGGGGAGCCCCGAGCCCCCGCCGGCACAGGCAAATCGGGGATTTCCAAACTCAAAGGCTTAAACTTTCTAGCCCAGCTTCTCACAGATATTTTTGTCTGCTCAGCATCTTCAGCTATTTACCAAACTAGAGCCCACTACATTTGTGGTGTGCTTTTAGAGCTGCTATGAATTTTAAAATGTGTAAAAATGACAGAATATTAACAAAAGCATTGATTTTCCTATTTATTTTTATGCATTTTATTAACTAAAACACTTTAAAGTGTAACCACTGTGTATTAAATTTACTCTGCAATGTTGGATATGAATCTCAAACAATAAAACAAATTGAATTCTCTATAAAGCAGAAATTTAGAAAAAATACAATTAAAACCGCTGCCTGCACTGCCAGGCAATCGCTGCAAAACGCTGCCCCCGCGGACGGCGGGCCCGGTGCCGGCTGCCCGTTCCTGGGCAGGATTGTGCTGAAGCTTCCCCCAACGTAAGTTCTTTACAAAGTCAGGAACAAGTAGATAATGCACCGAGAGCCATATAGATAATTTTAGGCTTTTCCTGTCTGAAGACAGGCTTGGAGCAAAGATACGCTGTTATGTTAACAATTTTTATAACCACTTACTCAAAAAACCTGAGCTCCTTTATACTCCAGACCAAACACTTCAAATTGTCTCACCCGTCCTCAGAAAGGAGATTTTACAAATTCTTTGAAAATCTACCACAGTTTAGGGAAAGCACACTGCTTTGAAGCTCTGTCTTTGCTCATACTCGAGTGAATTTTGCAATAAAACTAATTCCAGCTGTGGAGAGATTTTGGTGTGTGTAGGCATGCTCACATCCCACAGATCTCACAGCCATTTTATCATTAATTTTTTAAAATCCTTTGGAATAGCAATATAATCCCATCAGGAATGCAATCGAGTGGGGCCCGTGCTTGGAACATGTGCAAGGCTATAGAAATGCTAAGTGTTCCGGGAGGAAAAAAAAAGCGTCTTAATCCAGGTACTCAGAGTTACTGAATACATATCAATTTTCCCCTTAACCTGTTCTGTAAAAGCTGTGCAACTGCACAAATCTAGTTATTAGCAAAACTTAGATGTAAGATGAGTGCAGAGGCATAAAAATATCTTGGTTCCCCAATGGGGATAATATTAGCACGTCACCGTGCAGCGATATCGTGCAGGAGAGTTTAATTTGCGTTTGTGAAGCACTTGCGTTACAGTGCTGAGCGTCGGGAAAAGGCCGATGAGGAAACGCGTAATTCTGCGGTCAGCGCCAGGTTTCCATAGTCCGGGGTCACCCACTGCCTGCTGGCTGAACAGAAAATGTTTGTCCAGGGACCCGGTGCTGGGCATGAGCCCTCTGAGCACCGAGCGAGGCTCTGGTTTTATATCGCTTCAAAAGCAGCAGCGCAGGTTACGTGACGGCGCAGGTGCGACCGCGGGGCAGCGCGCGGAGAGCGGGGACGCGGGGCTGAGCGGGCAGCCCTGACGCCAGCGCAGCAGCACGTTAAAGCGCTCTGGACTCGGTAACTGAAGTGACAGCGACGGCGCGCGGCTTCTCCGGCGGGAGCGCGGGGATCACAGCCCAAGTCGCCGGGTGTGGGGGGGCCCCCGCGCAGCCCCGCGCAGCCCCGCAGCAGCCCCGCACACGTGCACGCGTGCTACGGAGAAATCTGTCTTCGGCCTTAACGAGCCCGCGGTAGCCAACCTCCCGCCCACACCTGTTCTTTTAAATCTGTGTTACGGTGCAAACCTCATTAACGGCAGATCTTGGAGGCGAGCTGCACGCATGGGCATAAAGCAGAGTACCGCAAGCTGGAATACAAAATCTATATATAGATCCCTGTACCTTCCCGACTCTAAATAGGCTGTCCAAGAGCTGGTTTGGGGAGGAGGCGGTGTGCGGAGAGCCTGCCCAGGGCGAGGGAGGCGCGCGGGGACGCCCAGGTAGGCTCGTTAACGCGCCTGGCCTTTTCAGGGAAGATTTAGAAGGACTCTGTAATCTGCAAATTCTAAAGAGCTGACGGAGACGGTTATTAAGGGCTGGTAGGTGATGGCTGCTCACTGTGTTATTAAAGTGCTAAAAGATTATGTCTCTGATAGCCGCGTGCTTACAGTGTCCTTCACGACCACTTCCACGGGGACGGAGACAAGGAGAAAGGCAGAGGATCGATAAAAGGATATTACCACTGGGCCAGTCCCAATAATAAGAGAGGTGATATATACACACCATTTAAATTGTCCAACACATTTAATGTTCATTAACACTAATTTTCACAGTGCTGGTGTTTAACATATTATTGCAATGAAATTAATAAAAAATACCCCACAGGAAATATAATTTAACTGTTTATATACTCACCTTTTGATTGCCAATTTCCTGCCGCGCTCGGCTCCCGCATCAGCGGCCGCAGGCAACAGCAGCCCAGTGCGGCGGTGGCCGGCCGGGGAGGGTGCCCGGTGCCCGGCGCCCGCCAGCCCTGGCACGCACAGACCCACCCCACGGCGGAAGCGTCCAGCAGAGCCAGGGCTGCCGGCGCCGTGGGCCCTGAGCCGCCGGGCACGGGGCGAGGGTGCGGCAGCCGGCTCGTCCCTGCCTTTCCCCTCTGCCTGTCCCGCTCCCTCGACACATTCCCCCTCTTCAGACGCCTGGTTCACAATTTTCCTTTCTTCTTCTCGTTAAGAACTTCCTCAGGATCAGATGGATGAACGTTCATTATCCTTGTGAAAAATCTCAACTTGAATTTGTTTTAGTGTAAGGGCATTTTTCACTTAACAGGGAAAAAATAAACATGCAATAGTTTTGTTATTATGCAGTAATTGCTGGGGAATTACGTATTTATTTATCTCTTACGAAGCACATGGAAATTGTATTTGGCCACAGTGTATAAATTGTGGCATAATTACTGTAAAATTTATAGTTTTTATACTTCCAACAAGTTAGCTTTTAAATCACACAACCCCCATGTAAATACTTTAAAATTATTCAGTAATTACTTATTTACATTGTAATTAAAATAAGTAATTAGCATACATTTACAGAGGATTTACATACTTATTTGTGAAAATAGTTCCTTGGCAGATGCAAAAGAAATCTTTAGCTGATCATAAAAGAAATAGAAAATATATGTGCATTGAGAAGGAGACTTCGTGGCGGTCTGGCGGCTCTCGCTGCCCACAGGGGCTGTATTTGCCGTGCCCACGCCCGCCCGGGGCCGGCTCTGGACGAGCCTGTCCGTGCTCGGGAGCAAAGCCGGCTGAGAACGGGTTGCAAGAGCAAGTGTCCGTGGCAAGCAGGACCCGGCTGCAGCCAAGGGGCGTCTGGCGCAGCTGACGCTGACTTGCCACCGAGGGAGACGTCACCCAGCCCGTCCCGGCAGCTCCAGGCGGGACGTCGGGTGCCACGTGTCCCTGTGGCCGCTGGCCCTGGACGATCTGCAGAGCATCCCTTGCCCTGTGCAAGAAACGTGGGTGCTAGTTTGAAATCCTAATTAAGGAATGAGCATTTTGCAGGCGATGCCAGCAAAGGTTGCTTGGCCCGTGCTCTGCCAGAGGGCTGCCAGAGTCTTCTGCTCCTGGAAATGGCTGGAGTTGCTCCGAAGCAGCCGCCGTGTTCTTAGAAAGTGTGTTGGCATGGAGGAGAGTGGACTTCGAGCCAAAACTGGCCCTTTAAAAACCCACGCAGGGACCGAGAGGGCTCGGCGTGCAGGATTAGCAAAACATCCACTGACGATCTGCAGGGCTGTGTAGTTACTGTGTATGTATTTCAGCTAAACAAGACAAATCTGGCTGATGATTGTGTCTAACTAGGAAGAATGATTGAAGGTCTGTGCCCTCGTCTGTAAGGATAACATAAATGATGATTGGTTTGAGGCAGGAACTCCCAGGCCAAAGATAGCAGGCACAGCCGGCGCGGCGTGCTCAGGCACAGCCGCCCGCAGCAGGGACCCCGGGGCTGCCGCCCCCTGCCCGGCGCTGCTGGCAAGTGTTTCGCCGAGGGGGAGGACGGAGGAAGCCTGCGGCACGGCCCCGGCCGCTCCCCTGAGCCGAACACCGCTCTGAGCAAGTACTTCTTGCAGCATGGAACTAGGGAAGGGTTTTTTCCTTACAGACTTGCATCCACTGTGGGCTTTCCACTTGAAACAGACGCCAATCCCCAAGGAAACTTTTCCATCAGATGGAGCAGTTGTAAGAGTTTGGGCTGATGTGCATGTGGGCTCTGGTGCCTGATGCGTGCTGCTCCTGACGCAAGTACGGCAGGGCAGTGAGCTTTCCTGGGCCGGGAGCAGCCTGCGGATGGACAGCTGAGAGCACGAGGCTGCTAGCAAAGATGTTCCTACTGCGAGCAAGCTAACACGCCTGCACAGGTTCTTCCCGGTCCTCTTCATATCGGGACCAAGGCGACAGCAGGCCAAGCAGTGCCCAGCTGCAGGGCGGGCGCAGCTTTGCCCGGCAGTGGTGAGTGTGGTGGGGTTCCTGGGGATGTCCCGGGCTCGGGGTGGCGGCACCTTTCCGGGGTCTTGCCTCAGAGCTGCTCTCATGAGCTCAGCAATGGATTTGCATCCTCGCGCTCCAGCCTGCTTTCTGGGTTCTGCTCTCTGTCGTCGTGTGCTCTGTTTTCCCAGACTTGCCTTTGTTTTGGCACGTTTCTGCCACCACTTTTGTCTTTATTAAAAAAGCCCATTTCTGTACCTGGTGAGTGCTGGTGGGAAGAGCTGGGAACCTTACAGGCATCCAGCACTTTGTGCAAAAGCGAGGTATCTTTCAGGAAATGAGGGGTGCCAGCGAGCAGACGAATGCGCGTTAACGAGCAGGACCTTGTTGCTGGAATTGTGTTAGCCACGTTCAGCCAGTTCAGAAATCCCTTCCTGGCGAGACAATGCAAGGTGTGCACAAAGGGAGCATCCGCGGCAGAGGCTCCGTTGTGGAATTGCACTCCCTCCCCAGAGCACTTTCGCTGGGCCGTTATCACATGTGCTGTATTATTGGATTTCTCCAAAGTCTCCCTTTATCCTTATTAATGCTGTGAATGTTGTAGCAAGGAGTGATATGATCTAACATTGGATAAAATCACAATTTGTCCTTCTTCTTGGTGTAAATGTAACAGGGCTTAACTGTACAAACAAATAAGCCTAAATAGAAACATTTGTGATGATAAATGGGCAAGGAGAGCGCTCTCTGCAAGGTGAGAGATGACAGTGCCTGTGAACAGAATGGAGAATCTCGCTGCTTCAGGGTCAGTCTCAGGCAGCCTCAAGGTCAGCTCTGCCGGCTCTCCCTCCTCCTCCTCCTCCTCCTCCTCCTCCTCCTCCTCCTCCTCCCCGCGGCGACGGCAGACATCCCTGCACCTCTCGCTCCCGGCAAGGCTTCAGGCTCCTTGGGCTGCAGCGGGCTCCCGGGGCACCGCTGCGAGCGTGGCCGGAGCAGTTGGGCTGTGCCGCCTTCGGGGCCCGGCTCAGCGTGGCCGGGGTGGTTGGGCTGTGCCGCCTTCGGGGCCTGGCTCAGCGTGGCCGGGGCGGTTGGGCTGTGCCGCCTTTGGGGCCCGGCTCAGCGTGGCCGGGGCGGTTGGGCTGTGCCGCCTTCGGGGCCCGGCTCAGCTCCGGCAGCTCGTTCGGCAGGCGGTGAGAGTGAGCCCATTCACCGTCAAGAGGACTGAGCCTCACCGGGAGAGGAAAGAGCAAGTCTGCTCAGCAGCACTTAAATATATTCCTGATGTATTATTGAATTGTTTATATTACTGGATTGGCATATGGGGTAAAACATTTCCCTTTTCTTAACTTCTCGTCTTCCACGTTGAACAAATAGCACAGGGCTTGGCCTCGTGTGCGGCGTGGTGAGCTCCACGGGGAACCGGCCTGCCCCCCGCCTGCCGCCCGCCCTCGGGGGCCCCAGGGTGGAAAGAAAACAGAATAAAACCAGATCACGTCCCCAAATTTGCTCAGCGGATGCAATGTCCATGCCGACCCTGCACCTGCGAACGAGGGAGAGACAGCGGTGCCGGAGGGGCAGGCCGTGGGGAGGCCGGCGGGGGTGGCGGGGCAGGACGGCTGCGGGACCCTGCGCCCCCCGCCCCAGCGGCGCGGGGCTGAGGGGGCCCAGGCAGTGCCCGGGGGGGAGCGGGCAGCGTGCCCCCGCGGCGAGGTTCACCGGCGCAGCCGAGCCCGGTGCGCGGCGCTGACCCTGCGCTCCCGTCACAGCACAGGAGCGGCGTGTAATGAGGCCCCGTGCGGATATTGATATGACAGAACAAAAGGCCAAGGTGCAGTAAGGACAGCAATCGCAGGTCTCAGTCCATTTGTTTTTCACACCAAATCCATCACGGTAATGGGTCACCTTTCTGTGGCAGCTCATGATTACCTGCTTACCGGGGAGCGCGGCAGGTGGGCGGCAGGCCGGGGCGAGGAGGGAGTAGGTGCGGGCCGCCTCTCCCGCTGCCCCGGGATTTATGGCAGGTCAGCGCCGCGCGTTTCCCTGATAGATCAAGTGGATTGGAGTTTATTTGGGTCACAGCGACCGGCGGTGTTTGCTGTGACACGAGACTGATGGGGAGGGCTCTGGGAGCCGCCTGGGGAGCCGCCGGCCGGGCGGCGGGGTGGCCCGGGGTGCGGGCAGGAGGGGAGCCGGGCTGCACCCCCCGCCACCGCCCCACGGCCGTCCCTCACCGCGCCGCCCCTGCCCTCACCCTCGGCACCAGCGACCTGGTGCGGGGAAGGCGCGGGGGGGTCTTCTGCCATGGCACACCCTCCCAGAACCCCTTCATCCCAGGACTGCAGCGCTCCTCCTTTCGGAAGCGAGGGCGGCAGCGCTGGGACCCCTTGCCCCAGCGCCACAGGAGGCAGGACCGGACCCCCAGGACATCAGTCCAGCGGCGCCGGCAGCTGCGCCGAGCGCCGGGCTGAGAGGAAAAATGTTCCTTTCTGTAGCGTCCTGCTCACACACGTTCCTGTTTAATATTCATGCACGAAAATGAGACAAGTGCTTAATGAGATCAGCCATGAGTTTCATTTGAACTGCACCAGCAAAGGAGTCCTCAAAATTGCTTTGCAGTGGATGTGCTAAAAAGTTTAATACTCGCACGCTGATAACCTCCGCAGGGCCCTCGGTGCTGTGCAGCAAGGCGTTTCCAGCCGCTCTCCATTGCTGCGGAGAAGAGGGAGCTGGAAATTAGTGCTTATTAAAACCCGTCCCTCCACGTGCCTCAGCAGAGGTGCGAGCGGGTTCGGTGAGATCATGAAGAGCGCGCAGGTTGCATCTGTTGCTCCGCGGGTTGCCTGCCTCTCGCTTAGGGTTAATGCTATCAGGGACGCATGGACAAAAGCTAAACAATGCTAATTATTTCAATGAGTAGAAAAACCCGGCCTCAGAAGACAGAGCTAAATCTCCCAACATCTTAAGGCATGGAAGCCATCCGTGATAAGGACGGTTGCCTTTCAAAGATAAGAAAACAAAATTGAAACATATTATACATAAATGGCTTCAGGCAATGAATCATTCTGCAGCGTCCTCGCTGTTGGATTGTGGCCATCACAAAGAAAACAGTAATAATGATAGTAACAATAATTAATACTGTGGATCCTTTTTGCTGCTCCTGGCTGGAGGGCCCTCAGCCAGATCCCAGACACTAGGCCAGGAACAGTAAACATACATTTATGGTAATTTTATTTGAACTCTTGAGAATACGTCCCACACCACTATGATTTGATGGCTTATTAAACCCTGCAGGGTACCTTCTCAGGATGGGAGTGCTAGGAGCAGTTGGAGGGAGAGAAAGAGCCATCAGCAAGGACCAGCATCATTTCCCTCCTAATTAAAAGTCAAAATGTCATCTAGGTTTTTGTATTGTAATTGCAATGGTCATTGCAAAGACACCATGAAATCTGGTTGCATTAGCGCTTCTTTGGGGGGAGGTCTGGTGAATGAAGATGTATTGAAGGCTGCTCTCTGGCATTCTTCTTGCACAAGTCCAGGCTTTAAGTGCAGTAAATGAGCCCCCTGCCAAGAGCTCACCTCACCTCTGGGCCCCCCCTCCCCCCAACTATATCAGGGGACTTGAATGAAAAAAAAAAATCACACATTCCAACCCTAAATGATACCAGTAAGTTTGTGCAAGCTTATGTAAATCACACAAAAAGTGACAAGTTTTCCTATTAAAAGATAATTGTAATCAGGGTGCTGGACGTGCGGTGCACTGATGATTGGAGATAGACGGGCAGCGTGAAAAGATGGATCGTTTTAATTTGCACCAATTAAATTGAAGTTCATGGGATCATCTTCTTCAATCTTCATGAATACTTTATTTTCTGGCTGCTATGGAGCTATTAAAAAGAATGATTGAGCCAAGAGCTAGGCATAGTATATTTTATGAAATATCACCTTTAAAGAATTTGAGTGCGCCATTTTCATAATGAGTTTTCTAGTACCTAATACCCTTCTATATTACTACATTTTTAAAGTGGATTGATCTGGAAAGTGCAGAAAGTGCAGGTAATGATACATTTTGCTAGGATAAGGTGGCTGATAATGTATCATGTTACTGCTCTGAGAATAATAGATTGCCTTGTGTTTGAGATGTGGCATTCTTATTTTGGTGCTTGCCTTCTGCAGACAAGGGGAATCCTCTATGTCGCCAGAAAAAAAATGTTTAATTGTTTGTGCAATTTCCTTCTTGTTTCTTCTTTGTCTTTTCTGTATAGTTTGTGACCTCAGAAAAAGATTTCTGAGGTTTGAGGGAGGCTGTTCTCAGGTATGCATTTGTCTTGATGGATGTTGTTAGAACAGAACAGCATGTAGGAGACAACACACTATGGGAGATAAAGAAATACACAACCCTATATTATTTACCAGTGCCTCACATTCTCTTCCCAAGAGAAATGAGTGATGATAGCTTCAAAAGGATAAGTCAATGAGAAGGGTGGTCATCTCTCACTCACAACTGCCAAAAAGGCCCCAAGTCTCACTATTTCACACACAGACAAATCAAAAGCTTAACGGGAAGCCGGTGATGCTCAGCTGCGGGCCGGATTGGAGCCTACCCTGCTGGTCTCACCCAGCTTTTGCGACTGCGGAGCTGGGAAATTCCTCCCGAGGTGCCCCCGGCCCGTGGCCGCACTGCTCTTGTCCGGCGCTCTCCGCTCCGCGCCGAAGCCCCACCGGCTGTGGCTCCCAGGGTGGGCGAAAGCTGGCCAGACACTCCTGACCACTGTGAAAGCCCAGAGCATCTCTCAAGGCTGGGGGTGGGACCGGTTTGGTGATTGCACTCTTGTCTTGTAAAGAACTCGCTTTAAAGTGACACTGGATAAAATACGGGCAAATACACAGGAGGCCGCCGTGCCTCGGGATCAACTGGTTGGGTTCGTTTTCATCGCCAAGGGGCTGGGAGGTGCCGGCCTTTCAGGACACGCTAATCGGAACCAGCAGGGACGCGGCTCCCAGGCTCACGGTACTGCCGGAACAAGCGAGCGCGTCCCGCGGGGACAGCGGCTGCTAACACGCGCTGGTCCCAATTCCCGGGGCGCATCCTCGGCACTGCAAGTCGCAGCAACATGATGCCATCTCTCTCTACATAGGTTTGAGCAACAGCAATCATAATTAACCCTGCTAATTAATCAGGGCATAACATATTAATTGCCAGCACACGAGGCTCCAATTGAGCAGGTGCTGTGTGGGAATCTAATAGGATAATGAACCCACTAGCAGTGCCTCGTGCAGCAGAGTGCGCGTCACTTGGAGGGACAGGCTTGGCAAAACCCAGCGCTCGGCCACAAATCGCTGCCTCTCAGTGTCGCCGCCTGCAAACAGGCGGGTGGAGTTCGGGGTGCATGGGGTGCGAGCCAGAGAGGGAGGTGGGGAGGTAGGTGCCGCCGCTGCCCACCCTCCCGGAGCCGCGTGTTGGGAGCCGCTGGTGAAGGGGGCTTGGGAAGCCGGGAAAGGCCAGGACCGGTCCTGCAGCGCGCGGGGAGCCAGAGTTCAGCACCGCAGGTGGGACGAGACACGAGACACAGCCGTGGATAACCGGTGAAGTTCCCCGATGGTGCTGGAGCCGGGCCAGTCGGTCCTGCCCCTGCTCCATCCCCCGCCGCAGACTTTCCCGCTGGAGCGGCCGCGTGGCGCGTGGCGTCCCTCCAGTCCTTGCCTGCACGCCCGGGCTGCTGCAGGTAGCGGGAGGCTGTAAGAAGCCCTGGCACTTGAGATTTGTCAGGCAGAGGAGTAGGTTCAGACTTCAAAACTTTTTTTTATTTTTTAAACTTCTATGTTTTTGTTCACTTAGGATGCTCCTGAGAAAGCGTTAGAGGGAAATGGAAGCACTGACCTTCAGGCACCTTATAGACAGATCTTGTAGTTAGACCTTACATGCAAGTTGCTTAATACAGTCCACTATTAAAAAAACTATAAATTTTTGGTCATTAGAGTTATTCAGGCATTACTGTTTCCAGCAAGGCTTTTTTTTTGTTTGGCTTTTTTTTCTGTGGGTTTTTTTGGGTTTGGGTTTGGTTTGGTTTTTTTTTTTTTGTGCTATTGAGGAGAATAAAGCCCCAACATCGAAGAAATACTTTGTTGCCTTATAATAAATATTTATATTTGGCAGAAGGAATTATCCAAGCCCCTCATGCTCCCTTCCCCGGCCTTGCTCGGGAGGTCTCCCAGCCTGCAGAAGGACTGTGGAGCTGCACGGGGCGCCGGGCGGCAGCTCGGACACCCAGGCGCTGGCACTGGGCAGCGTAAAAGCAGGGCCACCGTCTCCCCTTGTGCTGCTCCGGGCTCGGCACGCCTCCTCGCCACGGACCCCCTTCTCTCCCGCTCCCCCAAGTGCACGCCGCACCTGAAACCTCTCCTCCTGCTGCTGCCAGGGCTGCACGTGGCGCAGCAGCAGCCAAAGGCGCAGGACGGGGGCCCTGCTCCCGCAGCGCAGAGCTGCGGCGGCCCCGGGAGCCGCCCGCCTGGGCTCTCCCAGCCTCTGCGATACTCCTGCCCTGCCGACGTTCCCGCCCTGCACAGGCACAGGCTTGGCGTCCGCCGTGCGTTCGGTTTTCACTACATTTCGTTCATAAAGAACACGGGTATCTGTGTGCTTCTCTACCAGCTGTCTGACGAGGTCTTTATAAACGTAATCTTTGCCTGGACGTTGCCGCACAATTCGGCGCAGCACCGGCCTGGCGCAGAGCTCGCCAGAGCGGGAGCGCGAGGGGCTGCGGGCGGTGTGCCGCCTAGCCGCGCTCGCTGCGGCAGCCTTGGCCCCGTGGGGACAGCCCCGCGGCCACGCGCCCCGAGGAGAAGCCGTTTGTGGCAGGGGCCACAGCCGGTCGCGTCTCTGCGTCAGGACCAGGGAGGCGAGGCAGGAGCCTGTGCTCGTGTTCGTCCACCTTCACATCCCTAATAGTTAATAACGCTTTGTTCAGGGCAAGAGCGTTTACTGGGATTGCACAGGACCCTCTGTGATCTGCTTCACCATTGTTTAGTTTAATTGTCCTAAAATTGGCAATAGATTAAAAGAAAATAATTATCCCTAATTATGTTAATTAAATGGCTAATTCATTAACGAGCTTAACATCTTTTGCTTGGACCATCTCTGCTATGCAAGATTGTGCTTCCAAGAGGAAGCGCCAGGCGCACGCTGCATTCTGTGTAAACTAAGTTGCAGCGTGTTTAGTGCAAGCTGTATGAACAAAATCCCCTCATTATTCAGATGACAGAACAAAACTATAAATAGTGGATCGCAATTAAAATCAGAACAATTACTTTTTATCCATTATGCTGCCTTTTGCACAATAGCAGCCTATAAAAGGAAAAAGCACAGTCCTTTTAGATCTCTCTCTCTCTCCCCCCTTATCCAGCACTGTAGCTGGCTTGCTAATTAGGAAGCTTTTGAATTAGATTATTTGCATGTCTGAACAGGGCTAGGGTATTAAACATCCCCGAGGACATACTATAATAACCTCTTCAGTGGCTTTTAGGATCCCTAAGGAACCAGGAACTCTGAAAAAACCTCCAAAAGGAGGGAAAGTGCATAACGATTTCATCCAATTAGGTATGGATTAGTCGGCTCTGTGTCTTTGAATCCTGCTCACTGCGAGAAGGTGTTCTCCTTCCGGAACGTTTGACAAAATCATCGGGGAAATTATAATGCAGTACCTAAATGAAATCGCAATACCTTAGTTTCTCCTCCAAGAAAAAATAAACTACAAAATCAATACAGCGGTGTATAAAGTAAAAAGAAATGCACCAGTCACTTTATTGCTTAGCTGCAAGCATAGCCTCTGTGTTTATAGCATCCATGAGTGACTGTCAAAGTCAGACTCCAAAGGACAAATGCTGCTGCTGCTATGATTGGCTACAGCAGATTTTAATTTTTAAATACCACTGGTATTATCCTCCTCGCGATGGCTTTCCACACTCCTCCAGTTTTAAGAAATCACCAGCCCATTTATATTTAACAAGACAATTAAGCTGCCCGAGCGCTCCGAATGCAGCAGTGGTTTGCAGCGAGGCCCTCCGGGACGCTGGGGCTGGTACCGGGCACACTGTCCCAGCGCGCTGTGGGTGCTGCCGTGGGGGGGCTCCCCGAACAGCCACAGCCGTGCTGCAGAAGGGGCAAGAACCTGCCGTCCCCACGACACGTTCGGTCTGCCCACGCAGCCCGCAGCTGCTGCACGGGAGCGGTGCGGGACAGCAGGGCTGGTGCCCCCTTCTGCAAACGTGGAGATTTAGAAGAGAGGAGTGAAACCCAGGCGTGTGCTCGGCCCCTCGCTACCAGGACAGCTGCCCGCAGGTGCCTCCAAAAGGCTGCTGAGCCCCCGGGCGCTGCCCGCACCCCCAGCCCCGCGCCGCGGCGGGAGCCGGTGCCCAGCCCGACCTGCGCCCGGGGGCCCGGAGCCTGCCCGGGCACCAGCCAGAGCCGGGCGCGAGGAAAGGGCAGCGCAGGCAACGTGCAAGCGAGGCGAACCCGGGGTTTGCGCTGAGAGCCCATTGATTTTCCTCCTTTTACCTTTTTTTTTTTTTTTGTTAGAGCTGAGATCTAATTTGAAGGCACTGAAACTAGAGCTTCCTGAGAAGTATGATTATTATAAAATGCCTGTGGAGGTAAGCCGTGCTCGTACGACTGCACCTGCAGGGACCACTCAGTGTCACCTCTCTGCGCTGCACCTTGCTGCTTGGATTGGAAGCCCGGGTATTGGTATCTAATTGGAATGGATTTCCAGAAGAGCAATAAGAGAAACTACCTAGAAAACTGGGCATGCAGCACTAAGCTTTATAAAACCTAAAATGTGTGGGTAAATTGCCCGTGCTGGTGTTTGTACCGTTAGTGTACGGTTTTGCACCCTTGGAGCCATAGGGTTCGAGCCGCACTGCACAGCCTGCCCTTCCCCACAGCAATCCCTTCCCAGGTAGCGCAGAACGGATTTCTGACAGTCGGATGTACAGGGATTCCCCTCGCACAGCTGTCTCTTGGCCACCAATGTTTGCTTGGCCCTCTCACAGTCTTCTCTGGCAAGGACCACCACTCCCCACCACGTGAGGATGTCACTCCTCATATTCTGAATTCCCATCTTTGAACTCCCGTCAGCGTCCCCTTGTTCCTGTGCTGGGAGGGGAGCGAGGGCAGCTCCTGTTTAGCCTGTCCTGGTGACACCCGCAGCGTTTCACGCTCTTCAGACCGAGTTCCCAAGACGCCGGGTCCTCTCCCTCTTTGCTTTCGGAGCTCAGTCCAGCTCCGCGTACCCTTCTGGGACACGCCGCACACCGGCACTGCCCGCCGCGCCGGGGGACGAGGTGCACCAGCTCGGGCAGCTATTCTATTTTCTCTGCCCTTCTCATTCCCATTCCTCTCGGGCCCTGACACCTTGTGTGCCGTTTGGCTTTGAGCGCATGTTGTTCAAGGTCCCAGCAATGACCGGCTTTCCAAATCGACCGGTTGTAGCTGGGGAAGTTCTGGGTTTTACAGCGTTCATATTTATCAACATCAAACTTCACTAGCTATCACGTCATTCATTCTTCTGCCTTGGCCAAATTTCCCTGAATTTCTTTCATCTTTTCTGAATTTAACTAATCTATACAACTGTTTCCTTTTCCAGGTCAGTAATTAATATATTAATGCCATTAGATTGAGTGCGTAACCATGTAGCACACTGCTAGTGACCCTTTACATTGATTAATAAAAGACTATCTACCACTCTTGTTTCCTTCCTCTTAGTCCATCTTATTGATTCATAATGCTACTGTATCTCCTACCCCCATTTTTATCTTGTTTCCTAAGAAATCCTGTGGGAAGACCTCATTAAAAGCCTTTTGAAAGTCTAAAAATATGTCAAGATATTCTCTTTTATCCATTTATATATTGGTAGGTTCAAAGTATTCTAACAGATTAATGAGACGTGATTTTCCACAGCAGAAACTGTGTTGATTGGATGTGATCTTCAAGGTATTTTATCATTCTATATTTAATAAATGTTTAAACCATTTTGCCAGATACCTGTGCAAAGCTGAATAGTGTCTAATATCCTGGATTACACTTAGAGTCTTTTAAAAATGTATAATATACAGATAAAATCCCTCTGCTCTTCTTCCAGAAGGGGAAAACAGTGCAAATGTTGCTGCTGTATTCATTTTTTTTCTTAAGTGCAGTGAATATCTAAACATGTGGCCTTTTATTTTCTCTCAGATCAGCTGTAGGATGACACACAAACTGTAAATTTGTCTTTTTATACATACACACGTGCTGCAATGCCCCGAACAGGTAACGGGCACAACTGCCCACCGCACCCGCGCCGTGGGGACGGGGCCGAGTGCTGAGGACGCTCCCGTGCAGGGCTGGGAGCCATGAGCAGCCGCCACCTTTCCTGCCTTGTTCCGCCCGCGCTTGGCCAGAGCCCTCTGCACGCCCGCCGTTCAGCCTCCGGATACCTTCCACTTCCTTGGAGTTTGCTCATTCTTCCGTGAGTTTTTATGCGAAATCTCTAACATTTTTCCCCATTATTATTTTACTCTAAAGATTAGCTTGTCAAAGTTTGAAGATTGAAACTATAAAACACTTTTTTCCTTCTCTGTTGGAGAGCAGTTAATTTCTTTAAAATGAATACCATCTTAATTACAACCCGCTGCTCATTATAAAACAAATTACTGGGAAATTATTTGTCCTTTCAGTTGCTTATGTCTCTGCTTTACAAAACCAGAAACTCCTTACCGAACGCTCGGCAGGCTTAGCCCCCTCCGGCACTGCGCTGCCGGGCACCTCCTGGCGCGGGGCTCCAGCCGGCAGGACCCGTCCCCGCAGCGCCGAGCTCGCGGGGCTGTGCCGGGGGTGTCTGCCGGGCTCGCGGGGCAGCTGGGCCTGAGCCCCTGCACCGCCGGGACGCGCCGTGGGAATTGGCTCGAGGCGTCGCTTGTGCCCCTGGTCAAGGCAACGGGAGAAGCCCGGGCGGGTCCCGGAGCAGCTTCTGAGGACAGGACAGAGATGATCCCGACGAGCGGTGAAGATGACGGCTAAGCGCACCCAGCTCACAGCCCTGCCCGCCTGGCCGTCCCGTCTCCGCTCCCCACGGCTGCCCCCGCGCCGAGCCCTGGCTCCCACCCGGCCCGTCTCTCCGCCGCTGCAAGCCGGGCGCTAATTAATGCATTTGTCCCAATTCTGTTTTCAACTATAGAAACAACCAAGAACTAATAAATCAACCCCACTTCATCTACAGCCAGAATGCGTTTTGAAAATGAAGCGTGTGAGCCTGCGTGTGCCGTGTGCTCCCAAGCTCAGAACACCCCGAGACCGCCTGGAAATTTTGGCGTAAATGGAATACGAGATAGGCCCTTTAAATTGGTAAGCAGGAGATTAAAAAAGGAAAAAAGAATGAAAGTTCCCTGCAGCCTAATCACATCTCTTTGGGAAATTCCGGCACCAACCCAGCCGTGAAGCCAGCACAAATCAATGTGGCCCAGGGGATCAACATTTTACATATATATAAAAAATTGTAAACATCTTTTATGTATGCAATGTAATAACTACACTCAGCATCATGGGCTTTAAAAGCAAATGTTATGGGCAGTTGTATTGCAATAAAGTGGTTAAATGGGAAAGCTTTGAAGGGCTGATAATTTGTACTCTTTTCTTCACTGAACCAACTTATTCTGGTACGAGTATGACAAATTAAAACATTCTTCTATAGGAAGAAGTTTTCATTCATCAGGATTTTTTTTCCCACCCTTTCCATTTTCTGCCACATTTCAAGTTCAAAAAGAAGTTGGTTACGATCCTGATTATGAAAACAGGGTTGTAGATGTAGGTCGGGCAACAAAACCCGTCCAGTTTGGGGGCCCAGAGCCTGCAGCGCCAGAGCGCGGGGAGCCCATCACCGGGACGGCAGGCCTCGCGGCTCCTGATGGGCCCCGGGACGAGAGCGGCCAGCAGCGTCCGTCCTACGTGCTGACCGCCCTGAGGCATCCCCCGGCGGGTTTGCGTGTTCTTGCATTACTCCAGTTGATTTATACACGGAGGGGCTGCTATTAAAATGGTCCCTGAAACCAGTTGGACTTCACTCTGCCGTACCTGGTAGCTATAAAACACTGTCTATGAAAATATAAATTAATATTTAAAAATTTATTAACCAATAAAATTAACAATCAAATATTATTTCTGACGCGCAAATAAAAACAGCGCTGTAGGTTTGTGCTGTGCCACTCTAACGAACGCTGTGGAAGTGTTCTCCAGGGCCATGCCACCGTTCCTTCTGGACCAAAAATCAAGGTGAAGCTATGGGTCTGGTGCACTGAACGGACAGTAAATAACGCATTCACTGCCTTTAATTATTTAACAAGCACAGCAGAGATCCAAGATAATACAAAATATGTACAAAAATACTGTACGGGAATGCAGTGCTGTTGGAGGTGTTGTTTTTTTGCACTGGAGACAAAAGTCCTCGCTTTATTTAAGCAGGCAGCGGGTCTGTCCTCACTGTGCTTCCGAGGAGCCTCAGCTGCTTCCTGGGGCTGAGACGTGATTTCACTTCCACGCTCAGTTAGCGCATAGTCTCTCTCTTTACAGAACTAGCGGGACTGATTATTTTGTCTTATTTTATTATACGTCGGGGCACACACCTTACAGGATTGTGTGCCCCCTTCTCCCTTTACTCTTGCAAGGGGATTGCCCTTCTGCTGCACTGCCAGTACTGTCTAATGCCGTGCACAGCTCTGGCGTTCAGCGTTTAATAAACATCAGAGAAACGCACCCTTTGGCATAGTTAACTTTAATTTGTCCGCTGAGATTTGGCCCCAAGTTTTACAAAATGACAGGAGAGAATATGCAATGTCTCATGCAGCTGCTTTTCAGCACCGACAGGAGTTTTCCTGGGAGCAGCTGAGTGCTCTCACGGCCCCCAGCAGCCCTTGGACGGAGCAGTGCTTCCCGGCCACGCGCTCAGCCTGGTCTGGGGCCAGCGACCCTTCGCAGAGGTGGCCCCGTCTGCCATTCCCGACGCGCCACGTCCCCCCAGGCAAGTGCAAGCGGCCCCTCCGACTCCCTGCCCTGGCCAGCCTGAGGTCCCAAGGCGCCCGGGAAGCCTTCGGGCAGAAAGAGGGGCGTTTGGGCTCTGGCAGAGTCCTTGGCCGTGGGGCTGCAGCTACGGGATGCTGGATCACGGGAGGGATGTGCGGGGCGCCGCAGACGGACGGGGCACCGCAGACGGACGGGCCACCACAGATGGACGGGGCGCTGCAGATGGACATGGCGCCGCAGACGGACGGGGTGCCGCAGACGGACAGGGCGCCACAGATGGACGGGGCACTGCAGATGGACGGGGCACCGCAGATGGACGGGGCACCGCAGACGGACGGGCCACCGCAGATGTGCGGGGCGCTGCAGATGGACAGGGCACTGCAGACGGACGGGGTGCCGCAGACGGACAGGGCGCCACAGATGGACGGGGCACTGCAGATGGACATGGCGCCGCAGACGGACAGGGCGCTGCAGACGGACAGGGCGCCACAGATGGACATGGCGCCGCAGACGGACAGGGCGCTGCAGACGGACAGGGCGCTGCAGACGGACGGGGCACCGCGGCCATGTGCTGGGCACCTCCAAGGGGTTTGGCGATGGCAGCCCCCACGCGCCGCAGGAGCCCCCTCGGCGGGCAGGGCTGGGCAGCTCTGGCAAAATGCCGTGATGGACAACTGTGGACTAAAAGTGATTGAGATCCTCGTGGGGACTGATGAGTTGAAACCGCCGAATAAGCCAGCGATGGTACAGTCCGTGCAGCCTGGACGCTACAAAAGTGTTTAACAAGCTGTTTACGACGGGGTGCCCGATCCGAGAGCAGAGGCACCCCGACGGTTCCTGTGTCTTCCCTGGTTTCTGCAAATATGGTATAAATAATTTGTAAAGCATTGGAACATTTGAGGAGAAATGGTCTTAGAATTTATTTATTTCCATAGGCCGTATCAGGGAATTTTAAAAAGTTAAGTGCTTTACATAAATAACAGGAAATTAGTCTCCTAAGTCTTAAACTAGTATCAGCAGCTATGATCAGTCCTTCCGACTGATGCTACCTAACCTGACAGATCGTACGATAAGAAATTACTGCCCAGCATTGAGCATGCTTCATATATAAAATCCCCTATCATGATGAATTGGAAAGAAAAGCGTCCCAATATTACAGACTTTGGAAACGTTTATTAACAATTTGATAATACTGTATGTGAGGCTTCATGCTCCTCAAATGACTCCTTAGCTTGGAGCAGAATGATTTCACTCCGTTTGCTTTTAACTCCCTTGCATTTATCTTGCCTGAGTGTCTCCACTGGATATTGTTTACTCTTTGGATTAGTAAACTCAGGATTAATTCCACTCTTTATTGCTGAAAGTGGCAGTAAATCCAGTATCAGGGAGAGCCAGGAATCTGCTTAGCTATGCTACATGACCCTTTCACGGGCAATAAAAATACACACCTCCCCGTACGAAGGGACGTAGCACTTAGAGGCACAGCCCGTGTCAGTAGGGTATGGGTATGCACAGAAGCCCTTGCGTAGCCCTTATTTTCATTACAAATTATAGACGCTACAGGATTTTTGGTGTCTCTCAAGGGAAAATAAAAGGAACAAGAAACGCGGGTCCTCCCGTCCCTGCGAGCCAGCCTGCCCTGGCTGCGGGCTGGTTTCACAGCGAGGAGCAGGGGCTTAAAACCAGCCTTCGGGGCAACTTCAGGGCCTGGGAAGAGCCTGGCAGTGCCTTGCTGCTGCTCCGAAATCGCCGTGCATCAGGCAGGGCGGAAGCGGCGAGGGTTAAAGCACGAGAAGCGCGGAGCAGCGCCCGCTTCCCCAGCTCCCTGCGTTCAGTAGGGCTGGCTTTTTCCTGCTATTAAATCAGCAAAGAGGAATGTGGGGCCAGGAGCTGAGGAGAGCTTGTTGGAAAGGTTACCTAAGTGAACCACGCAATTTTTTTCCCTCAACTTTGTTCCATCTTAAGGTAAAAGGTTCATGCAGAGGGCTATAAATTCCTGTCACATTTTGTTGTAATCTCTCTATGGTTTTATTACTTAAAATGCTGCACTCTCGAGACGGGGAATTTTCCAGGGGTTTGAGGCTGACACGGAGCCACATTTATATTGTGCCGAAGCTCCTCTGGAGTCTCCTTGAGACATGTGGCCGGCAAGCCCGGCGTGAAGGCCTTATCAGTCACTCCACCACGGAGTCAGACCATGAATTATACGGGGAATGGAGGTGGCTCCACGAGAGCGGGATTGCGGGCCGCCGGGTGACAATAAACATGTCCCGGGAATGTGTCCTCCATCACTCAAGTTCAGATAGCAGATCTGGACCTTAACTACAGCTCCCCATCTCTAAATCTCGCTGTGACCTGAGCGGGAGATGGAGGTGAGTCTCAAGGATATCCGTCTGCAGGGAACTCACGGAGGAAGTTTATAACCGGCGTGTGCCGCGGCTGCCGTCGCTCCCCGCGCTGCTCCCGGCCCTGCCGCGATGGAGCGGGGGGACGGCGCTGGCCGGGGAGCGGAGCCGGGGAGCCCGGGACGGCGGGGGACCCCTGCACCCCCGGGGCCCTCCTCGCCTCCCGGGCCACCCGCCGTCGGCACAAACGCACCCGCCACGGGCTGGGAACAAGGTGCAGCGCCAGGACGCAGCCGTGCGCTGCAAAGCGCAATTCGGCTTTCCAATGCTGCAGAAGGCACGAAACTTTTCCTCGCGACTTCTTCCCCCATAAACACGCGCGTGAGGCATCGCGAGGGGGGGTGCGGGGGCCGAGGCCCAGCGGGCGCGGGGCTCCGCGCGCTCCCGTCTCAGAGCTGCTCGCTGGGGCTGCAGCGCCGGGACGAGCGGGACCGGGTGCTCTGCGGCGCCAGGGTACCCGAGAGCGGCTCGTCCTCCGTCCCTCGCTCGCCGTGCCGCGCACCGGCCTGCGCGTCGTGGCGCGGGAGGGCCGAGGCCGGGGCGGACGCCCTGCGGCGTCCCAGCGCTCCCCTCGGTCCGAAAGCAGAGCGAGGGCGCGAGCCGGCCCAGGCTCGGGTCCGCGGTGGACGCCTGGCCCTTGCGCAGCGGCAGAGACCAAGCGGCTCCCCGCAGAGACAAGAAATAAATCAATTAAGCCTGTTCCTAAATTAAAATAATAATAAGAAAGAGTATAAATGCAAAGTGTTAATGAAGTAATGAAGGAAAGCTGCATGCTCAGTGCCACAACTAAATACAGCCATTAAAAACCATAACCTCTGTAAAATTCGTGATAAAATTACAATTTAATTTTATAAAGATAATTTATTAGCTAATACCTCATTGCACATGTTAATAGCTTGTGCTTAAATAATAGTAATCTTGATTGCTATGCGGTCATTAAACTATTTTTTTTTTACATACTGTTTAACTGACCATTTTGTATGTGGTTTTGGAAGAAAAAAGTAATTATTGAAGTCTTAAGCAGTGAGTTAATTTCTAATGAAAGGATAATTTTATTCCAATGATTTTACATTTAATTAACTAAAGCTACATGTAATTTGAAGTTCTAAGGCAATGCTGATTCATTTGTGTGTTAGATAGAAGGCAGTGCCATGTGAGCCCCCCGGCCCGGCGGGACGCAGAGCACGAGCGGAGGAGGCGCCGGCAGCCGGAACGAGGGGACGCAACAGCCCCCACAAAGTCACCCGGAGACATTTTATGCGGTTTTGTGCCACACTGAGGTGGAGGTTGGAGCCGATAACTGGGAAGTGATGCAACAATGGCTTCAGAGTCTTTGAAGCGGCCGCTGTTCTCACGCCGAGGATTTGTGCGCTGTGGGAATTACGAAGCGAGGCCGGGAGGAGGCGGCATGGGGAGGGGGGCAAGTCCAGCCTGCCCACCGGTGGGATCGGCCACGGCAGCCCCTGGGAAGAGCAGAGGGACGCTCCGGTGCGGCGCGTGGGGCAAGTTCTGCCTCTTCCCACAGTGCCCATCTGAAAGTGTACAGCTCTTCCAGTCTGGAACAAGCTGGAAAGTTGGGAAAAAACACTTCGGGTCAAATAAAAAATTGATTTTGGGGATGGACGGAGAAAAAGGACAAAAACCAGACAGAAAATCGTGCTTTTGTCAGTCTGAAAGTGTTTGGGTTTGACAAATTCACCACCTTTTGCTTTTGACTCGGGTCAGTTTTTACATGTATGAGTTCTCCTTGACATAAACCGCCAGAAAATTCCCTAAAAGAAGCACTGAACTGCGAATAGTCCAGATCAAACAGTGGCATTTTTTGATACCCCTCTCACCCTGTTCGTTTTTCGGCTGCGCTCGTTCGCTGCTGTTTCACCGGCTCCCCTGAGCGCACGGGCGGCTCGGACACGCTGCTCTGCCCGTGCTGCCCGCAGCTCTCGGCAGGGCCGGGCACCGCCGGCGCCGGCACCCGGCAAGGGCCGCTCCCATCGCTTATCCGCCGTATCGTGTAGGTGTTGCCATGCTGCAGGGGAAACGCTTGTCAGGTTATTGATAAACAACAGATCTGTGTCAGTGCAGATGCCTTTTTAATGGCATGTCCTGAGGTGCAGACATTAGGGTTATATCCTCCTGCCTCCCAGCGATCTGCGCAGCAATCACTCCTCCTCAAGCAGAGAGCGGGCTGCCACCGAACCTGCTTCCCCGGCCTTATTAATGCATCTCCCTTTCGCTAATGCAGACAAGAAAAGACAAATCTGGAGCCCCGTGCCGGGTGGCGGGACCGCGGCGAGCTCGGGGGGGGGGCGGCGTGGGGAGGGCAGGACAGCGTCTCCCCAGCGTGCCGCGGGAGCGGGCTCAGGCGAGGAGCGCACAGGGGTGAGGGATGCTCGGGACCGGCGAGGAAGACCCAGGACGGTGCTTGGTTCAGGTGTCATCACCGCAAGTGTCTGCCGGCGCTGTGAGCAGGACAGCTAGCCGCGCCGTGGAAACTATATTGTGTGTGTCCCATCGGGGGGCAAAAGCCTACCTCCGTACTGCTGATGGAAAAAGCACTCTGAAAATGTTTCGGTTTGGATGGCATTTGGAATCTAAAATCCTTGACATTTCAATTCTGATCATTTTCTCCGAAATGTATTCGGCCTTTGGCCCCTCCAGCTCCTTGGAGAGTTTTGGCCTGTGTGCGAGCACAGAGGTGTGCCCCACCCGCGCTACCTGTGCCCGCATCCCATCGAGCTGATTCATTCATCCATGTCGATATCACTGTCTGCTACAAAGGCGTTGAGCAAGGCAGCAACTGAAAGTTACCTTCCCAAGATAAAAGCTGAGATTTTGCCTCCTCACGTGCGTGAGGGCACCAGGAACCCAACCCACGCCTACAGAAACACCGCGGTTTAATCTGGCCCGGACCACGCAAGCGCAGGTGAAATCTCCGCCACGCTCAGGAGCAGCTCAGGCTCCTCTGCTCTGCAAAGGCTCGTGGCGTACGCTCCTCCCGAGAGATGACCGACCGGCCTGGGATTATTTTTTTCTGGTGCACCTCCAAAGTACTCGTTAGCCGAATGAAGAACTATTCATGAGAAATGTCCAGTCAGTCTTAACGGCCTTTTGAGTCGCTGAGCTTGAAGCCCTTGTAACGGCAGGGGAGAGCCTGGTGCGGGCGCAGCCCTCCAGCAGTCCCCGGGCAGAGCTGGGCTCCGCCGCCCCGGGACCCCCCAGGCACCCCCCGCCACTGCCGCTGCTGCCCGGGGGTCCCCTCCCCGGCCAGGGACCCCCGGCCCTCGGAGCAGCCCACCCTCCGGGGCCGCATCGCAGAACAATTCGCTCTGGTTGTGTGTGCCCTGATGACTTAATTATTTATGAGGAATGTTTTATCCCGGCTTTCAAACTAACGCAAACAGATGTTGCCAGACCAAAATGGCTCTTTTTGCTAGATCTTGATGGATAGTCACGGTCGCGGAGTAACACGGCGTTATCGGCAGCGGTGGTGCCTGCGTGTGGGTGGGCTGCAGGGCAAACCTCCCCGCTGAGCGAAGGGGCCTTTCTGCTCGCCATTATCTTGTTTGCAGAGCTCCCTTCCTACCGCACCATACAGCACAGCTCTCGTACGTATGTGCTTGCTTTGACTGCACGTCGTGCCTGCAGACAGCACGCACCGGGGCTCGGTCGCCGTGCGAAGCCTGCCCAGGTCTGCCCTCCTCGGCGCCCAAGCCGGTGCCTGCCCAGCCGCTCCGGCAGTCCCGCTGGCAGTGCTGGGCCGGCAGCGCAGAGGTACCGGTGCGCCCACGGGCACGCCTGCCTGCCCCCGCTCCCTGCTCCCCGCTCCCACTCCTCGGCGGCACCGGTCTCCGGCTTCCATTTCAGAGTAACGATGCTGGTCCCTGATGGGAGCACCAGACAGCTGGTATTTCAGAATCTGAAGTAGCTCAGCTTTGTTCGTGCTTTTAATCCTCCAAACAGGTTTTGCTTCCCTCTTCCCGAACAGTTGCTGTTGCCTCGGTCGCTGCAGCTTCCAAAGGCAGGTGGGTATTTGTGCTGGGCCATGTACAAACACCTACAGAACCGTGCCCGAATAGCAGAGTTTATTTTGCGTGTCTTAGTACATCAGATACCAAATGCTTGTGTTCATAAACAAGCACTTGGGTTGGGAGCACTTGCCCACTCGTCAAGGAGAAACAAAACCAGGCAGCTTATCTGGCTAATCACAACTGGACAGCAGGGCTCAAATTTAAAATATTCATGATTTAGCCCAGAGTAAACATTTCTCAAAACTATATTAGCTGCAGGAATATTAGCCCTGGGAGTCGCAGGGAAACTAGGAACCTTACCACATCGTGTGTCGACTGCTGCAAAAGATTACGATTCTTTAAGAAAAAATCTCTCATTGCCACGGTTTACAGGTTTTAATATTCTGCCCATTACCACAACCAAGCACCACCCTTGGAGCACACATGCAAATAGCAGGGGAGAACTGAGAAAGACAATAAAACTGGAAGCAGCCTTTGGAAGGGCAAATAAATAATTTGATTGCAACGTGAAAGTGTTTTCCGGTTTGATGGGCATTTCCTTTTCATTGAAAATAAACCAGGCTAAATGGCTCAGTGGGTCCCGTGCACCTAAAAATGCGCCCAGCCAGCTTGTACTCTCGGTAGCAGTGGGTATCACGGAGGTACATAAAAACATAGTTTATTGTTAAATTAAGTGTCCTGTTCTTGAAAACAACCCTTAAATTTAACATTCCAAGGCCGCTGCTGTTTATTTGCACTCTCGGAGCACTCTCGGTGCTGTCCACTCAACTACTTGAGAAATACATTGTAATAAAAATAAATGGACAGTTTGGGTTTCTCTAAAATTAAACCAGGATATACAGTAGCCTTGCACTTCTTCCTTGCACCGAGGTAGCCTGTGATAAAGTCACATTGTGTCAGAGATGGCAAATTATGTATGCTAATTACTTACCGGAATTTCAGATTTGTCCTTACCATAATTAAAAAGGTGTCACTTTATTAGAATAGGGCTGGAATGATGGGGCTTGGAGCGGTGGAGGAGATTTCTGGTTAGAGATAATTACCAGTGATGTATTCCTTTCCCTCACTGCCATTTTTGCTGCATTCCCCCCATTACCGCGTAATGGATGGCTCGCATGTCTGCCTGCGCAGCCGGGCTGCCTGGCACGGGGGTGCCCCTCCGGGGGTGGCTTCCGTCGCCAGACCTCGGAGCTTGCTGGCGTGGGGGGCCCGGCCCAAAGCCCCGTCTGCCGGTCACATTGCTACTGACTTTACCGATGCACCATCTGGGGATACAGCAGTAGAGAGGACGAACCGGGGCCAGTCCCGTTTGGGGGTGCCCGCTCTGCCTGCAGGGCGATCCCAGAATCTCTCCACGGATGGGTCATTGCTGCTGGGGAGTTTCCGTGCGCTGCTCTGCCGTACCTGCTGCTGCCTCCCCACGGGGCAGGGCCCCGCGCCCCGCAGACCCGGCCTCCATCCGCCGGTGAGTGCGGCGAGGCCACAAACCCGCCCCGCGTTGGAGAGGGGCCGACGCGCTCCGCACCCCCGGCAGCCGCCCCCCTGCTCGGCCCCTCTGCGCGGGGCTCGCGCGGCAGCACCTTCTGCTCGAGCCGCTTTGAGCGGGCGTCCAGGTCCGCGCCAGCTAAAACCCTGCGTCAAGACAGACACGTTATTTATATGCATTGTAATATCTTTCTGTTGGCAGAAGAGACTTGAACCTGTCGAGGGCAAACTCAAGTCTCTCCCAGGGCCTGGCAAAAGAAAATAGCAGCATTTAACCGCGATGAAAGTCACAGCGTAAACAGGGACGCAGAGAGAATAATTGCATGGCTGGGAAGCCGGGCTCCATGTTATCATTACACATTGAATTCTTGGTCTGTAAGTACAGGGATGGCGTTAACCCCGGCAGAAGATGAAGGTTATAAAAGAGGCATTACTTGGAAAGGTCAGCAGGCTATTCAAACATGGTGCAGATGCAATACAAAGATTCAATACCGGGAGTTATTTGCAGTGGCTTGGAGAGGCAAGAACAGTGGGAAACGCAGACACTTGCCCATTTGCTACAGGGACTGGGAGGCTCCTTGTGCAGCAAACTTACTGAGCAGAAGACTAGGTGGGATCAGCCCCAATTAAGCCCTGCTTGCACCTCAGTGCTAATTAGCGGAGCTGTTTGCCGCAGCGGATGCTCCGTAGTGCGAGTTTGCAGCCAGTGCCGTCCTAAACTCTTGCGGCCGTGCCTGGAAATAAACAGGCAAAAGAGAAAGGGAGAGACAGCCATTCTGTCTTGATACCACCGAGGTTTGGCTGCGGATTGTCATTGATCCAATCTCTAATTCAACATATTTGGACAGTTAAGGCATTTTTTTCTTCTCGGAGAGACATCTCTAGGTTAAGCGCTGTACTACAGCCCACACACTCCATGTCCGGGGCATCCACAACACAACAGCTCTTATGGTTGATGGAGAGACCCATCAGACTCTACATTTTTATAAAAGATTGTTTGGTTAGCTCATGAGGCAGTGTCGTTATTGCCAAAGGGTTTTGCTCCCCAAGCCTGTGCTGAATATTGTATTACTTTGCCATGCTCAGAAACTAAAATTACAACAATTTAATTTTGAATATGGTGGCATTATTACCATTTGTATTTGCCATTTCATAAGACTTTTCATTTCAACTGCTTTGCTTTCCTGTCAAGAGGAAAAACCTTCAATCTATCGGCTTTTACCAGAGAGAGAACTGTGCCGGAATGTAATGCAGTATTGTATATTTCTTCTCTAATGCTTTTTTGAACAAAATCATCTATTTCATCAACAGTATATCAGCGGTGACCAAAGACCATTAAATAATGCATCTCACTCAGGAGCAGTGGAGCAGGGAAAGGGCTCTGACCTGTTTTAAACCTTATTACTTTCTTGCATTATGCCCCTCACTGCAATCTTTTTGTTTAAGTGATTTCAGCTGAGGCGTTGCTTCCTGCCTTAAAATACAAGGCAGACATGTTATTTCTGAAGTGGTTGGTAGACTCAGCCTCAGCATTTCCCATTCCACACCAAAAACAGCCTCTGTGTATTAATCTTTGTTAACCTCGCCAAGTACACACACACGCGCGCGCGTCAGGAGTCTGGTGTAAATAACATCCCTCTTTATTTTGGATTTCACGTGCAGAGACTTTCCATTTTATTTGGACTTGTGGCTTTGCTTCCTAGCAAATGTTGGGTGCTTGCAATTAGCAATCACAGGGTTGCTAAAGCATGCGGGGAAATTAATCTAGAGTGGAATAGGCCAGAAAAAGAAGAGACAGTCACAACAATCAGAGGAGGTCAGGACTGGTGCTGCAGACTGAGATTTCAGGAACGCGGCAGTGCTGAAGAGTTACTTTGATTTCCCTGTGGCCCTGCACTGTCCGTGCTGGGAGGAGCATCGCAGCACCGGGGCGTCTGGCCCTGGGGGAGCCGGCGATGGCCAACGTGAGCAACGTGCGAGTCCCCCTCTCCTGCAGCGGAGCCCTGCGCCCGGGCACCTCTCTGCCCCCCAGAGCGGCAGAGGGCTGGGGGCAGCGCTGCCCAGCGTGGCCATGCCCACGCTGCCCCCGCCCAGCGGGGAGCCCCGGACAGGGCTTGCGCGGGGGCACGCAGCCGGGCGGGGGTCCCCGTCCGCTGGTGGCCTGCGCGGGGTCAGCCGCAGCCGCCCCGGGCGCCCAGCGCTGCCTGCCCCTGCCCGCAGCGGGGTTAGGGCTCGTGGTCGAGGCAGCCCTCGATGCGAAGGGGCAGCCAGCCGCTCCGGAGGCGGCTCTTTCTGCTGCTTCTCCAGCCAGCGTCTGTCTTCCCACCCCACGCTCCTGACGGAGACGGTCCTTCCTCTCGCAGCCGGGGAGTGACGGCCCAGCCCCTGCTGCGCCCATCCCGGCGGGCGCCTCCAGCTCAGCCCCCGCACTGGGGCGCGGGTCTCTGCCCGAGACCGAGGGCGGCCGGAGGACGGCTGCTCGGGGGGTGGCAGCCGTGGCGGGGCGCGGGGGGACCCGCCTGCGCCTCGCTGATGGACGGAAACTGCGGGCGCTGCGGGGGACGGCGCGTCGCTCCGGTGGGAAGGCTCAGCTAAAGTGCAGCGCGAAGAGCCGGGGTGCAGGGTTTGCTCTCCGCTAGCCCCTGTCAGGCACAGTCCCCCACCAGCCTGCGAGGAGAAAGCCTCAGAGACTTACAATTACATTTTCTCACTAGTCTAATGAGGTGAGAGACAGACAGAGGAGAGAGTTCCCTGGGCTAATTTTCCAGCCAGCAACCGCTGCATTGCTCCTGTACTGCGAGAGGCAGAGGGAGAAATGACTCTTCCAGATTAGAGGCTTTTGCTGAAGGCATTTCGGAGCGTATCCCTCCAGGACACTGCAGCAAAAAAATGAAGATGACAAACCATTTTACTACGTTCAGCTGGAATGAAGTAACCCAACAACAGAACTGTGCGGTGCTGGGGGTGCGCTGAGCGGGAGAGAGCAGCTCGGGAGAGCGCGGGGAGCGGAGTTTGGCCCGAATCATTAGCCATGGTGCTCTCCTCAAGCGAGGGAGACAGGAGGTCAGCACCTGAACAGGGGGAGGAATTAGCTCTAAGAGGGAAGGAGCATTGCATTTGTCTCCCCAGCTATTGGACAATTTGTTATCGCGAAAATGTTAGCAATGGAATAATCACTGCCCGGGGAGCAGCGCTGATCTCCAGAAGGCAGGCGCTGGAAAAGCAGTGCTCTGCCTTCCTCCCGGACACGCTGGGTCCTTCCAACCAGAGAGACCCCGAGAAGTCCCTTCTCGTACCCGCAGGGGATGTGGGAGGGAGGACTCATCCGTCAGTTCATGCCCTCCGTGGTCTTTCCACTGGATTCAGGTCAAGCTCAACATCTGACTCTTCGGAGGTTCTCTGATGACTTCGGGCGAGCCCAGCGGTGTTGTGTGCGGCTCTCGCACTGCGGTACACCAAACGCGCTTCTAGGATGTCAGAATGGACCTCAGAAACCTGAACTTTCTAATCCAGGTCTAAGTCGGGAGGGAGAGTGAATGGAATCCCTCTTCCATCATGAACACGTGCAGTGTGCTAGCACGCACGTGTATTCACATGAATGTGGGACGTTTAATCAAACCAGACCCTAAACAAGATTGAAACGTCCTCATTTGACTGGCAAATCCAGCCGGTCTGATTTGTCCCTAGCCATACTCCGAAGGGTTTGGAGCCTGTACTTGGTCCTGGAATTAGTTTTAGCCTGAGATTAGGTCTTGGTTGAAAGGGAGGATGTAGGAGGCACCCTTGCCTCTCTTTTCTTTGCTATCTGCACACCACTGCTCTGCTCATGCAAACTAGCAAGAGATCTGTCAAATATCAAATAAGAATTTTGTTGCTGAAGCTCTTGGAAAATTGACAGGTAGCATGCAAGCAAACATTAAATCAATAACAGCAAATTTCCCCTGGGAAACTTGTAGTGTTTTCTCATCAAAATCTTTAAATCCTTAAAGAAACCATAAAAGGTTTACACACCTCGCATTGGTTAATCTGGTTACCTCTGCATCGCTCAGCGCAGGCTGATCACCGAGCAGCGAGTGTAATACCCAGTGCTGATCACCGAGCAGCGAGTGTAATACCCAGTGCCCCACGCTCTGATGTATTGTAGCTTTGTTAGTCACTGTGGCTCCTTGGTAAATTCATTTGGAGTCCTCCGGGGTTTTAAATCTCTCATTTGGCCAACAACGAGGTCTGAAAAGATTGCAGTTCATTTCGACCCACAGTGGATGGAAGGCTCATTTACTGGCTGCAGGCAACTCAATCAGGCTGGCCGCTGATGAGTGAGTGACTTGTTCAGACCGCTAGTCAATATGTGTCTGCTGTGATAGAATGTCAGCATCTGCTGCCTGCTCCTGTCTCCCACTGCTCTGGCTTTTTTCATTTGGCCTGATCAATGTTATTAAAAACACCTAGGAGTTCCTTAACTGCTCTGCCACTTGAGGCTTTTCTTTCTTTCTTTTTTTTAAACACAACTTTGTATTATCTGCAAACATGTGCAGATGGTGTACATGGATTGATTTTTTACATGAACGTACAGTGTGCGGGACAGCGTGTGTCTGTCTGTATGCTCAGGCATGTGACTTTTATATAGGAGATGGCTTTAAAATTACATCACCCTGGTTTGCTTTTATTGTGTGTGTTGCCCTGAAGTAGCTCAGACTTAGAGCCTTTTGCAAACATCTAGTAATTATTATTTGTGAATAAAACTTCAAATGTAAGCATGCAAAAAATAATACATCTTCCCTAAAACTGAAGCTAGAATTCCCAGGTGGAATCAGTAACACCCCATGGACACCTGTACATTAAAAATCAGACCGTTACTCCGAGTAAAGGGGAGCCGCAGCTTAGGTAAATAAGCACAGGGTTAAAATCCCTTTACGTGACAGGTCTGAAGCACAAGCACCGTTCGCGTGGCCCTTTGGCCAGCCCACCCACTCTCTCCCAGCAACCCGTTTCCTGGGGGACTAATGACACACCATGGCACAGGCGGGTCAGCCACCAATTACGTAAAAAAAGGAAGCAGAAAACAGATACACCGCTAAATGTTTTAATCTGTCTGCAAAATGTGCCTGCTCCTGCAGGAGTTGCACTCTCCCGGGGTGGAGGAAGGAGAACGCTGTGTCCTCCGGGCAGACCCCAGGCTTCCCATCGCCCAGAACTGAGGATGAAGATGAGCGTGAAGGCTTTGAATGATACCAACCCCTGCCGCCCCGTCCATGTTTGCACCGTCGATGGATGTTCCTCCTTCATCCTCCCCAGACACAAGGTCATCTAAGATCTTGACCGTCACTGTGCTGGCAGCTTGCGCGGCGGAGGGCGTGCAGCGAGGCCCGTGGTGCTGAGGACCGTGGCCCGCGGCCTGTGGGAAGCCCGGGAAGCACAGCGCTGACCCTCGCTGCAGCTCTGCGGAGGGGCCGCGCAGCAGCCCGCCGGCTCTCCCGGGCCTCTCCGTGTCCGCCTTGCACAAAGGACAGGCAAGGTGATCTGCTGTGACCTGAGGACATGCTTCAAAATCCCCCCATGCTCTCCTCCCTACCCCCTTCCCCTGCAATATGGCATCCAAAATAGATACCAAGAAATGACCTGCCAGGAAAAAAATGGAAGCCTATAATTATGTTATTGAAAAACTGTTCCATACTGTATTATTTAAGGTTGTTTTATTATGATGTTGAGATGAGTTTCTTAAAGAAGAAACTCTGGTTTTATTGCACTCCTCACGGAGAGAAGCCTTGGGTGATTTGATAGCCTATTTGAACAAGAGGGATGCTTTACGAGCCCCTATAAAAACTGATGACCCCACTCACATTTGTATTTAATGAAATAAGGAGGAGCTTTGGTTATGTTTTCAATAACCTTCACTGCTATTTCAGACCTGCCTCAAATAAGAGCCAGAATCTGCATGTTTCTGTGACGAACCCCAGCTGTCCGTAAGGGCCGGAGAGCCGTCCTGCCGTCCCTGCTGCGCCCGGCCGTGCCATGACCAGGGCCGTGTCCTGGAGATGGCGGTGACGGGATGGGTGAGGAGTGCTGTCCCGTCGGAGGAGGGTGCCTGGGAGGAAGGTCGGGCTGGGAGAGGGGCTCCGGTCCTCATCTGCCTCAGTCTCCCCAGGCACCAGCTCATGTTTTTTTTCCAACTAACTTCCCACACACAAAATCAGGCTTTTTCATTACACAATTTTGGTCTGTCATAAAACATTAAATCTCTCTGAAAAGTTCCAGAGCTTGGATCCTTCCCGTTAGATTAAATAACTGCCGCTGCTGGAAGGGTCGGAGGCTGCGCGTCTCCAGCCAGCGCGCCCTGCCTGCACCTCCCTGGTGAGAGACGAGAGACGCGCCCAGCGCCCGGCTCCCGGGGCCGCCGGCGTCCCCAGCCTGGCACACTCCCTGCCGGGGAGGGGACAAGCAGGTCCCGGCTCCGGGCAGGGCGCTGGGGCGGCGGGCGGCTCTCCCACCCCCGGCAGCCCCCCTCGGGAGCGGGGGGCCACAGCCCACCCCGAGGGTCTACACGTTTAGGTGGAAATAAGCGTTTCCCTGCCCCGGTGCCCGAGGCGACGCGGCGGTGCCCACGCCGCGGGTGCTGACTGCAGAGGGGACGCAGCTCCATGTGCGCGGCACAGCAGCTACTTGTCTTACCGTCTTCTAAAAAGTAAGGCCTAATTAACTTTAATCAATGGGGCTTTCTCCGTTGAGTTGTCTGGAATTTGACTGCTCCCTGCAGCCAATACACAGCAAGGTTAATTTAAGATGAATGAAGAAAGAGAAAAAACCGTGCCGGGAAGGTCTGGGACGGGCGCCGTGACGGGGCGTAGCGGCGTGGCCGGGGCCCGCAGATGTCCTGCGGGCGGGGGGACCTGGCAGGGTTTATTAAAGCACATCCAAGCCCTCCGACTTACATTTGCATTCACAGTTTGATGTAGATGCCACATAAGCAGATGCCTATGAATAAGCTAGAACAGGGTTATAACATCCTCGTGGTGGAGTGATTCAGTGTAATGCCTCGGCAAGCTGTTCTTTAATGGGCTGGAAGTCTTATTTTTACGATCATTGGAACGTAAAGGGTCAGAATCTTAATCTTCTAATACTGTGTTTTTAACAACATTTACACTTTAACATATTGAAAAATCTCATCTCTTTCTGCCAACCGGCATGACAACACAATTCAAATCGATCAGTGCAGCAGTATATTTAGGTATTTTAAACATAAATCAACCTGGCTGAAATATTTTTTTCACTTCCAGTACTCCTTAAAACCTAGGAGTTTCTAACTTTTATGTTTCTTATTTGAGCCTTTGGAGTTCAGTGGAGTCTCCCACCTGAATAATTCAGCAGCATCAAAGAGAGAACAGAAACGGAGGTTACGGTCCGGCATCCAGCACAGACACAATGCTTTATGGCCCCTTGCAACGGGGGAAACCGGTACCCGAGGAAAACAGAAAGTTTGCAAATTATCTGCAGGTATGGAGAGAATTAAATCATGCATCACCCTACAAAACTAAGTGACAAGCAATGGGAACACATCAGGAAGAGAAGACCTTTTTGTTTCCATGAAGCTTTGGGGATTGAAGGGGAAATATTTTTCAGAGCTTACAACTCTTAAACAAAACATTCAGCCCAGGAGCCAGCACTCAGAGTGCAGGAGTGGCTTCTCCTCCCGGAAAAATGGATTAGGTTCACCTCTTGGATGTGAAGGGAAAGAAAAAAAAGAAAGAAGGGCCTGCTGGGGCTCCCTCATGAGCGATGCCTTCCCTCACAGTGTCACCGTTTCTTCTCTGTGCCCCTTTTCCTTGAGCGTGTTCAAGGCTGCACGTCCACGCGTCCAGCTCTGGGGCGAGCCGGCAGGATTCGGTCTGCTCAGGCGGGAGCACGGACGCCCAGGACCTTGCCCCAGCCCCTTCCCACCGCTGCTGCTCAGCGCGGGGACAGCAGGGCCGCGTGGCTGACTGTTTATTTAACTAAAAGCTCCTTAACCAGTTTGACTGTTTCCTGGGCTAGATTTCGCTCTGGTGCCACGTGAGGGGGGAGCTGGGCATATGGGCTGAACCCCAGCGATTTGATTCATGGGCTGAAATCATCATTGAACAAGTGTCACAACATGGCATTAGATTAAGAACTAAAGTGATGGGCTATGGTGAGCCTGTTCATTAGTATTAATAGAGCTTAATTAGGCACAAGCGTGGTGTTGCAGGAAAATGTGAAGAGGTGACTGCAGCTTCCATGGTGGGAGAAGAAAAGGTGAAAGAAGCCCGTGAGCCCTGCGCCTGTCTCTAAACCCCAGCACAATTCAGGCTCGGGACACGGCCCTGCTGCCCCAGAGGAGCGCGGGCGTTACAGACCGGGTCGGGTTCAGGAGCCAGAAGAGAGGACTGGGCCGTCCAGACTGAAACCAGCAACGGGATCCGGGGAGAGTCCTACCCTTCGTACAGGGGATTCTCCCACAGAGCGCGCCATTCGGCTCCAGCCCGTTGTAACGGGGGAGATGACACGTCAGATCAGCTCTTCCAGCCCCAGGGGAGGGGAGTCGGGAATGAAGGGAGCTCCCGGGATCCGTAAGGGGGAGAGAGACAAAGGGACGGGAACAATAGGTACCCGCAGGAGCACATCTCCACGTGGCGCTGGCCCAGCCACGCAGGCAGCTCTACCAGGGCTGGGGCTGTTTTGCAACCACGGTAAAAACCCATGGATGCATTTCATGCTTTTGTAACGATTTCAGTTGTTTCCTTATCTTCAGTATCCTCCCTCTTGCACCAGTTCACTTCCATTCATGCTGCTCTTTGCTTTATGGTTCTTGGGTCATTGTGCATCTCTCCCCATTTGGCAGCATTAAATTTTATTTACCATATGTCCCTTCTGCTACAAAGATGATAAAATCCTTTGGATTTTTGTTGTTGCTGTTGCTAGCTCATTCGGTGCTCACCTCAATTTAGTGTCCTCGGCAAGTGGAGCTGATTTGTTGTTGGTTTTTGGTCTAACAGAGGTCCAAGCTGGGACAACTGCCAGGCTGTGCTGCAAACCTGCACTTGACTACTGCTTTTTTTTTTTTTAAAAAGCACTTTGCCAGATACCATCCCCTCAGGAGGTCTCTAACACCTCCATGGTGGGAGAGAGCATCATATGGACCTCTGGCAACAGGACCAATAGAACTGCCAAGAAAATCCTTTGTACATGGTTATTTTTCATTTTTGTTCATATTCTGTTGAAAACGTCTCCCCTTGCTGATTATACCAATGGACACCATTATACCTGGGGTTAATGTGCGTTTCAAGCAGCCCATGACCGCAGAAAAGTGGAACAAAACCCGGGAACAATATCCAGGGCCAGATGGACTTTGCCCTCGCTCTGCTCTGCCTGCGGGGGTGGGCTGCCGAGGGAGGCATCGCTCAGCTGCGCGGAGGCCGACACGAACCGGGAGCAAGAGAAATGCACCTTTGGACGCCAGGAAAGAACTTACGGCAGCCAAAGCCACGGTCAGGGACCTCCGGCATGCTGCCTTCTGTTTCTACGGCCAGAGATACATCTGCATTTTAGGCTCTGCATTCGCTTAGTGAAGGCAATCTCCCCCACTTTTTACCAAAGCTCGTACTTCCCTCCTGTTATGTTTAAATTAAAATGCAGCAGACCATTTTAGCACTCATGAATGAGTGAAATGCAAAATGCTGGTACATCGGGCTTTGCTGCTGCATGCAAATATATCTGGAAACAATGACTTAAAATTGTTTCCACCTTCAACCACATCAGGAGGTGATTTTGAGATCCTCTGTGGAATACTAATACTTACTTCCAGAAGTCTTTTAATTTTCAGTCACCAAAGGGGCAGAGTTTGAGATGCAGCTAGCTCTCCTTTTAACAAAATAATAATAATCTCTCACCTTCATAACATCTTTCAATTCAAAGAGCCTCAAACTGAGGCCCTCATCTTCCTGAGAGCATCACACAGCCGGAGCGCGGAGCCTCAGCCAAGGCACGCTGAAATCAGAAGGGCTCTGCACGGACCAGTGAGCCCATTTGCATGATCGTCTTGCAGGATAAGGGCTGAACTACCATGTCCCAGTCGCCTTGCGTAGACTTTTTCTTCCCGAGAATGGCCTATTTTGCAAACGCTGCCACTGAAGTGCCGTCGTTGCTGGATTAGGACGCTAGAAATTGAATCCCAGAACTGCCACGGCACAACCTCGGGCCGCCGTGCCCGCGTTGCCGGAGGCGCTCCCTTTGCAACGCCGCAGCGCCCGAGGTGTCCATGCAGCACCCCTCTCCCCTCCCCAGCACCCGGCCCGACTGTGCCCGGCCCCGGCGAAGCCCTGTCGTGCGCCAGGCGGAGATGCCGAGGACCGACGGGACGGTTCAGGCCATGGGCCCACCTCCGCCAGCACGGCGCAGGGCAGGGACCTCGCTGGGGCGGTGCGTGGCCCCGGTGTGGCCGGGGACGCGCGGCCGCCATCAGCCCACGCGGCGTCCCTGCTGTCCCAGCCCCACGTGAGCCCCACGAGCTCCCGCCGCCGATCTATGGAGAACCAGACTTGAAGAGAGCTCAAATTAAAGGTAAGTAATTTCCTTTTTTCCTACCTTGAAATTCCTATTGATTTCCTACCTAAATAGAAATTCCCATTGATTTCATGTCTGTTCATATTAGTATGTTATGTTGTCACCTTTTGTTTGCAATATTATGTTGTTTTACGTGTTGGTGTGTTTGGGAGCGCGTCTGGTGGAGCCGTGTCCGTGCGACGTGCACACCCCGCGCAGGCACTCGTGCCGCCCCCTCGCCTCGGCCCGCGGCCAGACCCGGCTGAGCCCCGACCCTGCGGGCTCCCCCGGCCCCCACGCCGAGCTGGCCCCGACGGGGCGTTGGGGCAGGGAGAAGAGGCCATTCATGCACTTGCTGCGGCCGCTGCACGGGGCAGCAGAGGGGAACCCGCAGCCCCAGGACGGGCTGAACCCCCATCTCAGATGCCGGCACCCTGTGCCGCTTGGCGCCCTGTTTCTCTGCTGGCAGAGGCGCTGGGCTCTCCCGCGACCGCGTGTCACGGCCAAGCCGGTGCCGGCACCGGGACCTCAGCCGGGACTGCTCACATCGCTGCTCCACCGGCTCTGCAGGGGTTATTTTTCTAACGTTTCCTCATGAAAGCTGCTTTCTGTTTAGAAATCCTGTAGCTAACAGCCTGTTGTGGTCCTCGCATCTCCGCTGGTCAGACAAGTGTCTTCCCCCTGTCCCCGGCGTCCTCTATTTCTCACACCTCACTGAGCAGGCACCGCCGCGCCGAGACCTCTGACCGAGTTGTCAAGGTGACGGGTGCTGTTATCCTAAAGTAGTTATTTCACATACATGGTATTTTGTCCCTTGCTTTTATTGAAATACAGAGGAGAGACCAATTATCTTCCTAATGGTTTGCACAGCTTCCTTCTTCTTTTAAATGGGAGTTAATGATAAACGGTTTGGGCAGAGCGTTGCTTTTGCACGGGGAGCTCTCGGGCGTCCCCTGCTTTCCAGGTGTCTGGGAACACGGGGCAGCTCCTCTCGCAGCTCAGCTGAGCTCTCCTTGCACAGCCGTTATCACCAATTTTCTCCTCCCCGCTCAACTCCTGCAAAATTAAAACATTTTCCTAAATGCCTGAGTGCTGGAGCCCTCCGTGCCGCAGGCAGGGAGGTTTCAGGGGTGCCAGCAGCGTGCGGGGCTCCCCGGGGGCTCGGGACGGGAAGGGAGGGCAGTGGGCAGCTGCCGGGGATGCCGGCGTTGGCCGGGGGTGTTGGGTCGAGCCCCGGCCGGCGCGGCGCTGAGCCTGGACTGCACGGCCGCCTGCCGCTCCCAGTCCGGCCGCTGATGCCGGTTTGCACAGCAGCAGGTATGGCTTGTCCCACGTCTCCCTCCCGGGAAGAGGCATATTAAAATGCTGATATTATGCCAGTCTTAAGCCAAATAATGAGGAAGAGGCACTTTCTGCTGCGGCACAGCTCCTTGCTGAGGTACGCCGGGGAACGGTCGAAGCAGCAGCTCTCGTGTAAAAGCACCGTTAGAGGCTGGTTTGTAAAAGCAGCCAGGAGTCCGAGCGGATGGGCTTCCCTCCCGTCGGCTCCCTCCTGCCGAGCAGCGGCTCCCATGTCAGCGGGACAGACCTCTTCCCACCCCGACTGAAGTTTCATCCACCCGTTCCCGCTCTGAGAGTCCCGGCAGCTCAGCAGCTTGAGCGCGTGTGCAGGGGCAGGGGCTGCCGAGACAGCGCCTTCCCTTCCCAGCGTTATTATTGATGTGATGCGTCTCGGTGGATTAGTAACGGATGTGGTATAAGCCAGAGGGTTCCTTTTGCCTTCAAGCCTGCATTACCCCGTCAAGAACAGAGGTTTCACTGGCACCTGATAAGTCACATAAAACAGATAAATACTTGGGAGATACCGCGTTTGAACACAATCGGTCTTGGCAGTGACTTGATCTCCGTGTAACAGCCTGGCATGTATCTGCAGGTTTTCTTTTTGCAGGGCGAATGCAAGTTGTGCTGGAACAGAGACGGATTTGAATTATGTAAGGCAGGAAATTGTGCATCTCCGTATCATATTCTGAGAGGAACATGCGATTTCACCACTGCAGACCCATGAAAGCGGGGACATTAACTTGGGTGCTGCTGAGGCACTTCGCTGTATAACACGAGACTTCACGTCTTAGTGCACCCAGGCTGCAGGGCTCGTCCTCCGAGCCCGACGTTGTTCTGGTGCCAGCATAACACAATAACCGCAAAACAAAGGATCCGGGAGGCTGTTGGGATCCTGTTGCATCCCGGGGGTAACTGCGGGAGCGTGTTTCATAGTCTGTAGGGCACATCACGCAGCACCCCGCGGGAGGGGGGAAGGCGTCGCATCGGGGAGTCGCTGAGCCCCAGAACCGGCTGCGCTGCGGCGGGCGCCTCGACCCGGGCAGGCTCGCCTGGCAGAGCAGGCAGGGAGCAACCGGGACCGGAGCAACGGCGGTGCCTGGGGAGGCGGGCGTGCTGGCCACGGCGGGGATTTCCGTGTGGCGTGAGCTCAGTGGCGTTCAGGCTTCTGAGTAGGGAAGGAGACCTGCAGCTTCGCCTCCTCTTAGGGATGGTTTGGCTTGTGAAGAGGCTAGAATTATTTTTCCATTCAAAAATCGGGTTCAAGTGGACTTCAGCTGGTGGAGATCCACTTCTGCATGCAAGCTGGGAGAGGCTGGATCGCCCCCCACCTGGCGCCGGATCCCGTGAGCGTGTCGCACCACGTGCCCTGTCGGAGTGCTGTGGCATCAGTATTTTAATCCTTTTCCACGCTGGGACATTACAGCAAAATCCACCTGCAGATTGTTTATCTTGTTTTGTTGTGAATAAAGATGCGGCCTTTAACTTCCCGTGAATGTAGCGGTTTGGTTAATGTCTGGGTAACAGAGGGAGGGGATGGGGGCATGGCAGTGTTAATGGGAGAACAGCTCATTTATAGTTCCAGCATGCTTTATGACATCAAAAGAGCATTGAGAGAATGCTTGGGATAATGTTAATTAGGGCTCAGAAATAAATGCTTTGCTTCCTCATTAATTGTTATCACTTTGTTGTGCTCATTAGAAAGTGATTCCTAGCAAAGAGCTGCTAAAGGTTGTGCAGCGTGGAAGCGGTGTGGTGCTTGGGGCGCCGGGCAGCCCTGGTCCAAACCCGGTCCTCGGGCGGCGAGGGACGCCTGGCTCCGAGGGTGCTGCGGGCGAGGCGACGGGGTGCTCGGGAGTGCGGGGCGATGCCACCTCTGCCGGCTCGGGCGGGGGCCACCTCCGGCGTGCCCCTTGCCGCGCACCGGCGTGGCTGCCGCAGAGCCGGGCCGGCCTGGGAGCAGCTCTGCAAAGCCGTGCCGGGAAGGGCCTGGGAGCAGCTCTGCAAAGCCCCCCCGGGAAGGGCCTGGGAGCAGCTCTGCAAAGCCCCCCCGGGAAGGGCGGAAGGCGCCTTGTGCGGGTCCTCGCCACGACGCCTCCCCCTGCCCCAGTTAAGCGGCCTTGCAGGGAACCGCTCTCTGTTCCGCAGAGTTTTCTTGTCTCAGCCATTTCTGTAGATTATGTGAAAATACACTTTGGAAAACTGAATAATAAAACTGTGGTGTAAATCCTTTTAAAAAGAGATCAAAGACCAAAATGCTAATAAGGCTGGGATGGGAATAAAATCCAAGCGCTTTTGGTAAAGTAGAATAAAAATAAAGGAAGCCCACAAAGAGAATAACAAATTAAAAACAAGTTTAAAAAGAGCACTGGAGAAAAGCGATTCAAAACAACCAAAGGAGAAAACCCTGGAAGAGGGGGCTTTCCTGCGGTCGGCGCCGGCGCAGCCCTCGGTGCCATTGGCAGAGGCCCCTCGCACCCTCGCACCCGCTGCTCCGGGCTGGCCCGGGGCTGACGCCCGGCACGCAGCCCTGCCCGCCCGCGCAGCCTCTGCCCGGGGACCAGGGAGCGTTCCCAGCCCACGCGCTGCTGTCGGGGGCAAGACTTGGAAGTTTCCCATTTTCCAACCTGCCGTCATCACAGCCACCTCAGCGAGAGGACCTCGGCACAGCGATCCCAGTCGTTTCTGTGTCTTTCCCTGGGTTTTCCCAAGTTACTCTGCCGATGAGGAGCACCAGGCAGGGTACCGAGAGAACAAATACACGTGGAGGCGAGG
>CM020234.1:600000-790000 GCA_009819775.1 Phoenicopterus ruber ruber | reverse complement strand
CCGCGTGACGCCCCGCTGGCACACAGCGACTTCGCGTGCAGCGCGGGCTGGGGCGCGAGCCGCGGGAAGAGAAGGTGCCCAGAAACCGCCGCTCTGGGGAGCGGCAGAGACAGACCTCTTTATTCCCGTATTCTTTATTCCTGAGGACTGGCGTTTATAGTGAAAAGCAAATAAACTCTGGGAAGAAGGTGAGCTATGTTAGCATCCTGGCTAATGTCAGATGTTGCGAGGGGGAGAGTGATTTGGTTTTAATAAGAACTATCAGGACCAGTGCAGACGTCCAAATTTTTTTCTTGAATTACAAGTGCCTCCTGCACCGCGATGCGCATGTGAATCCCAAGGAGGAAAAGACCCCCGGCCGCGAGCAGTGTCGCTTATGAGGAGCCAAGCAGCAGCTGCTGCTGCGAGTCTTATTCTTACCTGTGCATTAAACAGTGGGCATCAAACGTATTTGTTGCACAGCAGAGGAACTTTGATCGTTGCGTCATCACTATAAAATGCCTCTGACGTTCACGGGAGGTGTTCCTTTGCCCTCTCCCGAGAGCAGGACACTGCCCATCGTCTGCGCTTGCAGCCCGGCTGGAGCCTGAACCCTCGCTGCGTGTCTCAGCTGGGCACCACGGGCACTGGCTCCACGTGCTGCTGGGCTGGGACATGCCCAGGCTCCATTCGCCCGGGCAAGGGAGCGTCACTGTCGGGTGCAGAGGACGTTCCTCAGGCTCTGCTGTCTCCAAGCAGCTCTTGGCTCCCATCGCTTGTGCTTTGTAGGCTCCATTTTGGGCTTTAGGACCCTGTCAGCAGTGGATCGGATCCACAGCTCCTCAGCTCTGCCCAAACTGACTCAGTAGACCCAAGAGCTGTCCTGTAGACAAAGACATAAGCAAGGTTTGGATCTGTTCCCACAAGGTTTAATCAGCTGAACATGTGCCCGTGCAGACAAAGTGAACTGCTATCCATGAACTGAATCTCAATGACCCCTGCTCTCCTCAAACGAATCCGAGTATCTCTTTGTATTTAACTTGGAACAGCTGTTAACTGCTCTGAACATTGTTGTTCTGCTCAGATTTGGTGCCCCTCTCTCATTTGGCGTGCATCACCTCTGGATGAAGCTACCCTCTTTAATTGTAATTCAACTACTTGTGATATTTTGGTACCAATTAATATTGATTTTACAATTGGTTTACAGAGATGTTGTTTTATTACTAATATATTTAATGTGCAAATCAATAAGAACACTTGTTTGGCTCTCTCCCTAGAAGGTAATAAAATCAAATATCTCAAGAGTAAAATGCTATCTGATCCATAAATGGCAGCAGCAGATGCTTAATGTAATAGTTAAAGACTATGCAGCATTCTTGGCACCTTCCGTGCATTTTCCACATACACTGTACTAAAGTGACACTCAATAACTTGCTAGTTACAAAAAGTTTGGTAAATTCATTGGCACCGTGTCAGCCTAAAGGAAGGCTTCAGTGTCAAGGAATGATGTTACATCAACAAGCTAGATATTCCTCGCTGCTCCTTGTGCAGAGCTCCTTAGGGTTTCCCAAACGGTGACTCGGCAGCAGAAGGCAAAAGCTCCTCGTGTCTCTCCCGCTTCTTGAATCCCAGGTGATGGTAAACAGCTTTGTGGGAAAAGGACCTGAAAGGAGGAGAGAGGAACATGGATTTCGGCAGACTGACATCTGTCCGACCCTTTGGAAAGATTTAAAGCTCTGCTGATGCTTCTGTGAGTTTGTGGAGAAAGATTTAGGCGATTCTGCTGCTTCATCGCGGTTTCCTCTGGTACTTTTCTTCCCTTGGGTTCTGGTACTGAGCGGATCTGTTGGAAGCCAGGACAAGGGGGGGGCGAGTCCGCTCCGCAGTCCCACCGCTCTCTGCAGGGCACTCGCCGGCTCCACGGCTCCCCCGGCTCTGGAAGGAGCCTCTCCTGCTCCGGGCATCGCGGCACTGTCCGTCGCACCCGAGTGTGGAATTGCCAGTCGGGCCGCGGAGCTGGGAGAGAGCAGGCAGCTCCGGAACACCGTGGGCAGGGATGCTGAAGAGCTGGCAGAGATCAAGCTGAGTTCAGAGAGGCTGGGGAGACACAGGCCGAAGGGGGGAAAGAGCTGTGCTTTCCATGCTCTTTCTCTCATTCCTGCAGCACCAACAAGGTCCCGGGGGTCCTGCAGCTCCTACGGCACCGGCGCGGCGGAAGGAGCGGCTCCGTGGCCGTGGGGTTTGTGACACATACTAACGGCAGCCTCACAACAGAGAGGGAATTTACCTTTGGCTAGTGAAGATGATTTATGGGTGAGCAAATAATGAACTTGGCAAACAGTACATAATAAAGAGAAAAATCTTACACTTTTAATTAGCCAAAAATAAATGACTGAGCATGGGGCTGAATCCATTGTCTCCACATCCCAAGTTCTTCATCTTCTTTTGCTAGTCATGGTCTAATAAGCATATTGCAGAAGCTTTAATTTTCTTTTAAAATTACTAGAGAATTGTAAAATCTCTTTTCTGAAAAGGAAGGAAAGCACACTTGAACCATCTCCTCTGGCAGTCTTGCTGGTTTTCCAGGATCCCTTTAGAACTGTTTGTATTCACATTTGCTCTTCCGATTCCTGTTGCTGGAGCTGCGCCGTGCTGCTGTAGTATTAGTTACCCTCTGAAGTGTAGCAGAAATGACCCCATAATATTAACTGCACAAAACCCTCTCTCTTCAGCAGGCTGCAGGGCTCTGTGGGGACAGGGTTCTGTGTTTGGTGCGTTTGTGCAGTTTCCGATACAATGAACCTGGCTGCAACCCCTTGGTCCTGTTATTACAACAGCAATTACTGAATAATCACCGAGATACCAGAGATAGCTGACCTTTGGTATTCCACTCAGAGGAACCCCCCAGGGACAAGAGACTGTTCCCCAATGAGATTCAGGGCAAATCCTCAAAAAGAAGGTGAAGACTACCAAACGTTTCAAAGTCAAAATGAATATCAAAGTTCCCTGCAAAATGAAATTCTGAACAAAGCTGACAACTACTCAGCTGTTTAGATCAATTATTCTCAATCAGGTAAAAATAACGCCTAACTGCTCCAAACAAAACTAAAAACTCGAGTGATGCATTTCAGCTTTAAAGTCACCAGTGTGGCTGGATTTGCTGCCTCTGGCAAAGTACTTCAGACTTGGCGAAGCTGCCTCCTTCAGCAGAAAAGCATTCCGTGCATTTTTCCAGCGGCTGCAGGTTTTATCGGAGCTGCGGTGCTCCAGCCTCCTCCCCGAGCCAGCGCGTGTCGGCGGCAGCGCACAGGAATCCCCCCAGCCCTGAGCTCCCAGCCCGGCTGCTCGCGCAACGGCTCTCCGGGGGCTCGTTGGCCGACGGGTAACGGGGTCTGAAGACATAATTCCCTGCAATTGACCCAAGGACGCGGCGTTTCCGTGAGTGACCCTGCACCACAGCGTCTCGCCCACGGGCTCTCTCTGCCGAAGTGCCCTCCGGAGAGGCTCAGGGAGCTTTTCATCCGGGGGCCGCCCGAGCTGCCGAGTGCCGGGGTGGGACGGGGACCCGCCACGTCCTTGTGGGATCTCCCGTAGACAGACTCCAGGGGCAGCGGCAGCTCGTCATGCCGTGTTCCCCCCGAGCGTCACAGTCCCTTGCGCAGACGCCCCACCGGCAGCTCCTGCCCGAGGCGCGCACGGGGCTGCATGGGCGCTCCGGCAGCATCCCCGAATTGCACCGACGTGGCGGGCACAGGCGGCTCGGTGGCAGCTAAAGCCACATCTGGGCACTCCACATCTTGTGCACCGGTGTGCCCAGCTTGTGTCCTGTTTCGACAGCCCCGCAGAGGAGAAGACTCGTTATTACTGCCCTAAGAGTTATTATTCTTCTTAATAAAAGATGCAAGTTAAGTGAATGTGAAAGTGTCCTCCCGCGTGCTCAGCGCCAGCTGCCAACAGCCCGTTGCTCTCGTTCTCCCTCCATCATCTCCTCGTCCCAGACAGGTGAAATGGGATGACTGCCATTGTGGGGAAGTCGTAAAGGATAAAATGCTTCATTTGTTCATGAAATGGAAATTTGAACAGCCGGAGAGAGGGGCCTTGCAGCGTGTGCTGCCTCGTAACCAGCCAGGGGGGCTTTGCGGTGCTCCTGCCACGGGGACGCTCTGTAGGATCCCACGGGCGGCGAGGTCCTGGGGAGCGCCGAGGGGTCCCAGCCGGCGACAGTGCTGTGCCGTGACAGAAACAGCGGGTTCCTGCGTGCTCAGAGCCGCGGCCCCGCTGATGCTCCCTGCTTGGGGAGGACGGGGTCGCAGTGGGAGCGGGGTGCCCGCCGCCACACCCTGCGTGCTGAGCCCCCAGGCGCCTGTCGTAGCCGGCCCACGGGCGCGATGCAGAGCCTGCCAGCCCTCCGTCGAGCCGCCCGGGGCGCAGGCGGGCGAGCGCGTCCTGGCTGGGGGGGAGAGCCCACATTCCTGTCTGGAATATGCAACATGGAGACAATAGAGCAAAGTGTAACCACTGTTTACAGAAAAAATTGTCAAGGATTTATTTATTGGAAGTGACTGAGGAATATGAATTCTACACTCCATTTAAAATGCTTTTTATTTCCCTCAGCCTTGGGGCTCTGAGTACATCTAATTTCACCCATAGCTATAATTCTCCACCAAACAGTTCCTGCTTCTCCTCTGGGTTCCCGAGGAGTCATTTTGGTTTATGTCCTCTCCCGGTGCAGCTCGTGCAGTGGCTGGAGACAGTTACACGCCGGTGAACTTTCCGAACCCTCCCTCCCCACTGGGTGCACACACACACGCAGCGCAAGCGAGCAGCGTGCGCTGGAAACAGCTTGACACCGCACTATATATTTATTTAAAAAAATAAAACTCTAAATGTCTTTATCATGTAGGGGTTTCTCCTGAGGAGCCATGTATTTCACTTCAGACATTTTGATTGTCCCTACCTTGCAGCTAACAAACTATTAGTTTTGTTAGTATATTTATTCCACTAAAATTGGAGCCTGTGATTACAAATCCAATACTGTGATTGAGTCAGGATTCGGAAATAAATCTGTCCGGGGCTCATCTGGCATTTTGGTGCCGGGAGAGCCGGCGTTAGGCGCTGCTCCTCCGGCCCAGCTGCGGGCTGGACCGTCCCGGCTGCGGGCGCTCGGGGGGGGCTGCGCGGCCGCGGGGCACCGCTGCGGCTGGCTCCGCTCAGGTTATCGATCGGGGTGTTCCGTATTGGGAACGGAGCCTGTTTCCCAGGCGAGCAGACGGTGATGCAGAGCCTGGGTTTCCAAATCGTGACCATTTGGGTGCACAGGTTTTTAGGCTGTTGCAATCGCTCGATATCCCGACCCTGCCAGGCTCTATCGCTCTGCAAGGTTTGCGGCATTCAGCCAGCGACGTCGGCGACACGGCGGGTTTTCTGCCAGAATACAAGGTGCCCCTTCCTGGGAGGGTGCTGAGGTCAGGGAGGGTGCTGAGCCCCTGCGCGGGGAGCAGGATGCTTTCCTTCCCCGCAGGGAGAGGGATGCTGGGGAAGGACCAAGTAAACATGCAGATGTGTGACGGAGCAGGACTTAAACCCAAATTCTATGGACTTTTTTAGGAAAAACTTGTTATTTCTCCCTATTTCAGTTTATTCTCCAAAGGCGAGGATAGTGGTTCATCCTCTGGGCTGTGATTCCAGCCGGGAGCTCTGCGGGCAGGGGCCCTCTCTGCGAACGGGCGCACAGACCCCCGGGGGCTCAGCCTCACCCGGGCCCACCGGGAACGGCCGCGTGCAGACGGGTGCGGGTGGCCTGGGCGCTCCCTGGCTGCCACCACGCCAAGGAGAAGGCGCCGGGAACGGGAGAGGGGCGAGGGGTTGCTCGCGCCTTTCTGATAGCCCTCCAGATTATTTCCAGTAAAACTTCTTTGCTGAGAAGATTTACTTTCTTTAAAATAAATTAGTTGTTCACTTTCTGCAGGTAGGAGGTGACAGCGTTTTAACTGTTTGGTTATTACTCCTTGCAAGCTCTCATGGAGGGAACTAGCAAGACGGAAATCACAGCATGTGCACGGGTAATAGCAAAGACTCCGCTCTGGGCCACGCGTCTCGGCGTGGCAATGACCTTGCCCCCGGGCAGGGCTGCCCGGCCATGGCCCACGTCATCCTCGGCCACCTGCAGCGGCCCTGCTGACGTGCAGCGTCTTCCCAGGCAGCCCCAGCACAGAAGCTGCTGTTTCCACCCACGGGTTCTGCAGCGCAGAGCTCGGGCGACGCAGAAGCCCGGCCCTGCATCCTCCTTCCGCAGGGATGCACACGCACGACCTGCAGCCGAGGTCCCGTCCCGCGCCCCGAATCCGCCGCCTCCGGCTGCGCTGCCTGCGGCTCCGAGCCCCTGCAGCCGCTCACGGGAACACATGTGCTACCAGTATGTACATATGAAAAAAGCCTGTCAGGGAAGATTAAAACCCCAGACAGTCTTTATCGTAAGATTATTTTTTCCATTTATTTATCCCTTTTTTTCCCTTTTAGCAAGAGTAGTCAGGTTTTGATATGATTAGAATTGCAAATCTTGCATGTTAAAAGGGAAGCACTGAAGTAAAAGGATGCTGCCTGTGTAATGAGACACATTTTAAATCCAGGCTAGGTAAATTTTGTGTTGAGCATAAAGGGTATGAAATAAACTAGCAGTAAGCTCAGCAAATGCCCCAAGGCGCGTCCCCATTAGTATTCCCATTTGTGAGCTCACTTCATAAGACTAATGGAGTTGCTACCTGGGGACATTAATTGTGCATGACACCATTGCCGAGCCTTTGTGCACTCTTACTAATATCACAGTGCCTCCTTGACAAAACGCCTGCAAAGATTACAAACATACCTAAAATAACTGCCACATTCACACTCATATTTGACAGGGATCTTCAAGTTCAGTTACAATAGAATTACCATCATTTCTTACACCTCTGGCTTTTTATTACATTAAACAATGGTTGATATTGCTTCCTTAAACCAGCGTCACATTGTGTAAAATCTATCTATCTCGGGCTTTTCTATTAAGCCTCCCATTTATCAGGGGAATGTATAGCTTCCATACTTGACGCTTACTACAAATATTATATATTATATACTTAAGCACGCATGCACACATACACATACACCCTCCCTCTGTTTTAAAGGCACAGCAGTATTTTTGAGTTCTTGCAATTAATGCCGGGAGGCTCTGCCATTGTGCAAGGTGCTCACAGGTCTCCCAGCATTAATTATAACACGATCTGCGGAGAAAAGCCTTCCTGGGCCTGTGCGCCCTGCTTTGAATCCTAGTGTCCAGGATTAAGATGATGGATGAGAAGATTCGCTAAATTAGCAGCAACCGGAGCAATATTGTGTTTAGGAAAGCAGATGAATCGGGATCTTCCAGAGCTCTGACGCGCCGGGCTTGGCCTTTCCAGGGCGCGTGGGTGGCCCTGACGGGCTCCCCGTGTGCGTGTCCTCGGCCGGTCCTGCTGCGCTCCCTATCAGACGCACCGGCTGCATTAACTGCTCCTCCCACGGGTGTCAGGGCTCCGGTGGGGCTCCCACAGCCAGCGCCGAGAGGCGTCTGTGGGACACCAAGGGAGATTTCATCCTTGCAACTGATGTTGGAACAAGGTACAAAAGTGAATTAATGAAAACCCTTTGGGGATTCAGTGCTGAGCTCCTTGGAGTGGGGATTTAGTCCTTGATTAATCCCAATTTTTTTTGCTTTTATTTTAGGAATGAGGTGTTTGACTTTATTTCCAGCACTGGCACAGTCCGTGCCCCAACAGCCCTTGGTTCTGCTCTCTCCCCTCTGCACTGGAGCCTCCTCTGGTGTTTCCTTCTGGAGAAGAGCCACGGCAGGCTGCCGGTCGGAGAGGTGTGACTGACGTGATGCGCGTTAGAGCACTCCTTGGCACCCCTTCCCGTGCTGGTGGGGGCGTGGAGCTGAGGCCACGGGTTTGTCTTCAGCTGGGCAAGCACAATCTGACTTTACCGGGGGCAGCATTAAGTGCCCGAAAGAAAAGTCTGGCTCCAGAGTCACTAGACAACAAAACACTTTGTCAAGGGAATGTCCTCTTTGGAAATCAGGGTTTACTTCAAGTTCCAAACCTTTGCGATGCACAAGATAAAGACATGTCGAGACATGCAAAAGAAGACGTGGTTCTGCTCTCTCGGGATTACGGCTGGGTGAAGTTGGGTTTAGATCTCAGTTGCAGTAGCTTTGATGTCCAGTTTTAGAGGATGGCACTGGCGCTTCAGCCTTTCCATGACAGGATTTATTGGCAGTAACATTAATTATTAATTTGCAGCGGTGCCTGTCAGCAGCTGATCACCAACTTCTTTACAAACGTTGTATTCTACAACTTGCTGCAGCAGCAAGAGACGCGGAGGTGGCCATGGGGCAGAGCCGCCTCCCAGGGCTTCAGGGAATCTTCCTTCGTCGGGCCGGCCCCGTCCCCCACCTCCGAACCCGAAACACGGGCGAACACGTGCAGACGTCCGGACAAGAGGAGCTGCCAGGGCACAGCAGTCGGCCGGTCTTTGCATCGGGCATTTAAGAGAAGCCCCAGAGAAATGAGTTTGAGCTGAGAAATACACGGCGTATGCATAAGGATGATCCGCCCCTTGGAGCTGGCACTCTGTGTTTTCCTGCTGTCTCGTTGACTTCTTGCCAAAAAAGGTTAAAATGCCAGAGTTTTCTCTGGAATTCTGAAGCTGGGACTTAAAAATACTTCAAACACTTGGTTTAATAGACCTTCACATCAGCGTATTCCCAGTTCCACATAGCTCCCTAGTGACACAGGACCTTTTGTCAAGCACATATGAAATTAAGTGAAATAAAAATCATATTAAAAATTATTACCATCTAACAGCCATTAGTCTGCACATTGCTGTCACGTCTTGATGGATTTCTCACTTAGTTCAATGAATGTTCTAACGACAGTGATAAAATCACTCAGAAAAAATATAATAAACTGTTAACCCTTTATGCGGCTGCTTGTTTTTCAAAACCTTTTAAGACTTGTTCAGGAATAGGTTGCTCCCCGGGGCGCACGGCTGGAGAGGAGAACCTGCCACTGCCCGCCTTGGGTGCGCTGGGGGGGGGGAAATCCTGCCCCTCGCCCAGCGAGGGACGTCGCGCAGGGCTGGGGCCCGTCCCAGCACGACGGCTACGGCAGAGGGACCGGTGCCTGCGCGGCAGACATGACGGCCGCGCCGGCTCGGCCCCGGGCGGGCATCGGGGCAGACGGGGCCCCGCGGCTCTCGCGGGCTTCGAGGTCTTTCCCGTGGGGGAACGTGGCTGAGGCCTCGTGCAGGGTCACACGAGGAACCCAGCGTGCGTGGGAGGACGCAGTGCAGGTTAGTTATTGCTAATTACAAGGTAGAGCTTATACAGCCCGATGTTCTGGCGAGCGCTACAAGGAAGGCGATGCTTTGCCTGCCTCGCCCTCGGGGCCAACCCAGACGTGAACGCTGACCGGGTGCTGGCTCCGGCGCCAGGAGTTGCAGGCAGCAGCACGGGCAGCATTGTCCAGGCAGCTGCCGGAGGCGACGCAGCCCCGTGCCCATCAGCAGAGCAAGCCCAGGCTCCGCAGGAGCCCCAGCTGAGGACTCCCTTTCCCTTTGGGAGCACCGGACAGGCTCCACCAAAATAATTCTATGGACCAGCAGCACACGACAACTACACAGCACCTCTTGTGCTCCCTGAGGCTGATTTAGTACAAGGCAGGAGGATTGCAAACCTGTCAGCAGCGTTTGAAGGGAGCTGTGGGTGTGAACGGCTTAACGAAGCAGCAGAGCGGATGCTCTGCTCTGGCAGGAGCAATGAAACCCCACGGGAGGGTTTCGGCTCTTGCCGCAGAAGACAAGACCCGAGCACAGCTCGGACGAGGACATCAGCTCCGAGCTCCTGCTGTGGGCTCCAGGTGCCATCGTCACACACGGAGGTGCAGAAGAAAGGGATGCTGCTGTCACACATTTCAGGCAGAGAATTCAGGGTGGGCGCCTCCAAAGCAGAGAAGTAACACTCCCGCTCCTCTGTCCTCCTCCCGGCTCGTGCCCGGCACATTGCAGTGCGGGAAACAAATTCCTGACGGATCCGAGGGTGACGGAGGCTCAGCCCGATGCAGTGGTGCCGTGGGGAGCATTGCAGGGCTTTCCAAGGCACACGTGACAGCGGGGACATGGTGTCTTCGGGTGCTCAAGCTGGAGGAGTAGCTGTGGAAGTACAACATGGCTCCCCGAGAAGGGCATCTGCAGTGGGTTATTAGCATAGAGCTACTTAACAGGCAATCGGCACGGCCTTGTTAATAAAATACATCCATTGGCATCACATGAATTACACTGTGTGCTGCTGGAGTTCTCCGGCTAATGGCAGCCTCGGCAGCCTGGCTTCACAAGGTTTGTGACGTCCTGCAAACTTAATACGTGCTTGCTTCTACAGAAAATAGCTGGTAAGAAAGTAAATGACAGACTGCAGGAGCAGACGTTGCAATGTAATAAACTCAGCTGGCACTTCTCCTGAGTTGTATTTAGCCTACCATGTTTCGGGGAAGCCTGGCTGTGGGCCAGCATGTGCAAGCATTAGTGCACGTGGACGTGCCCAGCGCTTGCACGAGCAGCAGTGGGACCCTCATGCTGTTTGCAGGTGGCGTCGGCTGTTGTCGTGATGGCTCCTCTCTGCTGGTTTTGCCTTTCGGGATCCGTTCTACACGGAACAGGCCAATGACTCACCCTCAACGTTAAACCTTCGCGCTCTGAGCAGCTTTGAACGAGGCAGAAGGAGGATCCCCAGCCCTGAGCACCCTGCGAACACTGTCGAGGATATTTCTGGTTGTGGGGAGCCGGGAGGGAAGCGAACACGTTTTTGTGAGCGTTGTCACTCAGCAAATTGTTCTGCGAGACACCTGATTGCGGTATTAGAAAGACAGATTGATGTTCTCAGGAAGATCAATGAATTTGCTGGGCTTTCTGATGACACACAGCTTGCCTCCCTGTCTGCACAAGTGACAGCCCGACGTTTCGCCGCTCTGCTCCCACCGAGGGGACCCTGACGCTGGTGCTGCACCTGCACCCACAGGCACTGGCACCCCCCGGGCAGGGGCCGCCCTGCGGGACCAGCTCCCCCCGGCACCGAGGCGCTGAGAGGTGCTGCTGGCGGGGGAGGGAGCTCCTAGAAGAGCAGCAAAAGTTATCAGCAATTGGAGGGAACCAGAGACAGAGATAAATGAGTTTCTGGGCAAACTGCGCTAGGAAGAAAGCAAGCGCTGGGGCGCGGGCGCAGCCGGCCTGCCAGCTACGGCGGGCACCGTGGAGCCTTAGAGCACTGCAAGGGGCTGCGAGGCGAGACCCTCCCTGAAACTACCAAGAGGGAAAACACATGGGACGGCGGCGAAGAGGGAGGGTGGTTTCCCCGTGGTAGCTCTGGGGACACGGGTGAGGCCCCGCAGGCCGGGACCTTGCGGAGGGAAGGCTGGCTGGCAGAGCAGCCGGACGGGCTTCGGGTGCCGCTCCCGCCATCCGGCAGCCCCTTGCCCCCCACGGGCCTGCCTGCCTGCCCACCCACCCACCCACCCGTGGGAGCTGGCGGGGGCTGCGGGCGGCCTCGCTGCCCCACCGATAGTGCAGAGGCTGCATCTGCCGCTGTGGCAGCACAGCCACGGCAGAGCCGCGGTGCTCGGGAGGAGCTCGGCGATGGAAGAACCAGGTGCTAAATGGGAAATCTGATTGTTCATCCTTTGTTTTCCTCCTTCCATGCCGAGAGTGAATTAAGTCAAAGCCAATTCTGAGGAAAAGCAGATCTCTCCTACCATCCATCACGGACGAGAGCACGGCTGGGCAGATCTACAAGCCTCTGAAGGCCTCTGCGGAGATGTTGTCCCAAATCTCATCTCCATGGCTCATGGTGATTGATCTCAGCTATTCAGATCTGTGGAGCTCAATGATTTCTCTCTCCTAACCTCTACCTGGTTCCTGTCTGTATTTTATATGGAAAAGATTCTTGTAGGATGGTTATGTTTTAAAAATAAGCTTAATCAGATCTGAAATAATGAGACTGAATCCATTCGCTGCCTGTAGCTCAGATGTGCGTGTCAAAGCTGCCCGTAGTTACCCCGTGCTCCTGGGAAGTTTGCTTTACGGGCTTGCATTGCGCTTCGGCAGAAACACAAAGGGTGATTCCGGGCTCCCGGCTCCTGGGGAGGAACGTGCCGCTGTGTCACCAGGCCGGCAGCGCTGGGACGAGCCACACAAATGACCGAATTGGAGATCATGTCCTGGCTTCCCTCCAGATGTTCTTCCAGCTGAGCAGCGATAGTGACCGCAGCCTGTCTGCTGCTGCTGACCTCTGGAACAAAGACTGTCCGAAGAAGTCCTGGTTGAGCTGCTGGGCTGAAAGGCCTCTACTTTATGCAGCTTCACATTTGTAGGACATTAACTAGCTGTCTTCCTGAGTTGGGGGCATTCGTGATCATTTTTATGCAAAGAATTGTAGACATGTAGGACTGGAACTGACCTCAAAAGATCACCTAATCCATCTCTGCAGTGAGGCGGGATCACATATTCCTGGATGATTCCTTGCAGATGTTTCTCTAACCAGTCTTAAAATCCTCCAGTGACCGTCCATGGCCTGTTATCTGCTCTAGAGTATAACTTGCTTATGGCTTGGAAGTTGTTGTCTTGTCCCACCTAGATTTTCCTTCCTGCAAGAAAAAAGGACAACTATCCTTTTTGTCTCAGACTTTCGTGTACTCAGACACTTTAATGGGTAGAGCTTCTCTGCTCTACACTAAGTAATTCCAGCCCCCCCCGTTTTCCATCATGCATTGCATTTTCTAAAGCTGCTGGTTTTGCGTTGCCTCTGGATTCTCTTCCATTTTCTGTTTCCCTCTAAAAGGGAAAGCTGAGCCCTCCCCTGTAAGGAGTAAAGCTGAATTTTCTCTCCGGTTAGAAATGTGGGATACGTTCTCCCTGCATCCTAGCATGGGATCTGTAGCAGAGCACCACATTCCTGACAGATGCAGTGGTTATTGCAAACCCTGGATCTTCCTCGTCTTCTGCTAACTCAAGCAGCAGTTCACACTCTGCATTTGGGTTTGATTTTTCCTCTTCCAACTGCTCTGCACTTGTCTTTACTGAATTGCACCTAACTGGTTTCAGACTATGGCCAAATCCATGCAGATTATTTTAAATTCTACTCCTGCCTCTGAAATGCTCGCAAACCTCTTTGCTTTGTCGCCTGCAGGTTCTGGTTCAGAGGGAAGGCTGGGCAGCCACACAGGCTGCTCCCGGAGGGCTCCTCGGGGCAGATGACACCTATTCCTTGAGCACAGGGCCACTGGATCGGAGATGCTGGTTGCGGAGCGGCAGCGGGTGCCCGGCTGTGCGGCAGCGCTGCAGCAGCGGCAGGGATGCAGGGATGCAGCATCCCCCGGAAGAGGCTTCCCGGGTCAAACCTGGGGACAGCCCGGCCAGGGAAAGGCAGAGGGAAGGGGAAGAACGGGCTCCAAGCGTATTGCTAGTGTAAATTAAATCAGCCTGTTACTGCTGCCTATAAAGAGGCCTGTGTAACTGCAAGTGCACCACTCCAGAGACAACCGCGGGGAGGTTTTATCACTGTAAACCGAAGAGGATGTCCTGTTTAGTGTAAGAGGTTTTAGAGGATAGGTTACAGCCGGGTAATGAAAGCCAAAGGACACAGAAACGAGAGAGTTTATGCCCTTCCTCCCTGTTGAGTGGATCTGGAGGCTCTTTTTTGTTTTTTAGAAGTGTGTTGGGGAGCATTCCTGCTCCTAAGCGAGAGGGAATAAGGCGGGACTGCGAGCCTCGTTCTTGGAGGGGTGTGTGTACAATAGTTTTAAATAGTATATAAATTAGACTCCTGCATCCTGACCAACTGTTTAACATGCATTAGAGCGCGTGACTATTTAATGGGCAGAACGCAATGGAGGAGGGGTCCTGCTGGCCCTGCCGCAGTGAGCTCGTGGTGGCCACCAAACTCTCCCACTGGCTACCGGCGTCTCCATCGCGGGCACCCACGTGGCCAAAGACCCAGGGCCTGAGCACTGTAGCCCGTGGGACCGAGCGCTGCCGCCGGCCTTGCCCAGGGAGAAACCCCCCAAGGGGGCCCGGGCTGACAGCCCCCTCGGCCAGAGCCCCGTGCCCCCAGCGAGCCGGGTCCGGGGCGCTGCCCAGGAGCCTCGCCGTCAGCGCCGGGCTCTCCACGCGTGCTCGGAGCGGAGTGACGCCTGCTTCCTGCAGGACCGTGGTCCCCAGGTGTTCCCAAGGACCCGGGGGGAGGAGGACGCACGTCGGGCCGGGACCCGCCACTGCTGCAGCACAGGGACTAAGGGTGCAGCAGGACCCCCGCGAAGGGCAGAAGCTGGAAATGTTAGCTGTGCCCAAACTCTGCTAAATGACCTGGCAAACAGTTCCTTTCCCTCCCTCTCCATGCCTGAGCACATCTTATTTGTCAATGGAAAAGTTTCCTCCTAATGAATTTGCCACAAAAAGGAGAAAAATGGCCATGGCCTCCACGCGAAGAAAACAGCAAATCTGATCGTGGCAATTAAGCAGGCACACGAGATGGGAAATCTGCGGGCGTCCCGGAGAGAAGGGGTTAAATTGCCATGGAAACAACCATGCATTATTTACATGGCCTAATGAATAAAACATTTAAGTAGTAGGCTAATAAATTTCAGAACACAAAGCAAAGTAAGCTATGATTTAAATATATGCCTCTGATGAATATAACTTGAGTTATAGAGCTGAAGCAGTGGGAGACCCAGCTCAGTTTTACACCCTCATCTCACTAACATGAAGGTATATCTTCTTTTTAATAAATGATTTTTCCAACGAGCACACAAATTGGCATGAAATTCTCTCCTGTCAGGCATCCTGAAGCCTTTTCTAATAGCTTTTCTTGTGAATTTCTGTTGAGGTAGGAAAGCTTTTGTTTTGGGTTTTCTCCCCTCCCGCACATTATGCCAGATTTCAGAGCAGGATAACATTAGCAATCAATTTGTTAAACTGTTAGCGGAACATATGTCGGAAGGTTTCAAACAGACTCAGACTGAAAGATGTGTTGTTTATTGTGTATTGTATATACGTGCGATCCATATGGCTCCAAGTGCAGGATCCCTTTGTTTTCCGCCCGCTGTGGATTTCCCGTGCGTTCTCCGTGCGGAGCGGGAGCCAGGTCGGGGAGAGCGGGTCGACCGGGGAGAGCGCGATGCCTCGCGGGAGCTTGTCCCAAGGGCACCGGTGCTCGCAGGGGCGCGGGGGTACGGCTCCGGGGGGTTGGGTGTTCGGCGGCCCGGGAGGGCTCCCCGCGCGCGGCCAGGGCCATCCTGCTGCGTCTGGGGCCGGCGCAGCCTGTCGCGAGGCCTCGAGTTTCGTCTGACCTGGGCTTTGCCGGCGGCTGAACAAACCGTTTGCTTTGGGAGAGGAGTTTGTGACGTGCCCTGGGCAGGGGAAGCAGGTCCCCAGAGGCACGTGAAGGCTGCCCCAGACTCATACTTGGATCATCTCTCTCACATTTCCCGCTGCTTAAATGGTCGTGAGAAGCGAGGCTGGTGTGTGTGACAGGGAACAGCGCGCGTGCGAGGGATTGATGGAACCGAGTTAGCCCATCCATCGCTGTTTGATTTCCGTGCAAACCCCTGATTTGCACAAGCTGAACAGTGATAGTTTTCCAGGCTCCGGCGCTGTTTCCACCTGTGCTTTCCACAACCACCCTCCCGGCGAGCGTGGCCGCACCGACGGCGGCAGCAGCGGGGCCGGGGAGCGCCAGGCAAACGGAGGGCAGGAGACAGGCAGCCTGGCAGTCCTGGTTTTGCCGAGTGCTCAGACGAACCCCAAGCAGAGGAGGGAACCCCAAGGCTCCTCTCACAGCGGGGGGGTGACGGGGTGGTCATCGCCGCCCCGGCCTCGCTGCCGGGCACGGTGCGGCTGCGCAGCCGTGCCCCGGGGCGTGCGCGGGGGTGCCGAGCCGCCCGCTCTGCAGGCAGGCGGGACGCTTTTATTACCCGTACCATTTTCTTACCACGGACAGGTTGAAATCTGCTGTTGCTATTTTTAGGAGGATGATATCTATCAATTCAGGTAGCAGATTGCCGGCCACAAAGATAGATGAAACAACAGCTGGTGCTTCCGAGGGAGATCAGGACAGCGGAATAGCTGCTGCACGCTGAGCCCACACACCTCAGTTGTCAACGGGCAATTTGAATGCGGGAGCTCGGCGACCCCAAGGGCTCTGCAGCCGCTCCGGGGTGCTCGCTTTGCTGGGGTTCCCCCCGGCCACCCCGACCTCTGCTCAGGCAGCCGAGCGTGGCCAGGGTGCCCTCGCCGCCTGCCACCTCTCCTTCACCCGCCACCCTCTCATCAGCAGCTCCATGTCCCGCCTCGTTCCGGCTACTTAATTAACTGCTGCGACGCGGCATTGCAACCCTTGCCTCATCGCCACGCCAGCAGCTATCATTAAGTCACCCATTGGAGCCGTGGCTGGAGGCTCTGCGGAGCCAGGCTCGTTGCAGAGCTCCCAACCACCCTGATGGATGGCTGCTGCGAGCCAGGTCACCGGCGACCTTCAGCATGGCACGGGTCTCCCCTTCCTTCCAGCTCTGGCTTTCCTGGTCCGTTGCTGAGCAATTAGCCTCTTCCGCAGCTGCGACAGCGTAAGCCTTGTCGTGTGATGAACTCATTTCTGGAGTCAGTCAGCAAACAACCAGGCTTGCCCTCCACCAGTCAGTTGTTGATGGTTTTATGACAATTTTTGCTTGGAAAGATCTCAGCACCTCATCACAGCCAGCCTCGGGAAGCCGGCAAAGTCCCGAGAATGAAAGGCTTCTGGACAAATGGGGTACAAAAGGTTTCTCAGTTTCAACCTGAAAGTTTGCTTTGATTCCACTTGTTTTCAGTTCTCTTTACTCAAAAAGCATAATTTAAGCTTGAATGATGAAATATTTACTGAAATTAAATTTTGAATGGTGTACATCTTTGCAAAAGTGTCATTTTTAGCCCTAAGAAGCGAAGCCTGCAGGGAGACGTCTTAAACCGGACGGTACTGCTGACAAAGCAGACGAGCTTCGAGGACCCGGTCTCTTCATCAGGTCAATATGTGCCCAGAAGCAAGTTCGCTTTTAACAACTAGCCAGCTAGTTAATAAAAGATATGTTATTCTTTGCCTTGATCATCAGGACCACAACATTTTTGGTTCAGAGAGTTATTTTCTGGAGAAATCCTGGAGTTAGTTAAAAAAAGAAGAATGAAGGATCACATTGCCTACTTGTAGACAGGAGATGTGGGGGGGAAGAAACCAGATGAATTGTGTTGTCTAAACAATTTGTTATGAATTATTCAGTCAACTGTAATGAAAACATATGGACAAAAATCTCAAGAAACTCCTCCAATGTTTTAAAATTTGAGTGATGCCGATATTGATTGGGTGTATTTTACGCAGCTTGGGTAAATGGTGCCGCAGTGGCAGGAAAGGGCACTTGAAAGAACTGGGAAGGCACAAATTTCACTGCACGCTTTTTCCATACCAGAAATTGTTTTGATCAAGCTTATGCTTGTGAGTATGCAAAGTTATTGACTTTTTTCCCCAAAGTGAAAGATTTGTTTTGAGGTGGTTAAGAATGTCAAGAATTATTCTTAAAACATAATTTCTAGTTACATTATGTCTATACTTAAGTGTTGCTACGCGCCATTCCTGCAAAGATTTAATTTTTGTTGTTCAAATACTCTTTTTCTTTGTTTCATTTTTAAAAGCCTGAAGGAAGGTCACTGAACAATGAGTTGACTAAGACTGAAAACAAATCTATTTACATTGAAATTACAGATCTCGATGTTGAAGGTTCTCTACTGCCATGAAAAAAATAGACTTATATTTTATATGCTTATAATAAAAATAACGGAAAAGCCATACTCCAAAAGGAAAACGGAAGAGTTGCAGCATTCCAGCAAAACCAAAGAGCCATTTTCATTGTATAGGGAGGTTTCAAAACGTCTTGTTTTGTTCTGATTTGGAGAAGAAAGATGGGAACCATCGGAATTTCCTCCAACAACGGGGGAATCTGAGTCCTGCCGGCGGGCAGCATCCTTTCGGTGGGCTTTGCCCTGAAGAGTCAGGGGCGGGGTGGGGACCTGCGCCCGCCCGGCAGCCTCCCCGCGCCCCGGGGTCCCCAGCGCCGCGCCCCCTCCTCCTCCGCCCTCGTCCCCCGCCGGGACGGTCCCTCCTCGGCGGGGAGCTGCGTCGCGCAGCCCGTCACGGAGGAGCGGAGACAGGAGAGCTGCCGGCCGCCGCGCCGGCGCTCTCCCACCCTGCTCCCCCTCTCTCTTCCCATTAATACCACCACAAATTAAATGACAGCGATGCAAATGCGGAGTGCGGCGTGGGGAGCGATGCTGACTGCATAATGGCCGTCATCGCTGCCTGCATCCCGTCACTCTCCTCCAGGTAATTAATTGCCCTGTAAAGTGCTTTGAGATACACTGTATGAAAAATGCTATATAAAAAAGACTGATACAATAGAGCTGTTGGTATTTAAAGGGGTAAAAACCAAGATAGGAAGACTGTTGGCAAATACATTTGTAGTCACTCTTTAGGTGACTAAAGGTCCATCAATGAAAACTCGGGCAATTCGTTACCCCCCCCACCACTGCACTGCTATGTTTAAGGTACACACATATACAGGCCAGAATCATAATTTCCATATGAAATAGTTATTTATAACTACTGACAGGAGGAATTATGTGAAATAAACATAATTTATAGTTATTCCAGGAAAAGCCATCAAAATGAAAACTAATAAGGATTTCTTTCAGCTAAAAAGGTGTCAATTTGTTAGAAACCAATGGGCAATGTTAATGCATCTGACAGAATTATGAATATATTTTCAAACAATGTAATTGTTTATAAGCAGTCCTGGGCTGCTGGGCCTGGACCACGGCGGTGGCGACGCAATGGAAGACACCGAGGGCCCGACTCATCCAGTGACTGTTGGTTTTTTACAGCGAACACTAAACGCAACCCCAAAGCCGTGACAGGCGTGAGGTGCAGGACGGGGTTCGGCACGCAGCGGGGGCTGGAGGGCTCAGGGAACACCGCGTTGGCGAGAGGACGTCGCCTGTGCTCCCGCACTGGTGAGCCCGGCTCAGCCTCAGTTCCACCCCATCCCACCCCATCCTGTCCCGTCCCATCCCGTCCCGTCCCATCCCATCCTGTCCCATCCCATCCCGTCCCATCCCATCCATCCCACCCCACCCCACGGGGTCCTGGCTGCCGACGGGCACTTCCCGCTCTGCCGAGAGGCCTGGGGCTGTCGGGGTCCTGTGTGGAGCAACCGGGGACAAAGCCCAGGCACCGCCAAAACCCTCGGGGGAGGCTGCCCTGGCCGTTGACGAGCAGACGACCAGACCCCAGCCCCGGAGACCCCCGGGTGGGACAAGGCTCTTTCAGGCAGCACTGATGTCCCCCTGCCGCTGACGTGGCAGCACAAGCCACCGCCGGGTGCTGCTGGATGGTGACGGTGACAGCGTTTCAGCAGGGTTTGCACTCAAATCATCTACCACAGTCACTGGTTTGCATGTGAACCGATGGAATGTCCTCTTGGTAGATTCCATTTTATTGACAAATGGGTTTTTTTCTGCAGGAATTGTCTAATGACATAATAATTTCCATTGTAGAACATGAAAGTAAATACTGGGCCCAGTCCTGGCGTAGGGCAGACCGGGCGCCACACGCCACGAAGATGGTGCGAGCAGCAAGAGCAGCGGCGAGGCGCCGAGCAGGGCAGCACCTGGAAGCGGAGCTTTCAAACCCTTCGTGACAGCAGAAACCGCGGGAGCCCGGGGTGACTCATTTGCTTTTCTCCTCAACTGTTCGCCAGAACGCTTCGGACCTGCAGCGACGTACTCTGCATCGCGGTTTAAAACGTGCCTGCAAAGGCGTCCCAGAGCTTTTCATTTGCTGCTTTTGCAGTTCAAGGGCTCCCACCCGCATTTCGTATTATTTAGTGTTGCCACAAAATTGGAGACGACAATTTCAAATTTGAAAGAGAAATGAGCGAAGGAGAGATCCCCGATCCAGCACCGCATTTCTACCTATAACGCAGGAACGGCCAAACTCTAGAAAAGCAGAGGCGTCCGTGACAAGGGAAAGTTTTTCTTTCTCAGCCCGTGAGCTCCCGCCTGCTGCTTGGGCAGGCAGCGACGGCCTGGTCCCAGCCCCGGGCTTTTCTGGGCACGGCTCCCTCCGCGCCTCTTGAAGCCGAAAGGCAGCAGAGCTCCCTTGGCCGCGGTGCCCCGGGAGCGGCGTGGGCAGCACCCCGGCGCCTGCAGCGGCCGTGCCGCCCGGGCAGAGCGGCTCTGGCTCACGGTGCCGCGACCACCGCCGGTGCCACCCACACCGGGCTCCTTGCCCACGGCTTGGCAAGGGCAGCTGAGTGGGACGCGGCCGAGCCCGGCTGGGACAGCCTGGTTCAGCAGGAGGGACCCCAACAGATCCGTATTTTAGCCCTAATTTGGGGTCTGTTCTCACACTGTTAGGTCTTTGTCACTTGATGCTGCGATTCAAGGTATCCCCTTGGATCGTCACATGAGCCGCTCGCTTGGCTTATCTGATACTGCTCTCAGTCGGTTCAAATCTTATTTATCAAATAGACAGCATTTTGTTTCGATGGGTGATTTTTCATCTTCCATTAGTGAAGTTGTTTCCAAGGTTCCCCAGGGCTCTATATTGGGCCCGTTGTTATTTTGTGTTTATATGCTGCCACTGGGTTATATTATTCATCAGCATGGAGTAGCTTTCCATTTCTATGCAGATGATTCTCAAATTTATTTGTCTGCTAAACCTAGCGCTGTCTCAGCTGTCTCTGCGCTATCAGCCTGTCTCTCTGACATCACAAGATAGATGTGGCAAAACTTTTTGCCGTTAAATTCAGACAGAAGAGGTGAGGCCTGCCTCGACGCCAGCATTTTATTTCCTGGGATGACACTTGCAATACGATCGCTACCAGGATTTCATCGCTGTGTCCCCACTCACGCACTCCTGCCTTACCTTGCTGCTCCCCACTTGATTTGTTGGCATGCACGGCGTTCGACACTTGCCTCTGTCTGCGGCGTGATTTGTGGCTGCCATCGGCATTGCCGTTCCGATGCATATTAAGGCAGCGGGATTGGGGAACAACCTCCCCACGTCTCGCCTGCTGACAGCCCCCCGCCTGCAAAGGCTGTTATTTGTTTGCAAGCGCTGCGCAGAGGGATATGTCCGTCTCACAGATCTGCAAGGGTGCCGCGCGCGTTGGTGTCAGCACAGTGAAATGTTTTAGAAATGTTTCTCAGAAATGTTTTTAAGTTTTTAAATGTTTATGACCCAGCAGCATTTAAAAACCACACCTGCAGGTCCAAGTCACAAGAAGCACCGTGCATTTCTTTGTACAGATACACAGCTTGGAGCGTTTCTCCGGTAGGAGACAACAGACAGCCCTGAACCGCCACCGAGGAGCAGCGCTGGATCCCTGCGTGGCCCACAGCATCTCCCCACGCTGGCCCTCCCCTCGGCTGGGGGGCTGGGGCAGTGGGGGAGCACGCGTCCCGCGGCCACGAGCCTCGTCGTGCAGGCCCGCGGGTATCACCGATTTTGCATGATCATCGATACATTACGGTCATCTGTATTAGAGCTGAAATAGGTTAAAACAGACGTGTGACAGAACGAAAGAAAGTTTCAGAGCAGACTCCTCATTTCAGCAGCTGTTGGTAGGAAAAGGGGCTGCTCAGGGACCCTGGCCGGGCTCCTGGGGCCGACCCGGGCGGCAGCGCTCGGAGGGGGACGCCCTGCGCCGCTCCCTGCAGCAGGGGCTGCTGGCGCGGAGGAGCTTGTGCCTGCTGATGTCATACGAGGTTTGGACGGTGTGGAGGATGAGAGGAGCCGGATGGATGCCCACCAGGAATTACAGCCCGACTAGTGTCCTCGTTCACGTGCCTGGGTGTGTTCCGTCCCACGGGAGCGTGCGGGCACCGCGCGGTGCAGCCGCTGCCCGCGCCCGGGGTGCCCTGAGCTCATGCTCCGATTCGTGATCTTCCCGAGCAGCCCTGGCTTTCGCTCTTCAGTGTGTTGCCCGCATCTTTAAAAAGTCCTTCAAAAACAGTCAATTTGTTTCCATAAGGATGAACCAACTAGTTCTCGCAGAGACATCAAATAAATCCACTTCATACATTATTTGTTAACTTCATCAAATAAAGTACAATTTTATGGCTTAAATGTCAATCTCCACAGCTCATTGAGTTCTTTAAAACAGCAGAGAGACTTGCCTGTTTACAGAAGCAAAAATTAGGCAGGCAGCTTTCAGCTAGAGCAGGGAACCCGTTGGTTCTTATACTAGGAAGAATCATAAAATATATTCAATGTGGAGAGCGTGCAATTTGACAAAGACAATTTGATTTGTCCATGGCTTTTAAAATATTCATACCACTTTGATGGACTATAGTTTTATAAATATGGATTACCATTAACTGGCACAGGCAGTTGCTGCCTACAGATAGTGTTCCGTGAGGCTTGTTCGGAATGGAGGCGTCCAATAAAAAAAATCATTATCTCTGCCTAAAAACCCTAATCAGTAATGTTTGGTTCATTTGCAGCTCAGAGGTCAGTAATTCACTTTAACTGCTTATGTGTTTGTGTCGTTTGGGAGGAAAAGGATTTCATAGTTTTACTCCTCGGATCTAGAAACCGCTCCCGGAGCGGGGGCAGGCGCTGCCGAAGGAGCGGCCGGGGCGCGGGGAAGCCCCATGGCACGCAGCCCCCCGACGGGCCGCCGGCAGAGCGGCCGCGGTGGGCACAGAGCCGCCGGGCACAGCCAGCGCTGCCCGGGCTGGCGCCAAGCGAACAAACCGCCCGCCCGGAGCCCCGGGAGCGGCAGCAAGCCCCTGTCCAGGATGAGAAAACGCGCAGTGGCGTGAATGCAGTGAAACGCCTGATATTCGCCTGGGATTTGCTGAAAACCTCCTCCCTGCGGTGCTTTGCGCTGGCTCGCACGAGCTGCGACTACCCGGTTAGCAGGGCGAGCCCGCCGCGTGCGCCGGGACGGTGCGACGTTCCCGGAGGGAAACGTGGGCGGCCCGCGACAGGAACGGCAGCGGCCGCGGCGCAGACGGCAGCGCAGCTCCTCCAGCTCCCGGGGCGCTCGGGCAGTGGCAGGAGGCTTCTGGAAGAGCTGCGCTCTCCGGTCGGCCCCACGCGCGCTCAGGCAGCGCTGGGTTCGCAGGGACGGGGGCTCTGGCAAGAGCATCTGCGCTGGTACGGCCACGCGGGGGTCAAGGAGAACACGCAGCAAAATGTAACTGCTGCATCTGTCAGAAAACTAAATTTTTTTTTATGATAAGGAAAAACTAAGAAGTGGGTAACAAAACAAAATAAAAAATAAGAGTTGAAATGCAGGGAAAACAATGATAAGATTCGATATTGCTTTTGTTGGCTTCAGATGCGAACCGAAGCCTGAGAGTGTGGGTAATGAGCATGTTACACACGGCTTCAGGCTTGTTGAAGCGATAAACCAATAAGTAGCTGGTTCATGGAAAAAAGTGTTTTGTGTATGGTATATATACATAGACAAGCACACAGAGGAGAGCGCTGGTGAGTCTAGCACGCAGCCTGAGAACCTGAATTCGCACAGTGCTTTGAGTTTCTAACACTAATTCAACTTGCGAAGTAGCTGCAGTTTCCAGCCCAAAAGTTTATTCAAGTTAAGAAAACACATCCTCAGATTAAAAAGAGTATTGCACCACTGTCAATTTTCAGACGTTGCCATCAGGAAAAAAAAATTACATTTCAGGCTGACGAGCGACTAATCAAGGCAAGTGAAACGGTGCTGCAATAAATTACTCCACAGCGAAATAAACCACACAAACAGACCGATGATAATAAATGTAAATTATTTCTCTGAAGAAATTTTCTTGGTATATGAGTAATACGAACCATCAGGAAGGAGTCTTCCTTAACATTAATTACAGAAAATGACAAGTGAGCTGATGACTGCGAAGGCTCATTATCTGAGAACATATTCACAACTTTGCAATTTGCGCGAGATGTACTCGGGCTAAATTAATCTCCCTTCTTTGCATGAGCCTCTTCTAATTTTCATGTTATTAACAGGTTTGCAGTATCACTCAGTGCTTGTCACTCTAATCAGGTTTCGGCATGTTCGCAAAAGCGAAGTGTCATTTATAAGGATAAGCCCTCATAATGGCGCTCTCTTTCATGTGGAGAATTCTACAAGGTTGCTTTTAATAAGGTCCTTTAATCATCTCCCTTTGCTCAACTTTTGGCCCCTCTGTTTTTTCATGAAGAGTCATTAAAAGACTTTGAAGTTCATCAAGGATGAAAAATTCACGACATTGTTGCAGGAAAAAGGCCAAGGGACGGCGGGACACGACCGGGCAGGGGGACGGGCGCAGTCGGGGGACGGGGACAGCCTCTCCCCGGGCCGGGGGACGTCCCTGCCCAGCCCACGCTAAGACAGGAGCCCCCCGCATCGCCCTCGGGTGCTCTCCCAAGCCCCAGCTCCCACAGGTGCTCCCTGGCTCCTCTTTCACAACTGCTGAATATTCAGAGCAGGAGGCGGGCGAGGGGCTGCTCCCCGCAGGCAGCGCAGGCAGCAGCGTCCTCCCTCCGCGCCTGGGCCGAGTCACAGCGCAGGGCCGCTGCCAGCCGTGCCACCGCGGTGCCACCTCTCACCAGCGCCTGGTGATCGTGGGCATCCCCCCCTCAGCCCTCGGCATCAGCCCAGTGCTCGTGGCGGCCGTGGCCACGGCCCCTCGGCAGCGACACCCCGGGTGAATCGCGGCGGGAGGACGCCGGCAGGAGGGACGGTTTGGGAGCAAATCGATATCCCCGAGAGCAGCAGCCGCCGCAGCCGCAGAGGGAAGGCACGTGGTGCTTTAGAGGGGAGCGTTAATCAAAGGCGACATTTCTCTAGGTCTGCGGCATGGCTGGGCTGTTTGAGGTTAACCTTATTCTTCTTCTGTGATTTGATAACACTGGACTGGTGTTTATGCTGAAGGTTTCGAACACAATGGAAGGAGGGGGAGAACTTTATTAAATTTTTGAAATTCATTTAAGCGGGGCTAGCATAATGAATTGCCAGATCTCGTGTGCACATTGTCCCCGGAAGCAACAATAATTTAGGTGGACATAAACCAATATGTAGATTAAAAATGTTTAAGCCAAGTGTCGTAAAATATATAAAAACATAAGGCAGAATTAACATATCAAAGTTTAGCATTATAAGTAATGACGGGTCAGATATAAGGTTATGTCTGCAAAATTGCATTTCAATATAATAAATCCATTCAAACTCTGTCCAGAGACACAAATTGAATCTATAGACGAAGCAACTGCAATCCATTGAACGTTATGAAGTATTCAAGTGAAAACAATGCATTTAGAAAAGGAAATTGAGTGTATTTTAAATATACAGGTGCTTGGAACTTCCATATAGCTTTATGCTCGTACAGATTTGTATACACTGCATACACAGCCTACTTTTGACAAAGTCCTCAAAATGATGAATTTCTGATGGAAGACTTGATATTGCAGCAGATCTGTTATGCACCGCTTATCCTGTAACACAAACCATTAATAATAATCACACTCCCCGCCGTACCGAGCTCTCTTGTTAGGGTTTCAAAGCTTTTGCAACTCCACACACCCCGGACGGATGCTGCTGCAGGCGAGGACCGCGAGGCCGACCCAGCCCCAAGGGACCCACGGTGCCACCGTCCCCGTGCTCCCCGGCCAGCCGGGCGCTCCGAGCTCCATCCTCCACCCCCATCCCAGCCCTGCAGAACAGCATTTTTCCTCCCTCTCTGTTCCACTGCCGAACTTTCCCAAATGCCGGACACTCGGTGCCTCCTTCCTCCAGCCCGGACGGAGCAGGAGGGAGCGCGCTAACGAGCACGGCTGGAGCGCCGCGAGCCCGGAGCGCTGTGAACATCTGATGGAAGCGCAGCCCTTCCCGAGCTGCGTTAACACGCTGCTGAGAGGTCTTAGCGCTGACAACGCACCGCGAGAGGCGAGCGCGGGCACCCGGGCGGGGAAGTTCCTGCCCCAGCTCCCGCGCGCCGCGGTGAGGGCAGGGGCAAGGCTGCCCGTGCCCCCCGCGCCAGCCCTACCCAGGTGCCCACCCCACAGACCGGGGTGGACACGGGCAACACGTTTACCCGAATGCTGGCCCCGTGGGGAGCGTGACGAGGAGGGGGAGGCAGAGGTGCTGCCACGGCGTCTCAGAGCATCTCTGGCCACGGCGCAGGGGAGGCGCGGGAGGCTCCCTTTGGGCTCGCCGGGATGCTGCCGGAGCCAAGAGGGGACCTGTGGCTTCAGGTCCCGGGTTATTTGTGTTGGGAGGTGGTGGGGCAGGCAGGGGAAGGGAGCCAGGGAGCCCTCCCCACGGCTCCGGCAAGGCCTGGAGCAGCAGCGACCGGCCATCCCCGCTCCCGGGCACGGGAGAGCTCTGGCGGCGAGGCCTCGCGAATGGAGATTAAAAGGTGCTTTTGGGAACTCGCATGATGGGGAACGCAGACTTTAATAGACATGTTCATCTTTCAGCAGTGTGTTTTGCATGTAATAATGTCAGCACACTTCTCATTCTGGCAGAAATTCCACAGATAATTGGAAAGAAGTAAAAATGAAAACATTAGAATTTGCCATGTCATATGTTAACTTTTTATTATTGTATGATGCCAATGGTCCACTGACAGATGCTGTGTTATTAACATTTGATTAAAAATCACTTCAGGTCTAAAGCAGCCTGTTCAGAAGAGAACATCTTGACAAGCCTGGTGGTTTGTGATTGACAATTAATAACATTCTGCGTGTCACAACATAGATAGTGTGACTTATTGGTGCTGGTGTAATGCAACACTCTTCATCTGAGCTCTTCAAATTGGTACATAGAGATAGGAGGGAAAGAGCCTAATTCAGCTGGCTTTGATTACCAACAAAACAGAGCTGGTGCAGATCTCTCCAGCCCCTTCCCACACCAGACTGACAGCACTCAGCAAGACGGACCCTCATCCCGCTCATCCTCGGAAGAGGCGGCACTTTGCCATCTTGTTACAGCACCAAACTTATGTGCAAAAACTCAGTATTAAACTATGCGGTTACAGCAGTTACTTGCAGCAGTAAACTACAAATCTGTTTGTTTGACACAAAATTAGAAGGAAAAGTTGTTAAATTGGTAAATATGAAATAATCTGTAACTGGAAAGATGATAGGTCAGTCCTCTGAGGTTTGCTCAGGGACTCTCTTAATTGCATGCTACCACAAGTGAGATCTGATGTCTGTGTGCCAATAGTGAAATTCATTAAAAAGATGTAAATTGTCGTCTTTGGATGAGGTCTGGAGTGTACCATTTTAATTGCCTTTGCTCTAGCAAAGCTGAAATTCTGACAAACTTTGATTGTGTTCCGCCTACTTTGCAATAAAGGCTTCAGCAGCACCGACCACCTTTGTATCCAGACACAAACGTTACTGAGGATTCGAGCGCTGCGCCACAGCGAGCAGAAATCTGGGCAGCTCTGGTTAGGAGCAGCCTAGACCTCTGCAAATCCAGCAAACCCCATCCAAAGGGGTCCTTGCCATCGCTGATTCATTATTTATTGAAAACTCCTTTCCCAAGCGCTCCAGGGCAATGCGCTCATTGCTCAGAGGCAGCAAAAAGCCACGGCAACATCTGCGGATGGAGCAGGGCCAGCGCGCTGCCCACGCAAACGTCCCCTCACGCGGCGATGGATGTAAAGAGCCGTTTTAATGGACAGGGTCCAACCTACTCGAGAGACTCGGGGCTTTGCTCCCGGAGGAGCAGCTGAGGCGCAGCAGGGACCTTGCCCCGCTCCGGCTGCGCACCGCTGTCCTGGAGCAGCCTGTGCCACCGCTCCGTGCCCACGCACCGCGGCGTCTGCCCTGTCCTACCGACCCTCGCGCCGCGGGGACCGCGCATCGCTCCTGCCCTCTGCGAACCACCAGCTGCCTCCTGCATCGCTCACGCCCGACTGCCGCCCCTCTCGCCCCCGCACAAAGAGCCCGTCCCCAGCGAGCCACTTCTCCCAGCCGCGTTGGGCCAGGGCTTGCTGTGCCGCACGGAACGCGGCTACATGCTGAAGCAATGCAAACACTTTCCCAGCCCTAATGCAGTAAGCAGGGGAAATAATTACAGATTTCCAAGGTTCAACAGGGAATACTTCTGAGAAATGCGTCCTCCACTGGGAGTTTCATAACCATTTAATCTAATTTTTCTTGATGTTTTGATCTTCCTTTTAAACAAGGCATTTGTCATTAGCTTTCAAGGAGACAAGTTGCTAATACATTACACTCTTAAAAGGCCCACAGTTAGTGTCAATGTCTTCTGATGGCTGTTCACTAACAGCACATGAAAGAATTGCCAGGGTCAGTTCCTCTCCACTCGGCTGCAACAGCGACGGCAGCGCGGTCCCCTCCTGGCAGGGACACCGGTCCGGGGAGGGGGGGGGACACACACACACCACAAGGTCCAAACTCTGCCTTCTCCCCTCCACCCTCCCTCCCCAGAGTGCTTTTCACAGCGCTTTTAGCACCTGGCCTGTGCTTGGATGATTCTGGGTGCTCCTGACCATTTCTAAGTGGGCAGAAAGCAAAGACTTACTAGGAAAAGAGAGAATAAACCCTCTCACACAAAAGTCCTGTTCTCCCATCCAGCTCCAAAGGGTGAATTTCGCCCCTAAATAGGATGAGAGTCTCCGACTCCATCTCAACTAAAGTCAGCTCTGTTTGCTAATTAGCTCCAATGAGGAGCACGGAGAGGACAGAGCCAAAAGCCACCAGAAGGGACCCAGAAAGGAGAGGGGGGGTTGCTGGTCGGTCGCTTGGTAGCACACCAGTCCCCAGCACAGCAGCATCCTGCAGCTGCCCCGTGCCCTGAGGAAACGGGATCGGTCTTTGGGAAAAGGGATTCGAGGTTGGAGAGTGAGAAGAGCAACCTGAGGCCAAACACATCCCCAGTGGGAGTGGGACAATCTGTTTCTCCGGTTCCTTTCCAAGAGGGCAGGGGTGTAAACCCCCCCAGGAGGCACCACGCACACGAGCCCCCCCGCAGCCATTCGTGCCCCCGGCATGTCCTCATGCTGCCTCCCAGGGGGACTTGGAAAACCAGGGCCGCACGCTGTGCCCCCTCTTCGGCGAGCCGGGGGAGACCCTGGGCTGCCCAGACCCCGGCCCTGCTGCGGGGAGGCTGCACCTCGAGCCTCTGCTTCCTCTGCTCTTCCAAGAGTGTGAACAAAGCAGATGGAAAAAGTATTTTTTTAACTTCTTGGATGACATAACTTGCATATTAAATAATAATGAACCAATAAATTACAAGAAACTAAACAGCCAGAAGAATATGTATGTGGAGTTTGGAGTATTTATAAATGAATAAATCATTCATGATGTATAAACTCCATGTAGCTAAATGCATCATTTACTGAACTTTAACGCATTTCACAACATAACCACCTCTAACTAGCCGTTTTTAAGAGCAGGCATGCATCTTCACAGAAATGGCGGTTGATTAGTGGATTACAGAGATTGGCAAGACTCATTCACTCCAGCATCAGTAACAGAAGCAGCACATCTATGGCATGTTCAGTACTAACATCTCTGTAAAATCCCATGGGGCAGCACACCCCGATTTTCCAGGCGGCTCCTGAGAGGGGACTGGACCAGATGGAGCTCGCATCCCTCAGACACCCCTGCGCCCGACAGAGCAGCCCAGGCTCCGGGCAGGGCAGAGCCAGCCCCACACCGAGACACCAGCAAGAGGCATCGAGTCCGGGAGCTGCAGCTGGTGTCCCGGGAGCTGCGGGAACACCACTCCGTTAGCTCGGACGGCTCCAAACCTCCCCGCTCCTTCCTCACCTTCAGCCCAGGCTCACTTTGAGCACCCCCAGGCTCCTCTGCAGGATCTGGAGAACACGAACCACGTTTGAACACCAGATGCTTACGTAAGTGGCTAAGAAGGATTTGTAAGTCTGACTTTCGGCTTCTCTGCTGAAGAGCACGAGCTGTGCCGTCGCCAGAGAGGCCGGCCAGGGGGTTTCCGCTGGCCCACAGCTGCGCCCGTGCAGGGGCTGCCCTTCGCTATGCACGATGCACAGGCAGCCGCTCCTCTGACACGGTGTCACTTCTCTCTGGCCGCATGACTTTTCTTAAACAAGATAATGCTGAATAATGCATAGCAGGTACATGTTTTTTGACAAAGAGTCATTCCACTAAAGTGTTTTTTAATTGGGAGGCACCACAAACATTTTCAAGCGCCCAGCAGCTGCTGGAATACCTAACGCCGGGGCAGACGGCAGCTCGCTGCTGGGGAGAGGGCAGCAACCTCCGCCGCCTCAGGAAGATCTACTTTTTCTTTTAACACACATGGCTTCTCTTTGTATACCTCGTGTTGACTTCTCAGTCTTTAGAAACCTAAAAGACTTCTGCCAGCACCCTCAGAGCAAGCTTCACACATGGACAATTCAGGCCACTCGTGCAGGCTGCACTCGGAGCTGCCGCTCGGATACGCAACCCAGGAGGAGAATGGCAGGTGTTGGAGGCAAAGATGCACCTCTGCTGCGCTGCAGCAGACCACAGTCATTAGACAGCCTTCACTGACCGAAGTCTCCATCCTCGGGGTCTCATCTCCCAGCACGGGGATGCCTGCTCCATCCCGCTACCCAGCCCGCGCCAGCCGCGGTGGCATTAATCATGGAGGCGCCCGGTGGCCCGGTGCTCCTTGTTTTAAGCGCTGCACCTGTCATATGGTAATTAATGGGTGTGGGATTTCTTTTGACAGGAATTCAATGGCCTGGAACAGACTTTGTGCCAGTCTTTTGTGCCTCAGGCAAAGTGCTTACTAAGTAATTTTATGGATACCAAGCTCAAACATTCTACAATTAGCACTTTGTTTGCTTTAGTTTGTAGAAAGCAGGTCCTTACCTCTCCCATTGTGGCTGACAAACTGCAGCTCCAGAAAAGCTGTCTTTCCCCAAAAATAGTTTTCTGGGTATTAACCTGGGGAGCAGGCTGGATCTGAGCAGCAAAAATTGCTGCAGGTGCAGGAGGGTGGCAAATGCCCTCCCCAGGCAGGGAAGAGACCCGAGGGCACTGGCTGCATCACACCCGAGGATGCCACTAAGCCCCTCTGCTCCTAAACATCAGGAAACCTGTAGAGACCCCAGGGCAGCAGCTTGTGCCACAGGCAGCTTCCCCCATTAGGTGTGGGGATGTGTTCCACGAGCCCGGGTGGACACGCACCCCGTCCCGCAGGCAGCTGGGCACGGTGCCCGCCCCAGTGCCAGGGTGGGAATTGCACGGAGACCCTCCACAACCCCCCAGGAGCGGAGCTACCAGCCTTCGTGAACCTCCTCCACCACGGCATGCCATGCTGGCCTCTGCAACCGACAGCAATTCAAAGGTAAGACTGGCACAGAACCAGATCTGCCATCAGCAGTGGCCAAGTGGCTTCCTGCCCCTTGACCACCAGCCGCCACAGCAGAGGGGCTGCTGCAGCCAGGGACCTCGCCGGGGACCGCGGAGCGCCGAGAAGAGGGCAGGGCGCGCTCGGCAGAGAAATATCTTACAGTAAACAGAATATTGTTTTATATGAAACCATTAAAAAGGTCCCTGAGGGCAGCCCTAAGTATATATTATATTTTACTCTGAATCCCTGTTTTGACTTGACTTTATAACAAAACCATGTTTTCTGTATTTAAGCAGATGCAGTAAAGGAAAGGTCGTGACTGGTGCTGACATGGAAATCTCATTTGGCTCATGGGTCCCCTTAGGGTCTTTATGCTGTGTGGTACTTTAAACATATTTCAAAGTACAACACTAAATGTCACTCTTTAATAGACAGAGGCATTCCAAGGGTTTCTCGAGTTTCCTTGGAAAGCGCTTTCCCGAAGCCAAGGGCTCAGCGCTGTTTGGTTCACGCCCGGCACGGCGGGGACAGCCCATCGCAGCCGAGGAGCAGCACCGCTCCGCGAGCGCCCAGAGCGGCACCCGAGCCACGTCTGCCCGCTGCCGCGGAGGTGGCTAAGCCTGGTAGCAGCTTCTTGCAATAGCCGAGAGTCTGCAAGAATTGCAGAAAAGGAAAAAAGAAAGTAACCCAAGCCCCTTTAACACATTTACCATATTTTCAATTAATTTCCATCTTTCTCTTTCCTCGTCCAATTCTTCACACTCATTCAGCAGCTCTTTTGGGACCTTAAACAGTTAATTTCACTTTTTGAGGTGTTTAAGGTCTAATACAATCTCTACAAGTCACTACAGCCTGATCCCCAATTCTGAAGTGTCTTGAAAGAGCAGTTAGACCTTATTCTGCTGCCCGCCTCAGGATGCAGTGAAGATGAGTAGCTAGCCAGATGGCCTGGAAATTTATTTTATTTTCAGAGAATTTAGTTAATTTCTTCAACAAATAAGGAATTCACTGACAAGTCAGAGGGATGGACACTGGTCAGGAAGAACTGAACTCAGTGAATAATTTCTGCCTTAAAAAGTAGCTAAAGCACTGAAAAACTAACTTCATTTTGACAGTTAAATTGGACTTTGTTTGAAAATGGACATTTTCATTTACAGTTTATCCTACTAAAGGGAGAGACAGAAACACTTTGTAAATCCTCAGAGGCCCGACGGCTCCTGCTCAGGCGAAGGCGACGTTCCAGGCTGATCCCAAACCAAGGGTCTGTTTCCCATTCTTGCTTCAGCACAGCCAAGACGAGTATTGCCAGTTTCTCTGCTTGGTCAAGGAAAACCAGGAGGAAGCCGGTGGCTCCAGCTCTGACTCACGGCAAGAGCCATCAGTTACTGCACTTCTGCAGCCAGCCTGGACGGGGATCAACAGGCTCCTCGCCGCGGCTCTCCGCAGGGCCAGGATTTACGGTCAGTTTACGCTGTGTGTACCGTATGCAAGCTTATTTTTCTCTTAGCTGCTATAAAAATTAAAGATTTAGGTATATACTGCAAAAGGTACTACCAATTTTATGTACTGGCATTTCTCTCCTATGATCAGGGTATAAATCCAGCTTTTCCAGCATGTCTATAAATTACTCTGTATCAACAGGGCAGCTGCAGGTCAACTCGGCAAAGTCAGATAAACCTTTTAGAACTTCTTGCTGTGGCTACCGTTATCAGAAACTTCTCACGCTTCAGGACCGCTTGTCATCCGCCCTCACGATCAAACACCTTCTCTATAGCTGTGGGAAAGGTCTCTTACAAACATTTTCTAACTTCCGAATATTTACCAGCGCTTTTTAGTTAACTGCTGGCCGCCCGCATGGAAATTGATTCTGCTGGAGCCACGTGCCAGCTGCTCAGGACAGAGGCGACTCCATCACTTGGAGTTTTAAAAGCGTTTCTGGAATTTCGTCTGTTAATTCTGTTCTTGCAAGAGCAAGGCAGCAGCTGCCTGCACACACGTAAGATGTGAGTATTGCTGTCATGTTGCCGCCGGAGTTACCCAATTTTTTTCCCCATGAGAAGCATCACAGGGAAACTAAAGGACTTCTCAGAAAGCAGAAAAACTTTAACGTTCTTGCCCAAAGAGGGACCTGGCATCTCTGCTAATCCAGACTCACACTCTGAAATCCGTGGGGTAAGGATGAGCAGTCTCGCCTCAACAGAGCCACTTCAGCTGCAAAAAGTTCCCGTGGGAGTCGCATCCCGTGTCTGGCCAGAGGCCAAAGTCTGGGACCATCCGCACAGGCTGTCCCTGTCCTGCGCGGGGGCCACCACGCAAGAAGCCTTCCCTCAAGGCATGACCACGAGCGCCCAGAATGTTCATCGAGATCAGGGCAAACACGCCAACATGTAGAATCCATACCAAGATGGTGTTCCAGTCCCCTACCAACAGCATCACTGCACAATTCCCCCTCCGCATCCTTGTCCTGCCTGTCCTCACAAATCTCATTTATTGTCATCACTGTGAAAACCAAAATATTTTTGTAGTGTAAATGGAAGCAAATATTTGAAGTCACATGGTGCTTTCTTTGCATTAATTAGCAATTTACTGAACAAATATTGCTGTGTAAACCAACAATCAGTATCTTGTAATTAAAAGCCTGTTCATGCTTATCTGTAATCTTTCCCCGAAGATAAAACCCTCTGGAAACATCTGTAGACTGGTTTTCAAAGTGGAAAAACGTCAATGTAAAGAAACTCATTGAAATAAGTAAAATGTTGTCGTCTACGTGAGGTACCAGAACGATCTAAGCTCACACCCACCTCTGCCAGCCCTTGCCTGGCCGGGGTGCAGAGAGGGAGAGGAGCGCGCGTCGGCGCCGCGCAGGTCACCCCGCTCTCGTGCGGTACGAGGCTGCCGACGCAGCGCGCGCTGCGGCGACCTCACCGTTCCTCTGCTCCCAGCCGCGCCAGCCTGCCCGGAACGCGGAGGAGTCGGCCCTCGGGCCTCTCCCGTCAGTCCTCGTCCCCCTCAGGTACACGTACGGCACGACGCTAACGCAGCTCTGCTCGTGCAGGAACGTCCCCTGGACATTGGCAAATACATCCATGCAAACAGCTGCATTCGCAGTTTTCAAAGGGTTAACTTTAGGAGACACCTCTACATCTCCACAATGAACTCTCCCCAGTGGAAAAATTCCTGATCTTCATTAATATTTAAAAATGAAAGCGCTGGGTATTCTCAGTGGAATACGAGACAAGGACAAATTGATCTCTGGGGTAACCACTGAGCTTCGCTGAGTTACACCACAGATACAATTCTCCGGTTCCTTCTGCTGATCAGAAGTGAGGGTAAAGACGAGGCTTACGGGCCCGTCCCTGGCGCTTTCCTCACCCCCGAACTCCCCATTTGACCCCTCAAGCGGTTTGTTCGTGGGTGTTTTCTGGGGGGCCGGAGCAGCCGTGCCTGCCCTCGAGCCGTCCCGGCCGGCTCTGCCCAGCCGCGTGCTGCCGTCAGTCTCTCGCCCGCTGCCGGGCATCACCGGGCCCGGGCCAGTCCCGTGGGGCTTATTTTCCTGGTGGAACACAAACCCCAGCCTTCAGCTGGCAGCGGACCCGGGGAGGTGGTCCTGCCCGTCCCCGTCCCCCAGCCCCGACGCCCGTCTCTGCGGGCTGGGGACAGCCAGACACCCCCGCCGAGCGCTGCTGCAGTGTGCGCATGCATGAGAAACCCAGCGTGTTTAAGTGTTAGTAACAAATACTTCCTAAATATTTATAAACCTAACCCTGTCTTTTTCATATACTAATACTTAAATACGCCACAGGGTTCCCATGCACTCGCGTGCCTGTGCAATAGCCCTAGGGGGGATTTCTCTGGCTTTCCTGGGATACAAACCACCCTCGGCTCACCAAAACATGTTGGAGACCTCGCTTCATGAGCAGCCACCCAAGAGGGGCAAAGGCTCGGCAGGTTTCTGTCCCACCTATGAGAAAAATCAGGGGATTGCTCCCTCCAGCTCTTACGCACAGAATAGTGCTCGCTCCAGCTCTTGTACGCTGAATAATGCACCACAGTTATAAAAAGGTGGAGCTAAGATTAAAAATCGTCTGCCTTAACTTGTAAGACATATACTCCAAAGGCATAGTGAAATGAATTGAGTCGTTTGGATTCAGGAGTTACTCTGTTCCTGTTAAAAGGGGAGCATGCTCCAGTTCTGCCTGCGCTTGTGCAAATACAGAAATGCCTTCTTTAAAACTGTACCGTGTTATTTTCCAAACATGGGATCTCCATCCCTGCGCTCGGTTATCAATAACAGTTTCCTCACCTTTCCTCCTAGGGTACTCATGTTCTACCAGTTAATGTTTTGCAGAGTCAAACCATAAAAACCTTACATTCTGTAGAAGTCATACCTCAATAAAAATAAAAATTTGAGTGCAAGCCCATTTTGTGTTTGACCCATTGCCTGTTGCCAAAGACCACAAAGATCTTTAGCCTCTGGATTTCCCATGGTCAAACAAAATAAGGTCTGAGTGGCATTAAATATCACTTTTGCATTACACACATTTTTCTTTCATATAGAGTGTCATAAGTGGATAAGCCCCCTGATATTCTGGGTACCTAAAGCACAACACAGCTTCTACTGAAGGGACCTTCAGGGAGAAGAGGCTAGTGCGCTGTTAAAGATTAAAACCCAGCCGTCTGCTTTTATGCTTGAGAGTCCTTCGTGACTCCCCGGTGACATCGCATTCATCTCACTGTATTTGAAAAATGCATTTAAATGTCAAAACTAAAGTACCCAAACAATGGCTCCTTAGCACACTAACTGTTAACACATTGCTTAGCCAAATGCCTTCCCCAAGACATATGGGACCGACTCTATCCATAAAATATACCACAAGCAACACACAAAGTCCCAGAGGAAATAAATACCCTCTGCTGTACTCTGACCTGGTTTTTCCTCCCAAAACACACTCATGAAGACTTGTTTCACTGCAGGAGCGGACATCAATTTCAAATACCTTCCTGTAGCATTGCACCTTCTCACAGCTGATGAGATGTTCCCAGGCTAAAGCTGCCGGGCTGCGGTTCCCGGGGGATGCGTTCGTGGGAGGGCTTGGGCTGATCCCACTGCGGAGCCCCGCTCTGGCCTTCTAGCTCAGGTGAGGAAAACAGCGGTTTCTGACAGCTGACCCCTGCAGCTGCCCACCCCAAAAGCGTTTCCAGGCTAAGCACGGAGCGCTGGCGCGTACCCACCGCCAGTCCCCACGGTGCTCGCTTGCTCACCTCGCAGCCCGAGCAGGGCACGGCACCCCCGGGCCAGGGCAAAGCCCTCAGCAACCTGCTCTGCCCCACACCAGCCCTGCTTTCAGGAGGTCGGACTAGAGATCCCCTGAAGCCCCCTCCAACCCAAGTCAACCTGCGATATCTCTTCCTGCCCCACAAGCAGTTCTGGCGTTACTGAAGTTTTAACGTGGTTCGGTTTCAGCACTACGCTCTCAGCTCAGACGTTGTAACCGCAGCCCCTTTCTGAGCCCACGGGATCAGCACTAAGTCAGGCAAAGGCTTCAGTATTGCACGTAAGCAACACAACGTTCCCGACCTACCCAACACCACAGCATCTCCAACCGCGACGCAGAGAACCGCAGCTCAGCCTTCTTCCATCACAGCTCAGCAGCATTCGCGTGTTGGACCGAGCCTCTGAGCAGGGCTCGGTGGGCACATCCCCGATGGGCGCACTGGACACATGGTTACTTCCGAGGCCATACGCTGGGTACGTTTCATCCCAATTGAAATAAGACTGTTCAGATCAATGAACTCAGTAATTTACTTCAGACAGACCTAATCAGAGCAAGGTGAAAGAGAGGCAACTTTGCAAAATGTAAATGAACCTGAAGCCAGAGATACAGGTAATGGGAATTCAATGGCAGCCTGTGTAAGAGCAGCACAAGCATTAGGAGCCCTTAATTCCAGCTGCTTGGAATAGGGGAAGGGTAGGAAGCAGGAGAGAACCAGGCTCCCTCCTCTAGCCCTGCAAAGCTGCGAAAGCAGGATGCTCAGCTCGGGGGTTCATCAAAAGCAGCTCTGCCCTCTCCACCTCCCCGGGCTTAGCTGACACTCCACACCCCAGCACACTGCGGGTACTGGCCTGCGGAGAGTTTTCTCCTCCCTGGAGAGGTCCCAACACCTCTGAAAGCACAGAACCCCCCTCAATCCCAGCTGGGAAAGAGAAGCTACCTGCAGCAGGTGGTTATGGAACCACCAGCATCTGTGGGACAGGCAGAGGCAGAAGGGAGCCCACTTGCTCAGTGGAGTTGGGTTGATCAAGCTTGGCCCCAAGTGGTGCAAACGCTTTTTTGTGCCCAAGCAGAGCCTTTCCATGGAGCAGGGCTGACCCCGGGCAGGTCTGCGCGAAGGCAAACAGGCAGCCGGGTTCGGCTGGTCAGCCGAAGGCCGACTCCAGGGAAAGTCCTACCACGAAAACATCACCAGTCGCTGCTGGGGAGACCTGGCCCTCGGTCAGTGCCCCAGGGCTGGCGGGGGGCTGCAGAGAGCAGCCGCGGGGAAGAACAAAACCCCCATTTGCTCAGGGAAGCCCCGTTTTCCTTCAGCAATGTGGAAACGAAGCCAGGGGACGCAGTGCTGATATCATGGCACTGGTACCACTGCAGGAGTATTGGCTCTTTTTCAGAGACAAGCAGTTAGGTCTTCATAATGGACTGCAACTTTCTAGAATAATTTAATTTTTTCCTACTGTTACGATGCCAGAATTTCAATCAGACAAACCCGTATAATGGATTTCTTTTGCTGGGCATGTTACATAAATTGCATATTCAAGTACTATAAAATATTTGTAACAGACAGGTACTTTTCTAAATTGGGTCTGACAGTAAGCAATAGTGACTGGAATATTTATGTGATGGCACCTATGTAATGAGGCAAAATGCAGGGTGTGGGGCTATGAACGCGCCAGCAGGAATCCCACACAGAGGCTTCCAGCTTCTCCCCCGCTGCACCGAGATCCCCGACCAGCTGATGGCTGTGATCTTTGCCATCGGGGAGCTCCGGCAAAGCCCATCCAGCATAGAGCGCCCTACAGCAGAAATTTGGACTGATTCTCCCTTCCTCCCTCCTCTTTGCTAAGTCTCATCAGAATCTAGCACAGTTATTTCGAATCTTGGAGCTTCCACACCTGGAACCAGCTGTCATCGCCTCTTCAGGCAGAGCACAAAGCGTGGCCACCGCGGCGAGGCGGGACGGGGGCTGCGCAGGCAGGCTCTGCTGACCCCCTGCTCTTGGCTGCCTTTAGATGCCCTCACAGCAAGGATACTGGGAACACCCCTTCGCTGCCCCGGGCACCCCCAGCATTCGGAAACACATTTGCCAAACACCCCAGCTCCACCAATTTTGACTGCGGTGACAACAGCGGTTGTTCCGACTTGCTTCTCCCGCCCGTCACTGTCCCAGAGCCCAGGCTGCTCCTGCACAACGCAGCCGCCACGTGAAGACCAGCGCTTGGCCTCCGCGAGGAGCTGGACCTCTGTTGAGTCCTGTGGTCCCCGGGAGGCAGGGTCTGCCACGGGCAGCCCCCCCCAGCTCCGGGCAGCTGGAAGGATGCTCCTTGTCCAGCGCAGCTGCCCCCAGTTCTTGCCCAAGGACTTGCTCCATGGCCAGAGCCTCCTTGAGACTAAGCACTCATTTCAGTAATGTTTTCTTGACAATCACAGTTGGCGGGTCTGTATTTAGCCTTTTTACAATTAAAATATTGTATTGATACAAATAGGCTCTGGCAGCCACTTCAAGAGGTTTTTAATTGAATGATTATTGTATTAAATAACTGGTTTTAATAGAGCATGAACTTGCTTAAATGATGACTGTGGAGCTATTGAGGGTTCAGAGAATTTCACAGGTATTTCCAGCTTTTCACAAATAAATATTTATGTCTTGCCAGCAGAAGGATTTTCTGGCTGGCCACTGAGGGCGCAGGTAGACGCTCCCAGCAACAGGGAGCCCAGCCCTGGGCCAAGCTCTGGAGCTGGGGGTTCCTCAGGCTGTGCCGGGGCCAGGACCCCCAACCCTGCCACTTTGCAATGAAACCTGCCCACAAGAGCAAAACGGTCAGGGACGCAGAGCTCCCTTTCCAGGGGAGGGCCGTAACCTCTCCCACAGCAGGACGCGTACAGACGGGCGCAGGGAGGCAGCCCGGCACCGCGATGGCTGCGGCACAAATGCTCCTCTCGGAGCACAAGTGCTGGGTGGGCAGTGGGATGAAGCGGAAGGAAAGCTGGGCTTCATTAACCCTTACCGCAGGCCACCACAGACACCCTGAAGAGCAGCTGAACCACCCGGCCTTAACACACCCTGACCCACAGCCTCATGAGATTTCATCTTCTGCCAGGACATTCCTACTCATCCCAGCACATCATTAAAAAGCTCTTTGGTACAGACACCTCTCTATCTCCCTTCAACAATAGCTCGTGTCAATTCGTATTACGCAAGAACAGCAGAAGCAAATATGAAGATGAACCCTCCAGAAAAGGCTTGCACAGTTCTTCAGCACGAGCAGGATTAATCACAGATAACAATTACCATACCAAGTGATAACACTTCCAGCAGATCAGCCTTGCCTTCCAGCTCCCAGGCAAACAGGACCTATCAAAACCAGGGGAAACAGCAGTTGCAGTGCATCCTAGCATGAACCCCCGCACCATTTATTAGATCATCACTCACAATAAATCCAGATTTCATGATTTATCAGATCAGAAGCGCAGCACCAAGCCAGCACCCCCCAGCCCTATGCAATGCTCAGCATCCCTTTAACCTTCTGCTCCCACTTACAGCAGCACCTTTGCAGCTGCTTGTGTCTACCAGGGCTTCTGAGCAAGGGCCCATTTTGTCTGCAGAGCACTAAAACCCTACAAAACACAGCCAAATACTTCTTGGGAGCCATTAACAGGACCTGCAGGACACGTTCAGCCAGCAGTGCAGTATTTCACACCAGCATATTTTGGATGAGGCATGAAATTCCCAGCAGCAAGTCTCACTGCAGCACAAGCCAGGACCCCCGAGCACCCTCGGGGTACCGGTGCTGTTGACAGAGCCCCAGGGAATCGGGGAACCCGCTGTTCACCCTGCAGCCCGCGTGAGGTGTCCCTGCGCAGGCACAGGGCCAGCGAGGCGAAAGGCTCCCCGGCCCCGGGTTCACCGCAGAGGGGGCCACCACAAGCCGCCTCTTTTGCACGCCAAGGCAGGCTTGCTTAATTACTCCTCCAGCTTACACGGCCATGTGACAGCAATGTGCTCTATCGGTTTATTGCCTCCATTAAGGCTCCAATAACTTAACAACAGATCAATAAACCATTATCACCCTCCAGCCTTGAAAATCCAGTCACCCCCAAATCCACCCAGCTCTGGTAAGTTCACAGTTTCTCATCACTGAAGAGCAGAGGCAATTTGTTAAAAGGGGCTGTGCTGTCAAGACACCCCTCCTGCAGGAGGGGCTCCCCCCCGTCCTGCCCCCACCAGCACCCCCACCTCTTCCGAAAGGCAGCAGGTCTCCAAGATGACAGGGTCAGGGCACAGGTAAAGGCATCCCCTACGCGCCCTCCATAGGGGACGAATGCCGAGGACTCCTCTGCAAAGCCCCACGCGGGCAAGGCAGCCCTTCCCTGCACCCACGGCACCGGGGCTGCTCCAGCGCTGCCATGGGGCAGGCGTCACTCCGGAATCGCGCCCAGCTCTGCCGCAGGAGCCCGACGCCCTCCCCGATCACCGTAAGATAAAAATCAATGTTGCTACTTTAGCTTTTAAACACCTGCATGGCTCTCACTTCAAGAGAGCTTGCCATTTGAAGTGCTAACAATTTACTTTGCTAAAAAATTAATTCAGCAATTTTCCATAAATTATATGCAGCTCAATAATAAAAATACCATTTCTACATTTGGATGCATTCCACTACTGCTCCTGTTCATCTTCAGAATAAAATAGCTTTTTAGAAACAGTACTATCTAAAAGTATTTTCTGAAAAGTGATATTGAATTGATACATTAGAGGAGAAAGTTGGGCTCCTTTTGTAAGAAGCATACATTTCATAATAGTCTTAAAGAAAGTTGTCTCTGAATGCAGTAATTTAGTCCTGAAAAAGTGACAAACAAATAATTCCAACTAAACTAGAGAAAGAAAAGAAGTGACTTTTAATTATATAATCTTTTTTGATGAATTTATTTCTGACAGTTTTATAGGCTGACAAGAGAAAGTATTTTATATGCAAAAAAACATTATTCACTCTCAGCTGTTAAAGCATAAAAATTGTCAAATGATTTTAATACAGTTTTAAGTTTAATGTTTATTGTCAGAAAAAAGTCCACAGCAATTACCAAGTCACATGGCCCTTAATTCCGTGTTTGACAGCAAAAACAATGTTTTTGCCCAAACCTTTTACTGTACAGATTTATGAGGTTTGAGACAGCTGTTTTTCTTATTTTGCCTTTAAGGAACTAAACTTCCAGCCATTTTCCAGCACAAATGAATCGCACCTCTTAACCTGAGCAACTAATTATGTACAGTTCGGCATCTACCTCCGAGTGCATCGCTGGGGCTCCCGTACAACGGAATACACCTGCCCTCCATAGGCGTCTCGATTAGCGCAGTCGTGCGGTGAAAGAAAAGCAGTTTTACTCCCTGTCAAGCAGCTCCACTTTTTCCCCAAACCACGTCCTTCTGCAGAATAAGGCGATTTAATTCACAGCAATTTTCCTGTGTCCCAAATTCTTTGGAAGTTCAAATATTTTTCAAGGAGATAGAGGACAACATTAAAATCTGTAACTTCTCTCATTTGCCAGTGATGAGATTCTCTTGCATTTAATGGGTTTTGAAAGATGATCTCTACTGCTTACTGCCTGTATATCTGGGATTCAAATGAGAGGCAGGCAAACTTGCATACTCGTGTGTGGGATTTCAGAAGCAGCTCCATTTTTTCTCACCCAGAGCACTGTCAGAAGCACCGAGGTGACAGCCAGAGGTGCTGGAGAGCGAAGGCTCCGCAGCCGAGGTGCCACCAGGTGCTTTTGCCGTGCCCTGCCAGTCCCGGGGGGCTTGCTTCGCGGTGCCTATAGGAAAGCTTGTGCCCAGAAGGGCGTCTTACGGCCTGCGAAGGTTGGGAAATGGTACATAACTAATGATTTTTAGTATCAGAATAATGAAACCAAGCTGAGAAATATTAATCTTTTTAAAAATGTAAAGAACTAGGGCTCTGTTTCCATGGCAAACCACATCCTGCACATTATCTATCAATTGGGGATTACGGTGGCATGGTAAATAGAAGGGGTAAACACAGGAGAAAGGCACTGCTTTTCCATCTGCAGAAATAAGCCATGCTGCCAGTATAAAAGCATAACTATTTCCTAGAGCAGGTAGCAAGCCTCGTCAAAACAGCCAGGTTTCTGTCCACCCTCCCCTGCCCCTTGGCTGGCCAAGCCGTGCCTCCAGCCCCAGGACCCCACGAATCCCCCCAGTCAGCTCAGGATCCAGCATCTCTCTGCAACAAGCAGGTTACGCTAACAGGGACTGGTTTATATCGGCAGCTGGTTTTACATCAGAGTTTTTCATGTCTTCATACCCTCACTAGCCAAGCAAAAAGCAAAAATCCCACCAAAAAACCCTCCAAACTTCCAGGAGTTTGCAAACCCCTGCTATAAATAGACCCCTAATAGGAAGCTGTAATAGGATACAATTTATTTCCAGATCTGATGGGCTGACCTTCATCATCACTCGAGGCTCTACTTGTCATGAATTATGGGCAATTCACTCACTAGTGGAAATAAATTGTATTACCAGTGCGCAGCATTGTGTCCTCCGCACAAGGCACACAGATGGGCAGCAGCTCCTCGCCAGCACCGCTGGGGACCAGCTTCCCACCACACTGGTGCGAGACCCTCCTTTGGGGAGCCACGCAGCTCATCGGACTGGACGGAAACAGCTGCATTTATAAGTCATTTCGGGAAGTGCTATGCGAGGGTCCCGAGCCGCTGCTGCCGAGCCAGGTGTCCCCCCCACCAGCCGAGGACCAGCCAAGGCATCACCGCCCCGCACGCTGCTGCTCACCTCGTCCAGCTCTGGCATGGAGCCATCATTCCAGTTTCAGAGGGAACTATAGGACACCATGGGGACTAGGTGGAGCAATGGGCCCAACTGCCACCAAAGCAGCATCAGCTGCCCAAGCACTGCAGCCACTGACTCCTGCCCAGCTCCATCCCACCTCCAGGGCCCTCCACACAGGTAATGAGATCAGGAATCATGAGAAACGAGGTCATAGTGTTAATCAAGCACAATTAAGACCAATATAAACAAAAACACTTAAGCCACAACAGAGCCATATAAACATTAAAAGCAGAGGCTGGCAGGGGAAGCTCCACTGGCCCCAGGTAGCAGAGCCCTTGTGCCAGCCTGTCCCTCCTAACCACCCCCTCGCACTTCAGCATCTGCTTGTGTTGTCATACTCCGGTTAGTGGGGGAAAAACAGATGTACAGGGCACTTCCAAGGGCCTGGACGATGTCACACCATCTGTCCCAGGCCCTGCACAGCTCCCCGACCCTGCTGCATCTCCAGTAGCTAACACAACTTTGACACCTTGCTCAGGCATGGTGGTGGCAGCAGTGGCAGAGCAAGTCTGACAGACACATCTGGGCTTGCAATTAAGCATGAGCCTACAGGCACCCGGCAGCCAGCCCCTGCGCTTCCAGCAGCTTGCTCAGCAGGGCCAAGGGGCTCCCAACAGCTCTGCTGGGAATGGTGGGAACCAGAGTGGGGTCAGGGTCTACGAAGGGCTTTGTGGGCAGCGCTGTGTTGTGACACTACATTGCTGCCCACGGGTGAGCAGCACAGAGAGGGCAAAGATGGGCCACTGCAGCATGTGGGCAAGAAACAGAGACAGAGGTGCTCCAGCCAGCACTGCTCGGTGGAGCCACGGCCATCCGGGTGAGCTAATGCCAAAGAGCCAGACCAGAGAAGTCTCAAGTTTGAGATGCACATGAACAAGTACTAGAACAACATTTAAGATCTAGCCCAAGGATTTCTTACAAACCCTTTTCTTCCTTTTGTTCTTCAGCAGGCAAGCGCAGAACTCTGAACCAAAACAGGTCTGTGCAGAAAACCACCCGTGCCACACTGCCCCGGGATGGGGAGAGCCATCAGGAGCCCCCCCAGCTCCCACGATGAGCCCCACAGCGAGGGGCTGCCCCAGAGGTGAGAGCTGCCTTCACGCAGAGCCCAGCCCCTCTGCGGGCTGTCAGGCAGGCTGGGAGTTATTGCCAAGTTCTGTATTTATAATGTGCTTGCCCATGCATATACAATAAAGGATTTCTTGAGCTATGTGGTGATGAGCTCCTGTGTAGCTCAGATTAGAGATGAGCTCGTGGTTAGCGTTACGCAAGGAACACATCAAGCAGGAATTCATTATTTCATAGTAGAAAACACGTACCTGGAATTCTCCTTAAAAAATGAAAAGGCAGCTCAGGCTTGCTAAAAAACAGCAATCCCCCTCTTCCCCATGAATATTCCCAGTCCCTCTTTCTCCCAGCACAGCCTCATCCCTGCCTGCAGGAGCTCAAATGGTCAGCCTGCACCACAAAAATTCATTAAAGGCAACAGCCTGTATCACAGTTTATCAAATTCATCAAGGCCCAGTCCAACAAGTGGCCAAACACAAGATAAATTATAATCCACGGCATCAAAGAATAAGCCACCCATTAGCACAAGAGCCCCCGTGGCGCTGCCAGGGATGCGGGAGGGCAGCAGAGACCCCTCCTGCAGCTCAGCCCCTTCCCCGCACGCTGGGGCTGTCCCAGGCAGGAGGGCGCAGGCAGAGCGTGCCCATCTCTGCAAGCTCCCTGCATCCAGAGCACTTTGAACTTTGAAGGCTCCAACTCCCATGGCTTGGCTTCCCAGTGCCAATTTGTTATTGAGCTGGCAGCTTTATAATTAGCTGAGAGGAATTTGCTGTTCTGCTTCCCCTCGGATGCACACAGGTGAGCGCTCACAAGCGTCCCTTCCCTCACCAGCTAACGAACGTGGCTGCCTCCCCACGACTGAGCCCCTTCTCCAGGTCTGAACTTACTGCTGGGAACGGAGACCCCAGGTAATACCTCAGCACTCTCCAGCTACCCCGGCTTGTTCATGAACAAGCCAAGCGACAGAAGCATCCTCTGCTTCTCCTGATGGAGGCACAGAACATCTCTGCAAGTCAGCAGTTCAGAGCTTCATCCCCTAGTCGGGAAGAGTATCAGCGCTTCTCTGCTCCTTGAGCCAAGCCAGCCAGCGCTCACATAACTGATGTGCTCCAGCTACTAAAGCCTAGGCAGTAAATCAAGAATTAGCCTGCATAGAGTCTAAAAGGGAAAGGGCTTAATAAAAGTCAAGCAGCAGAAAAAAACAAGTTTTGTTCTCTAGTTTGGCCTCTACAGACTGCAAGGAGGAGCAGGACTGCAGCAATGGAGGAGCTGGGAGACAGAATGCCTTCCTACAAACCAATGCAAGAAAACCAATTCTTTTTCTTCCCTGAACACAGGTGGGTTCATTTCTCAACAGTTGCTCCAAACCCAGATCTCAAACAACACTAACTACATTCACCTTTCATTGTAACTTTTTTCTACAATTTGGAAAAAGTTTAAATAAGAACCAAATTCTAGAATAAACAAACTCTACTATTTCTTCAGATTGATCAACCTTTTGCTAAGCAGCACAGAAAACAGTAGGAAAAAAAGACCCTATAGCTGCCATAACCCCTCAGAAGCAAGGTAAGAGCACAGACCCAGGGGATATTGCAGTTTTCCTGCATGACATACCAGCACAGAGCAGTCTCCAGCACAGAGCAGTCCCCAGCGCAGTCCCCAGCACAGAGCAGCCTCTAGCAAACAGGGGGACCTTCTGCACCCCACCTTTATGGGCAGCCTGGCCCCCTCCACCCCCATGTTGGGGTGGGGCCTCTGAGATAAGAGGCCCCAGGACACCCTCACCTGGGGCTGTTAGTGAGCACCTCCCACCCTCAGGTGGGGGCTTGGTGCTGCTGAGCGTGGGGCTGCTGGCTTTGCTTTGGTGCCTTGCCAGCTCCTGGAGGGGGCTGCAGCACTGGGAGAAGGGGGGCTGGAGAGGAGCCTTGTAAATGCCTTATGCCCCTGCTATAAGCCCTTTTTTCCTAATTGTAAATCTTTCTGGGCAGGGAGGTGCCCCTGTGAAGCAGGTATAGGATGCTTTCTGGTGAATAAAGGTTTAAATGGTAAGCAATGCTAAATGCTTATTTCTTTCTTTGTTTAGTAGCCGTCTAGCATGAGTTTCACCTTGCCCTGCAGCAGCGTAGTCTGGAAGACATCAAGTTTTCTCCTAGCTATGGCCTTGAGGAGTTTGCAGGGTGCAGGGAACCCAAGTAGCAGGGGCTGCCTGGTGCACCATGCCCAGGGAAGCTTGGTGTCCTGAGCCTGCAGCTCCCCGCTGGCCCCTGAGCAGCTCAGCTGTGCCTGGAGAGAGATGTGGGGAGCCCCTCATGGGGCTTGTTCTGGTTCCCGCTCAAGGAGAATGAGGGGTCTCTGACCTCCTGCCCCAGCTGGCTGAAATAACCCTTTCTGTAGCTCTTCCTCTGCCCTTGAGGTACCCGCACACTCAGGTCTTCTCTTTAGCACTTGTTCAGAAAGTAAGTTTTTTCTGGATTCTGTCGCTAGCCCTGGTGGGTAACTGGCTTTATGGCACACGGGCGATTTTCTAGAGAAAAGACTGTTCCTGTGGGAGTCCCAGTGGCTAAGCAAGAGGCCCTGGGAAACCCCAGGTGCCCACCTTGCAGCTGAGGGGAGGACGCGCGGGAGCATCGCAGGCAGATGCGTTTCCTCTTTGTGCAGAATGTGTTTCACATTTTCCTTGTAACTGGCCTGGACATGCTGTGTGACTGGTGCCCCCATTCCCCCTCCAAAGAGACGAGTGCCCCATGTCCTTGTTTGAAATAATTTAATTTTAAATAGAGTAGAAATAAGAGTTTACTTTTAATAATAGATGATTATTGTTCATAAGACAGAAATGCGCCACTCTTCTTAATTATTTTTGCAGAAAGCTTCTTACTCAATATGTGTTTCTCAAACAGTAAGACACTATAAGGGTATTTTTCCTGTTTTCCTAGCTGCAGATGCAGAGTGAATCCTAATTAAAACCTTTAAGTCTTATTCCATTTACAAGGAGTGTATCATTTTTCTTTTAGCTTTTTTTTAACACAGGGTCTCAATGCCCATTACAAAAATTCCAATGCATCTTTGAAGTTAGCAGCTAATTATATTTCTCCAAGTTATATATCTGGAGTTCTGGATGTGGGAAAGGCAATTACTTTTTTTCTCATTTAGCATAACAATCTCTGAAGCTTTACTGGAGCTCCGGTGAGTCACGCTATAGATCAGAGCCCAGGCTGGAAAGAGGAGGAATTTGGGGGGAAGGCAGGATGCTTACTCAGCGCTTCCGGGCTCCTTCCCTTGTTAGTATGCTGTCCCCACCAGGACACTCTCTAATTGTTTGTTGAATGACCGCGGCACTTTTTGCCTCAATAACTTTGCTTGGTAGGTCATTCAACACATTCATTACGGGGCACCTGCTAGCGCTGCTGTAGCGAAGGGTCTGTCAGCATTTTACAGGAGTTTATAACTTGGCTGTAAATGTTTGTGCGGAGCTGAAAATTGTTGCATGATTTCTCCCAGGCAGAAACCGGCTGGTTCAGCCCATTTGTTACCGTGTCACTTTGCCCGGGCGCTGTCGGCAGCACTGCAGAGAGCAAAGCTCCTCCGTGGCGTGGGAGCACTGTCCTGGCGTCAGCACCCCCGCGAGCCCCCTGCCCGCCGCGCTGCGGGGGTGCCCGGCTGCGGCTGGGCGCGCTGCGAGGGCCGTAAGGAGAAAGTCCCCCGGCTGCCTGCAGCTCTTGGGCCGCGGCTGCGGGGGGCTGGTGGTGCTGGCGGGCAGGAGTGCTCTGTCCCAGCTCGGCAGAAGCAGGGAGGACGACCTCTGGGAAACCACGCTGCCCCGAAACCCCGTGTGGCACCTGCAGCGCTGGGGCGCAGGGCTGCAAAAGCGCCCGGGGCGAACAGCAGCGACGGCTGGGGTGCCCGGTCCTGGGGAGAGCCTGGGGAGCTGCTGGCCGTGCAAGCCTTGACCTCCGTTAGCTGAATTGCTACCAGCTTCGCTTCAACACTCCTCAGCTACATTTTTAAAAGACCTGTTATGCTTGGAGCATCTTGCCTCTTCTCCTTCTAAAAAAGTGAACTTAAAAATGCTTCCAGAAATGGGTCTGAAATTTGTGCATCAGCCCAGAGATACGTATTTGGCCAAGCTGTGGTACCCTGATGGTCATAAGTAGTTTTGGAGGTTTTCTTCTCATTGAGACTGCACCTGTAATAATGTGAAGAAAAAAACCCCCAGATAATAAATTCTCTAGCACATGCTGGCACAGGGGGAGAGACTGAAGCCAATTCCCAGCTGGTTTACAGCTCAGCCCCATATTTCTGCCCCTAGGATGGGTAACTAAGGAGATGGGTACCTTTGCACTAACCCGCGCCAGGAGACTGCATGTTTACCCTCTCTGGCAGCTGATTTATTCCCTCTACTTCTGCGCGTGTTTTACTGTTGGGGCCGTCCCAGACCACTGACTGTTTTTCCAGACTTGTCTGCTGACACTGAGTGCAGAGCACTGACACGAGGGATGAGTTCCCAGAAGCGTTTTTTGGAAGCAAAGGGATGGAAAAGGACTCAAATGGCAGGGGCCCAAACTGGTCCAGGCAGCTCTGTTGGCATCAGGATCTCTTCACAGTTTAATTTCCTGCAAACTCACCCTCTTGCAAACTGAAGAAATGCTGGTGGCTTCAGGAATGGGACCAGGACACCAGGTTTCCCTGCCTGGGGGTGCAGGGTCCCCAGCTCCCCGATGCACCCCAGTGCTGCATGGCTGCTCTGGTGGGACCTGTGGTGCTGGAGCCCCTCTACACCGCTGTGGGCGCAGGCCAGGCGTCTGCTGGGACCCCGCTGCCCTCGGCTGCTTTGCTGCTGGGCCGAAAGCACTCCCGGAGCCCCGGGCTCCTGCCCGCTGCTTCGTGTGCTTAGCCCAGACCGCTGGCTGTGCCGTGACGGGCAGATGTCACCCTCCAACACCCTGCGTCAGGCAGAGCCAACTCCCGTGATAACCAAGCCCTGCTCTAGAAAATGAGAACAGGGCAGCCCCTTCGCGCCGGCTCCCCCGGCCCCGGGGCGTGCGCCCGCTCCCCCCAGCCCCACGGGTGATGGAGCGGCTGCGGCCGCTGGGTTGGAGCTGTCGGCGCGTGCAGGGCCACGGCATGGAGACGCTTCGCTGCTGGGGAACCTGTGAGAAATTAAATTCTCCACTTGGCTGGTCCGGGTGACTCGGCTTTGCTCTGCCGACTTGTTCCTTCATTATTTTTTTGGCCGATAACTGACTGCAAGCTTGTCTTGTCTGTTTAATACCAGCACAGCAGCTCCAGGAGAGGCGCAGGCTTGTCGGTCTTGGCGAGAGCGCGCTGTATTACTCTCCCCACTTCATTTACTTTGTGGACAGGAGGGGAAGAGCCTCGAGGCGCTGCTGAGCCTGGCAGTCAGGACATGGGTTTTCTCGGCAGGCTGGGCGCAGCCTCCCCAGCGCAGCCCTGCAGCGGGGAGGATGCTGGGGCGTGCGGGGAGACCTGCGCACATTTCATGTCCAGGGAGGCCTGAGCTTGGACGGGGCCAGGCAAGCTGAGGACAGTAATTATTAAGATTAATCTTCCACTCACACCTCTTGGAGCATGCCAAGGAGATCTCCAGGCAGCCTTGCAGCCAGGTTTGTGATGGACTTGGCTGTTCTTGCCCTCTGGAGCGCCTGGCGCAGCAGCACCTGCGGCTGTGGGCCACCGGTGGGAGATGGGCACGGGGGCTGGCCTGTGCCCTGTTCCCCACCACGCAGTGGGTGTCGCGCCCAGGGAGCTCCCTGGGCCCCCAGAGGGACTGCACGAGGGTGCCCGAGCGATGGTTTGGTTTGCCAGCTGCATCTTCAGCATCGCTCTCTATGCCAGAGACATCGCTCTGCCCTCAGAGCACCCTTGAACGACGGCCAGCCAGAAGTGTTTGGAGCAGTTACGCAGTGTCGGGGCCCCAGCTTGCACCCAAAACCTCTCCATGCTCGGCTTTGCTCTTCTGCAGCACCGCTCCGTGGCGTGGGCCTGCCTCGTCCTTGTAGCACCCAGCACGCCCAGCATACATGCCCATGCAGCACCCTCCTGCCCAGAGCTCCTGGGGACACCTGAGCAGGAGGCGCCTAGTTCAGAGACCCCAGTTCCGCTGGCGGCACGGGGGTAGCACTCCTCTGGTGGCAGTGTCAATGTCCCGCGTGGGACACCCACTGCTTTGTCACTCAGGAGCCAGAAGACCCTGGCGAGCGCTGGGCTTGGGGCTGTATTTTCTCTCTGGACAGAAGCGATGTTACCTCTAAAGTGCCATCTCCCTGTATGGATACTTTTCTATGTAGACTAATGCATTTCGGGGAGTGTGAGGGTCCAGCAGCTGCTCTGCTGTGGGGCTGGAGCCACGCACCCAGGCAGACCTGGCCGCTCTTGTCCCAGGTGTGTTTGCAGCTGGGGGTGAAGGGGGGTCAGTCTGGTCCCACGTGATGGGACTTTGCCTGGGAGACGGGCTGCCTGTACTTGGCTACAGAGCCACTGCAGTTGGGTCTTCAGAGCAAGGCTTAGCAAACAGAGTAGGTTTTTGTTTAATTAAGAGCAAGCAGGGAATTTAAAGATTGGGTTTTCTCCGTCCTGTGATAAATTAACCTCCTCCTTGCTCAGGAGGACAGGCGAACGCTCCGGATCAATGATTGTACTGATGCCTGGCCTCTCTTCCTTTGGAGGGGGAAAGGAGCAAAGTGCGTCAGCCCCTGCCCCTGCTGCTGCCTTTGGGGCAGCGAGTGGAGTGACTGCAGGTAATGATGATGAATGGCATGATTAATGCTGAAACTTGGACCTAAAGCTGGAATTTTAGACCCTATTCACAGAATAATCTGGCTCCTGCCGTGCTATTTGGTGGCACTTTGCAGCTGAAAGCACCGGGGTGCTCCAGGCAAACCCCCTGATGGATGTTCACCCCTAACTCACGTCTGCGTTCAGGGGATCGAAGGGCTCCTGTTCCAGCGTCCAGCTCAGTTCAGAGCTGCCCACCGGCGAGGCCGTGGCGGTGCCAGGAGTGCCAGCATCCTGTGACGGCCACCGGCAGAGGTGTGGGGCACCACGGGTGGGATGCCCCAGAGCAGAGACTGCTGGATGGTGGCTTTTGTCTCTCCGGGTCCTGGGTGGGAGAGATTCCTCGGCAGGCTGCCCTTGCCAGCCAGCCTGCAGAGCCCTGGCATGGGAGTTTAATTACCGGGGGAAGCAGGAGACGGCGTACAGTGCAGGGCTGCCTTTGTTGTGCGCTGCTGCTCAGAGCAGCTCTGGCTCCGCAGGGACGGCTTGTGTTGTTCCTGCCGGCCACGGGAGGGTCGCTAATTTTATTTTGCACTAGCACTAATCATCAAGAGCGGTATTAGCTAAACTGCATCCAGCAAAACACTGCTTTGGAACAGCGTGTAATAATGACAGAGTCTGGAAAACATTGATTTAAGCATGAGGAGCTGGCATGGCTGTGTGCTGCTCCAGCGAGAGCACAGAAGTGGGCCAGCGTCAGGCTGGGCACGCGTTGCTCTCCTGCCCGCAGCCACGCTCCCGGGACGCCAGCACCCCCGAGCGTGGTGAGCCCAGTGTCCTGCTCCCCGGCGTAATCCAGATCCTCTGGGCACCTCCAGCTGTTCGTGAATGTGGTTGTGCTTCAGCCCAAGGTATCGGGCAAAGTCTGCTCCTGCGGGTTCCTGGCAGACACCCTGACTCGCCAGCGCTGGCCGGGGAGAGCTCCAGAGCTGGTCACCCCTGCGGGGACGGTGTTCCTCGGCCAGCAGCCGCCTGGCCCGGGGCTCTGGGGCGGCTCAGCCACCTCGCGGGGCACGAGCATCCGCGACGGTGCTGGGAGCCGGCAGCCTCGAACGCGCCTCGCCGAGGCTGGGGGGGCTCTGCCCTCCCGACCCGGCCGCGCAGGGTGCAGGAGTTTGTGCTGGACTCGCTTTTGGGTGTAAAACCTCTTCTGAAGGAACGGTATCTGCTAAAACTCACCTTAGCTCAAACGTGTGCCAGCGCACAGCATTTACCCTCTGCATCCCATCGCTAAGGAAAGAAGCTAACAGAAAATAAGGCCCCGACTTCTTAATTTTTGAGCATTTAAAACAAACTAGTAGATTTATACATTTCTCAGAAATCGCCAGATAGATACAACACCTGCAGCTCTGCCTGAACAATGCTGGTCCTTATATGTCGTTTTTGCTTTTCTAAACTCCTTCTTTAAATGTATTTTTATACAGCAGTGTTGACCTTTTCCGCCAGCCCCTGTGGAGCGAGGTTGTATCTTGTGTAAAAGTCATATCAAATGGGCCACAAAAAATCACTCTTGCCTGATTAAAATGAATAGTCTAGACGACGTGTGCATTTTCCTTCTGTGTCGTTAGCTTTGTGTGAGAGCTTGCAGCAATCAGGGCTTTTATGGGAGAAATACAGCTACAGGTACTGCTAGCTGCCTTAGCGGATACTAATTACAATCCTTGTAAGGATTGATTTGCAAAGAAAATTTCTATTGCCTCAAGGACAAACGTTTGTGCAAATCATATTATTGTGTATGGAGAAATTGGTAACACTTTATGAAATGGTTCATTTATAAATACTTTACTATTTATTAAATTAAATGGTATTATAACAATCCTTTTGCTAAGTTAAAATATCGTAAGTGTTCTGGTTTTGCATTATTTCTGCGCTATAAAGCAGACTATTAGATCTTGGTTGCCATCACCTGTTAAGACTATTGTTGGTGCATTTTGTAACGTGCTGTGTCTCAGACATCTGGGGCACCCACGCCGCGCCAGAGGATATCGGAAAGGCAGTTCAGTTCAGCACCTCCTCTCCCCTTTCTTGGTTTGGACCTGAAATTCTCGAATAGAATAATTTTGAAGTTGCCTGTTTTCTAGAGCATGGGGTTTGACTGTGGTAAACACCACAAACCTTCTCTGTGCTTGTGTGTTTGGCTTCTTAAGCGAAGGTGGCACATGCCCAGGCCCCGCAGGAAGCAGGGATGGACGCTTTCGGGACCAGGCTCAGCTGCTTTTGAAATGCTCGGAGCGAGACTTTCCTAGCCAGGAGCGTGCGTGCTCCCAGGAAGCCCGTTTGGATTTGTCTTGGCGAGCCGCAGCAAGGCGATGTGTGTGCTGACCCAGGCAGCAGAAGAGATCCCTGCGGTCCCTTGGCTCATCCAGCACGGCTCAAACAACAAATGGTGGGTGCCCAGCCCTCGCCGGTGGGACCAGCAGGTCCCCAGCCCTCCTGGCAGGAGAACTGATTGCTGTGTAGCGGAGGGTGAGAGTGGTTCTGCTTCGGTGCTTCCTTCATCCCTGGATTTGACCCTCTCCAGAGAGGAGCTGGGAGAGGCCTGCAGGCGGGAAGCACCTTGCGCCGTCTCCTACCCCTTGGGCTGGTTTGGGCGTTGTTGCTGTGTACAAGCCAACGGTATTCAAAGGTACGAGGACTTTGCTCCACTCCTGGTTTAGCTCTTCAAGACCTGGTGGGCCAGGGGCTCCTTTCCCATTTCCCTATGGGAACACCATTTGTATGCCCACGGTGACCGGTTCCGTGTCCAGACTCACCACTAGCCGCCTGACCACGCTTCCAACGTGGAAATCGCCCAGGTGTTCCATTCCTATTGTGTGTTTTACCTGGAGACACGAGAAGAGGACGAAGCAGCGCCGTGCGTAGCGGGTGCGTGAGGCGGCTGTGCTCGCCCTGTGCTGTGCGCTGCAGCCCGGGGAGACAAACGAGCGGTGGCCACATCCATCAGTAATCAAACACGCGTTAGTCCCGCACGTTGGTGGTGCTGCGCCAGCACTCCCAGGCTGACCAGCTCCGGTCCTACTTTGAGAAGAAGTTGACCTTGCCTTCTAAAATCTTTGTCCGCTCTGGAAAACAAGCAGACAAGACATCTTTACTGAGCTAGAAATTTCTCTTGAATGTACCCTCTTTAATTTATGTTCCCTCTCACTTCATTGCCTGCAGCAAAACCCATTAATGGTGGCAGTTTGTGACACAACTGAAGGCTTCTCTAATGGGCAGCTCTCCCGCAATCCCACCGCGCTCTGGCTTCGGAGGAATTTGCTGGGGCTGTGGTGCTCAGCTTCTCCCCCTCCATTTCCCAGGCTCCAGAGACTAATCCTTCCTTCGCCTGGTTTTGCTGCTGCTATGGCAATATTTTCTCCCCCATAGCGGTAATCACGCAATGGTCTCCGAGAACAGCGGGAGAAGCGGTGCCTGTTAGATGCATAAAAGGTAAGATGAACTACATGTCATAAAACTTTTAAAAGTTCCTTTTTTGTGTTTGTGCGGGGGTTATTTTATATGGCTTTTGATATGAAGCTAAAATTGCACATCAAAAAGGATAATGCATCTTTAAGCTGTTACAATGACTTCTAAATTTTTCATTTAATGTCAGTGAGGAAAAAACCCCCTCAGTTGGCTGAGTTACGTTGGTGAGATGGCTGTTTCATTCCATAAAGTGTCTGCAGTGGATTTGAACAGTAGGAAATCCAAGGGTGATAAATAGCTATTTCTAAGTAAATTTCATGCAATTGCCCTTTGGTTAAAGTCTTTCCTCTCAGCACTTTCCTGTGCACATAGCCCAACTAATAATATTCAGGAGCAAGTGCTTTCCAGTGTGACAACTGATTGCACTTTGAAGCAGTAAATGGCTGATTTCATAATTGGTATAATTTTTCACAAGTACCTGAATGTCATATACAGAAAGAATAAGCAACCTGGACTTAATACGGGAGCTTTTTCAATTCTCCTAAAAATCAATAATGTATTAAACCCCTCTAACTGATTAAAATAATGTGAACCCTGAGTAGGTTTTGTGAGGAAGGCAGGTTTCTTCAAGGGTGGCAGATTTATGGCAAAAGGGTTAATACATGGGGAGAATGGGGATACGTTACAGATGGAGTCCGTTTTCCTAATTAAACTTTTATCAAGATTTTCCCGGTTTGAATTGTTTCACTTAGCGCGATGGAAAAGAGCGTTTCCTTTAGCGCTCAGGGCAGCGCTTGCAGCGCTCGTGTGCGACGCCGAGAGCACTGTCCTCGCGGGAAAGGTTGTGGTTATAAGACGAAATACAGTATCCCTTCCAAAAATCGCACGCCGGCTCCGGGGGATCCCTCTGCCCTGCGGCAGGGGAAGGCGCGGGGCAGTTCTTCAGAGGCGAGGTTCGGGGGTGCCGCTGCGGTCTCCAGCCGGAGCAGAGCCCGAGCTCGGGGCGCGGGAGCGGCGCCGGCCTGGAGGAGGCTGCCGCGGGAGTCATCCTGGTGCGCGGGGGGCAACTTTTTGCCCGGGGGCCTCTTTGCATAGGAAAATTCAATTAGTGTCACAGTGACGTGAATGTTATTAACAAGGTTACAGAAGAAAGAGCCTCTCTGCCGGGAGATAAGCGGAAGGTTATTTTTTCCTCAGGACCGTAAGATTTCTTGAAATCCTTGAAGGCTATTGTGGAAACATGTCTGAAGTTCTATTGAGGAAATACTGGTAAGGAGAAAAGCAAAGGTGCAGCCCAGAGCAGGGACGCGCAGGTGGCAGGAGCACGGGCGGGGAGGGGCGTGCAGGGGGCAGGCGCGGGGTGCGGGCGCCCGGCGCCGAGGAGGGTGTTCGGAGGTACAGCAGCAGGCGCCCACCCTCGCTGGCAGCGCCGCGTCTGGCCGCGTCCTGGGGGGTCAGAGCAGCGGGATGCCCAGAAATGCCTCAGAAGGAAAGACGAAGAAAAAAGAGCACTCGTATCAAAGCCTGGGCAAGCTGCTGACGCCCGCGGTACCGCGTTGGTCCCCAGCGGCACGGGCATCTGCCTGAGCCTGACAAGGCGGCACCGTGTCCCTCTCCCTGGGGGAGACATGTCCCCGCTGGCCCCCGCGCTGGGCAGCCGGGTGGGAGCGCACGTCGCTGCCAGACCTGACGCAGCATCCCTGGTCCTCCCCGGGAAGAGCTCTCTCCTCCCCAGGGTGGTCACACGCAGGTGAACTGAGGAATCTATTTAAACTTCACTTCTCAAGATCGAGATCAGACATCTTAAGCTCTGTATTATTCACGTTTGTCTATTGTTTCTAACTCATTTCCTATTTTCCAGCTGAGGGACTCTGCCAGAAGCACTCTTTGCCAGAGATTAAAACAATTTAGGAAGCAGACACCCAATTCCTTTCTTTGGATGGTAGGCAAATTGGATATCTGTGAGAAGCAAGCAAATTTTATTATCAACAGATAGTTTGCTACTTAACTATCCTTAAGAATCCCCCAGTATTTACAGGTTTTTATTAGTTGTCCTGAGCCGAAAGGAAAACATCGTGCGTGCCCTGCAGAGGAGCTCTGGCCGCTGCCACGTTCGGCCCCATGCCTGCTGCCTGGCACCCCCGTGGGACCACCGGCAGCCCGGGAGGGCAGCGTGGGGAGCAGGCGTTTGATGGGAGCAGAGATGCTGGAAAATGAACGTGCCCGACACGGGAGGAAGAACCCGAGGTGCTCCCGCGTGTGTGGGTGCAGCGGTCCCCGTGGCGGGGAGCAGCCCCAGCGAGCTCCCCGCGCGCTCCGGCCCCACGCGTGCCGCGTGAGCGCCGATGGGGTGGGCGGTCACAAAGGGCTCGGCCTCTGCCGGGGCTGGCGCGGTGCCTGCGCGGGGACGGGTCGGCCGGAGCCGGGGCCCTTTGGGTCACTTGCCACGCACGCTAATGCCGGTTTTGTGCTGCGGCTGGCACTGCCATTCCCAAACACCAACTATTGAACTGCGAGCAGGTTTGGGGAAGGAAGGGGAGAGACGCACTCGAACACCGCGGCTAAGGGCGGCCATGAAGCCTTCGAGGTAGCTCTGTTCTGCCCGAGCCCGGCTGCCTTATGTCCGCCACGAAAGCCTTTTGCTCCGAGTCCGTCGGAGGCACTGCACCGCTGCTCCGAGGCAGCTTGTGCTCCATGCGTCTCCTCCGACGCCTGTAATGAGGCCAAGGGACATGTGAAATAGCGTTTATGTCATTAGCCGTGGCTCTCATTGATTTGTATCAAAATAGCTGTTTTAAATGTAATTACCGCTAATTTGTGAAAATGCGCCATTAGATATGTAAATTCATTGGCTAATGGATGCACGCGGCAGATTACAGTGAATGGGATGACGTGGGATAACGAAACCGGAATCATTTCTCAGCTTGCTAAGCAGGTTCCCGGGGCTGGGGTTTGGTGTCTGGACATGCTGGGGTCTCCCAGGCGCTTTTCCCCCGGCCCCTCGCGCAGGGCGCAGGCCACGGGGGACCTGGAGCTTTCTTCCCAACCAGAGGTGCACGTCCCGCCTTTCCCAGTGCATAAGGGATGGTGCGGGAAATTCTGCAGGAGTCCGGGAAGACAAAGGGGATGGCTCTTAAAATTATACAAGGATCAAAAAAAAAAATCATGGAATCATTCATCAGGATTGCTGTAGTTCTTGACCACATAGTCAATGATTTATTTAATCTTAATATATTCCATAAAGAGTCCCCATATTTCCATAAATATGTCATATCTACCTAATACATAGTAATGAACCTGCTCCAAGGGTAAATAAATAAGATCTAAGCTCAGCAAGCCAATGTTTATCAAAGGGAGATATACAGATATTGAGTCCTTTAAAGTACCATTCTTCACAGCAATCACAACCAAGTTAGGCAATTTATAACTTGTCAAGTCAATTAGAAATCCCAGGGGGCTCCGTGCGAGTCAGGCGCGGGGGGCGGCTCTGCCGGGGCGGGCACGGCCGTGCGCACGCGAGCGGGGTGAGCACGCCGGTGCACGGCCGGTGCGCGGATGAGCGCGGTGCGACGCTTCAGTCGCTGCAGGGCAGCCCCGCCGGCGCCGCTCCTTCCCGAGCACTGCAGAGCTACCGGGGATTCCCTCTGTTTTCGTGTAGGTGTTTCGCAAGGGGAACTTTTAGGTTTCATATATAGAGGGATTTGATAATTTTTGTTTTGAGAATTGTTTGTTATGAAAAATTGAAATAGTTTCAAACAGAAAATTTCACTTGGACTGTCTTAATTTTTCTTATTCCATTATTTCTTGGAATTATGTGTAGCGGTGCATAACATGACGGAATATACTAGTCTAAATATTTTTATACAAATACGCTGAAAATGCCTAAAAACATGGTTGCAAAAGGAATAACTAAATTTTTATAGGTCGCACCTTTTTAATCTTACTTTCTAGAGCAAAGTATTTCCTGTCTGTGTTGTAATTAGTTTGACAAAGTCAATAATAATAGAATATTCTGATTATGTCAATATGACATGTAATATTATGCACTTCTGCTACTATTATGCATATTATGACATGACTTGACATGATATGACAGGTCACATTATGCACTACTACTGATGTCATAAAATAATGTAAAAGTAATGAAAACAAATTTTGAAATGAAAAATTTTAAAATGAATTAATGACTTTCCTAGAGAAATTCCCAAGAAATCTTTTTCATTTCCATTTTAAAAAAGTTTGTTTCATTTTCACCCGGAAAGCAAACGGCTTCTGAAGAGTTAATGTTCCCCGTGAGGATGGAGCCCTGGGTTCTGACCCGCTCACGAACCCACAGCTCGCTGCTCACCGTCGAGCTCGCTCGTGATCCGCGTGCGTGTCGCTGCATCCGTGAGCCCAGCGCGCGGCGGCACGTCCGCGCTTCTGCACGTGCACCGTGTTCGCATGCGATGCTCTGAGCTCCCACGAGCGGGAGGGCCGGGTGATGTGTGCTAACACATCCGTGCGGCAGGACAGCAGCCCCGCGCGTCATTGTGAGCAGGAAAACGTCAGTCCCGCTAGTCTTTTATAGTAAGACCCGTTGCTCTTGGGGTACCCAGCCCCCTGAGCAGGAAGACGTGCCGCGTGATGGCACTCAAGATGATCTGCTCCGTAACCTTCCCGGGCACCGAGGTCAGGCTGACAGGCCTGTAGTTCCCCGGATCCTCCTTCCGGCCCTTCTTGCAGACGGGCGTCACATTTGCCAGCCTCCAGTCAACTGGGACCTCCCCGGTTAGGCAGGACTGCTGCTAAATGATGGAGAGTGGCTTGATGAGCACTTCTGCCAGCTCCTTCAGCACCCTTGGGTGGATCCCATCCGGCCCCCTAGACTTGTGTGTGTCGAGGTGGCGTAGCAGGTCACTGACCATTTCCCCTTGGACTACGGGGTCTTCGTTCTGCTCCCCATCCCTGTCTGCCTGCTCAGGGGGCTGGGTGCCCAGAGAGCAACTTCCCTCGCTGGTAAAGACAGAGGCAAAGAAGGCGTTTAGCACCTCAGCCTGTTCCTCGGCCTTTGTCACTCTGTTTCCCCCAGCACCCAATAAAGGAGGGAGATTCTCCTTCGCCCCCCTTTTGTTGCTCATGTTTTTACAGAAACATTTTTTATTGTCTTTTACAGCAGTAGCCAGACTAAGTTCTAGTTGGGCTTTGGCCCTTCTAATTTTCTCCCTGCATGACCTCACAACATCCTTGTAGTCCTCCTGAGCTGCCTGCCCCTTCCTCCAAAGGTTGTAGACTCTCCTTTTTTTCCTGAGTTCCAGCCGGAGCTCTCTGCTCAGCCAGGCCGGTCTTCTTCCCCGCCGGCTCGTCTTTCGGCTCACGGGGACGGCTGCTCCTGCGCCTTTAAGATTTCCCTCTTGAAGAATGTTCAGCCCTCCTGAACGCCTTTGCCCTCCAGGACTGCCTCCCAAGGGACTCTGCCAACCAGACTCCTGAACAGGCCAAAGTCTGCCCTCCGGAAGCCCAAGGTGGCAGTTCTGGTGACCCTCCTCCTTACTTCTCCAAGACTCAAAAACTCAATCATTTCATGATCGCTGTGCCCAAGACGGCCTCCAACCATCACATCACCCACAGACCTTCTCTGTTGACAAACAGCAGGTCCAGCGGGTGCCTTCCCTCGTTGGCTCCTCACCAGCTGTGTCAGGAAGGTATCTACCTATCTTGCACACGCTCCAGGGACCTCCCGGGCTGGTTCCTCTCCCCTGTATTGTTTTTCCAGCAGACATCTGGCAAGTTGAAGTCCCCCACGAGAACAAGGGCCAGCGATTGCGAGGCTTCTCCCAGCTGCTTACAGAATATTTCGTCTGCCTCTTCATCCTGGTTGGGTGGTCTATAGCAGACTCCCACCATGCTATCATCTGCCTTGTTGGCCTTCCCCTGATTCTTACCCACAAACACGCAACCCTCTCGTCACCGTCATTAAGCTCTAGGCAATCAGAACGCTCCGCAGCACACAGGGCTTCCCCACCGCCTCTCCTTCCTTGCCTGTCCCTTCTGAAGGGTTTGTAGCTTATGAAGACGCTGGCTGACACCAGACTGGCACGTGTTACTTGTGAGCTTCTCATGTGAAGTATACAGCATGCTGATCCTAATTTATATTCATTTTTACAGGGATACAATGATAATTCTCACTTCCCAGAGACACAAAACAGTTCGGAAAGCATTTATAACAGGCCACTGGCAAGCTGGATGCTTACGAGCCTGAGTCTGTCCTGTGCTCGTGCCCGATGTAGCTGCAAAGGTGTAGATTCCCTGTGCAAATCATTAAGAAAAAAATGGCACTTGCTGGCAGGCAGGTAGGAGTTTTGGTGGCCTGGAGACTAAAGCAGGAATCAAACATGGGCACCAGGGACCGTAGACTGTGCTCGATGTTCTCCTGCCTGTGAACCAGTCAGATAACACAGCGGCTGGGATTCGGATTCATTTTTAATGAAATACATTTTGCAACAATCCTACAGCAGCCCCAAATGGTGGCAGATAAGAGGACTGCCAGGTGGAAGATCTCCTCCTGCCTCGGCTGCTTCACGAACTCCCCTGCAAGGGAAGCTCCCAGCTATGGCCGTGAGGTGCGGCGGTGACGGGGGCCGTGGGGAGGGACGCTGGCGGGAGGGGGCGAGGGCCAGCGGCCGGCGGTGGCCGCAGAGGAGCAATGTCGGTGCTGGCAAGCGGCACGAGGATCGGGTTGACAAAGGGAGGAAGGGTGAGTGCGGGGGTGGTGGGGACCCCCTGGCCCCACGAGTGCCGGAGGACAGGGCAGGGCAGCCCGACACCTCTCACCCTCTGCCTGCCACGGTCCTGCGCCCCGGCTGGCGCCCGCAGGGCCGGGACAGAGGCTGAGAGGGCGCGTTCGGCACGCTGCCTTAGAAAAGAGGGCACCCCCGCCCCGGGTTCGGCTGCCACCCCCTCCCGGGGGGCCGTGCAGGACCCTGCCCACCGGCCTGGAGGGCGCCGGGAGCCAGGGGAGCCGGCCTGACGGACCTCAGTGCCGCTCCTCCGGGGCAGGGCAGGGTCGGCCCCGCAGCCCGCCAGCCACTGCTGTCACCGCCTGGCAGCCAGGCACGGCGTGGCCGTGCTCCCGGCCCGCGCTGGCTCGCTCGCGCGCTGGACGCGTTTGGCGCAGGCCGACCTCGCTGCACGCTCCTGGCATGGCACGGGCTGCGGCACTGCCAGCTGCACCGCGTGCTCCGGCACGTCGGGCATCTTCACGACAGCTGGATGCCAGAGACAGGCGCCGCAGCCTCCCTCCCGGCCCTGCGCCGTCAGAGGGATCGCTGCTGAACCCCCGCACCCCATCGCCTGGCGTGGAGGAGCCCCACAGATGTACGTCTCTGGAGCCCCCTTCCCAGGGGCCTCCAGCCTGCGGGTCCCTGTGGCGACGCTGGCCAAGCAAGGTGCCCGTGCTTTGCCACCTCTGGCCAACGAAGCCAGCAGAGGGGCTGGACCCAGGCCAGAGTCTCCTCCTGACCGGAATCTCCAGCCAGCGTGGGACCTGCTGCCCAAAGCCTCCCTCCCTGGGCACTCGGACCCCCCAGGTGTTCCTGATCCGCTGGGACCGAGTCCCATCCTCGCTGCGGGACATTTGCCACCTCACCTTGCAGTGAAAGTCACGCTGCAGCATCGTCGCATCCTCACATCCCAGCAGCACTGCTCCTGCCGTGCAAGCGGTGCAGTTGCCGCATGAGGTGCATTGTGCACGCGATTTACTGAGGCTCCTTTGCTGCCGTCGCTCCTCCGCTGAAGCCCCCATGGGACCATGCAGGTAACAGCATGCTGCTGTTCTGGGGGTGAATTCGCATCTCTGATGGGCGCTGCCTCTGCTCCCGTCCCACCCCCCCGCAGCCCTGCACCAGTGCCCACACTGCTCCTCCCGCAGAGCCTGCGCCAGCCCACCGCCACGCAGGATCGGTCACCCGCACCCCCACGCCGTGGTCCTCCCGCTTGCAGTGGGGCTGGCTCTGCTTTGGAGGAGTCATGGAGTGGGGGAGAGGCTCCACATCTCCAGGGCTTGTGCAAGGGGATGGGAGCTGCGTCCCCTGCAAGGGGACATGCCTGCTGGCGGCTGCCAGCCCCGTGGATGTTCCCCCCGGCCGCAGCGGCAGTGGTGGGACAGCCCTGCAGAACCTGTCCTCCCCTGCCACGATGTGCCTCGCTGGGGACTCTGTCCTTAGTGCATGGGGTGGGCAACGCTGCTGACAACTCTTCCCAGGCACGAGAGACCCTGGTGATACGAGAAAGGTCATTCAGGGACCTCGACAGTGTCATCCTCAAATGGAAATGTCATTTTTTATTATTCAGTGCTGACAGAGCGCTCAGAATAAAGGCAGCTGATGGCTGGGAGAGCTTCAGCTCGGACAGCCTCCGGCCCCTGCTCCCAGCCCCAGGGGCACGGAGCCCCTCTGAGCTGCCATCCTCCTCCTCCTCCTCAGCGGCTGCAGGGCTGCTGCCCGCTCCCTTTCTGGCAGGAGCAATGGCTGTTAGCGAGGGGCTGCACGGTCCCTGCCCATGGAGCCTGTGCCGAGGGGGCCCGGGAGCGTGCGGCTGGGTGGGCGCCCGGGGGGGGCCCGGGAGCGTGCGGCTGGGTGGGCGCCCGGGGGGGGCCCGGGAGCGTGCGGCTGGGTGGGTGCTCGGGTGCCGGGAGCCGTGCGAGAGCTGCTCCTCGCCAGCCCCTCCACCTCCCCTGGGCTCCGGGTGAGCCTGCCGGAGGGAGGGGGGCTGGGGGGGCTGGGGGACCCCGCCAGCCTTGGGAGCGAGGGGCTGGGTCTCAGCGGTCTGTCCACAACGGCACCTTTGCTGCCTGGACTCCTGCCTCCCTGCCTGCGCAGGCACCGGGCCCCGCTCGGGGCGTGGAAATGCAGTCTCAGAGTGGAAGTTATCTCGCGTTACAGACCCACGTTGGAGTGCCGCTTCCATCTCCATGAAAGCAAATGAAAGGGGTTTGATCCAAATTGCATTTCCTCTCGTAGTCTGGAGTACGACGGCACATTAAAGCCTATAATATTCCACTGCTGCTCTTTTGCATGATTTTTTAATTAAAAAACTATGGAGTAAACAAACATTCTGCTCTGGAGTAGCCCTGCAGAGACCCATCCGTAGGCACATTTACATCCCTACACTTTTTCAAGAAAGTTTATATCTTAACAAAAAAAAATAATAATAATATCACCCACCCAAACAGTTAGTATTGGATAAAAGTTTGAAGTGAAAGGCAGCTGGCAACCTTCTCCAGCCCGTGAAATGATATTAACATTTTATTATTCTAAGGTGAGCTTTTTGAAACGGAATTTTAAATGTTACCCTGCTGTTCCAGAACACAAAAACCTTTAATTTTATGCAAATGAACAGCGAGGAGCTGAGCGCTTAATGTAAACGAACACTTTCTTTGTAGGAGAGGTTGGAAGAGAAAAAAAAAATTCCCAGGGATTCTTTAATTGCTGTCTGAAATTATGTAAATCCCACCGCTAGGCAGAACGCAATTATCCCGTGCCCCTCTCTGCCAGCATTGCTAATGTCTAACAAAATATCGGTGGGTGACATTTAGTCGAGGTAATGCAAATGAGAATTAATTTTTTTCCAAGACAAAGGGCAGCTAAAAGATCACCTCATTCACACGCGGCGAGGGGGGGCAGAGCCAGGGGGCTCTGCCGGGGAGGCGGCGCCGGAGGGAGTCGAGGGCACCGAAAAGTTGGGCTTGTGGCACTCGGGGACAGCCGGGCCCCAGCCGGAGCCTCTAAGTGTTTCTTTATCTTTTTATTTTTTAAAGGAACGAAACCCGGGGAGGTGGGGGCAGGTTGGTTGTTTGTTTTTCTTTTTAATTCATGGTCATTCTGACACGGGGGCAGGGGGGGAAACGTGATTGAAACCCCCTAATGGCTCTGCCTGCTGTTGGGTAAAGGCGGCTTGTGATTTATCACCTACTTGTGCTGATAACTAGCAATAATTCTATTAAATATTCAGAGTGAGGCTTTTGCAACACAATTATCAAACAGGATTTGTTAGTGCAGAAATGCTTCACGAGCACAAAAAGGTGCTGTGGGTGCGGGAAAGGGGCTGCTTTGTAAAGGGCTTCCCTTGCCCTGCTTCGACCGAGGTTGGGGTTACCTCCACGCGTGGAAGGCGGGGGGACGGTTCCCATTTTTGTAGCATAAATCGGGGAAGCCATACAGGAATTTTCCTTCTTTTCTTTTTTTGTTTTCCTTTTTGTTTTTTTTTACTTTTGCTTCTCGTGTTTCACAGCTACCTTTGCTTTCACGGCTGCATCTAAGAGCTTGTGACTCTGCTTACCTTCTAAAAGAGAAACGGAAACCCCAGTGGGAGCTGGTGCGAGGCAGAGGCAGGTCTGTCTGAAGAGTGATGAAGTATACGGATGCTCAGAAGGCTCCGGATCAGGGTAAGAAGTGCTCGTGGAATTATCCTTTGAAATGTACACTCTCTGCAGGGAGGCCCCGGGGATCATCCTTGCTGGAGGAGACGGGCTGAGTTGCACCATCTGCTTGGGATTTAGGACAGTCAGAGCTGTGAAAATATGAATTAAAAATACAGAGTAGCAGGAAATAGTTTCCTCTTGCCCTGTCTTTTTGAAATCGTACCAAGCGAAAGCGGATGGCTGGTGCCACCTGCGTGCCGCGGCGTTCCCAGCACCGGGTCGCTGGCAGCCAGCGAGGACACCCGGACCCTCGGACCTGCACCGCGGGCTCTGCCGCCTGGCACCAGCCCCACCTGAGCACGGCTGCTTTGGCAAAGCTCAGACACGTCCCCATTTTTTGTATTTGGCTCTTGCCGCATCAGCCCCCCACGGTCCTCCTAAGGCAGCAGGAGAGGGGCCGATGCCCGCCAGGAGCCCTCGAACCTGGCAGCTCCCCCGGGCAAGCGTCGCCAGCAGCCTGCGACTCGCTCCACGGTCCCGTTTATGAGTGTAGGAGCTCCAGTGCCAGAAAAGGAATGGATGTATCATCTGTTTCTCATTGCATTCCCTTCCCTTGAGTTGTTGAAGCTAGTGCATTGAGAAATGCATTCCCCCGACGCCCACACCGTGACCACCAGCCTGCCCAGAGCCTCCCCCAGCCGTGCTGGCACCCGCAGGGGCTGCACGCCGGTGCAGTCCTGCCGGGCCAGTACCAATGGAGGGGATGAAGGCGAGCTGGTGCGACTGGAGGCAGAAGCGGTCCCTCGTCTGCAGGACACTGCTGCCGTACAGACAGAGGCTGTCCTTGTCCTCCTAAAATTTATAATCTTTATAATCTAAGATTTAGACTCTTCAAAGCTTTATGCCTGTCTTTAACCTGTAGCACATGCATAGTCTCAATGGGATTTCTCATCTGCTAAGAGTTAAGCACGTACATAAATCTTTGCAGGCTGGGGGCCTAAGGCATTCCCACGCACACATGCACACACATTCCTGCGCACACGCGTAATGGAACAACCGCCGTGCAAACTCTCACTCACGGAGCCATCTGTGTCAGAAAGAATCCTTGACGCTCGTGCCAACCTCCTGAGCATTTCGCATGCCATGGGGGTGCTGAACTTCTGACATCACCTTTAGGAAATTCCCTTTCTGTGTCTGCGTCCCCGGGCAGCAGGAGGGGGATGTCAGCAGGCAGTAATTGTGCCGGAGGGGAGCGCAGGCAGGGAGCAGTCACGCACAGTCGCAGGCAGCATTTGGGTCAGAGCAGGAACAGAAAATAGCTCAGGAAAGCACCGGCGTGCCAGGTACCTGGCATGAAAAGGAAAGCACAGAATCACAGAACAGTTTGGGTGGGAAGGGACCTTTCAAGGCCATCTAGTCCAACCCCCTGCCATGAGCAGGGACATCCACAACTAGTTCAGGGTGCCCAGAGCCCCGTCCAGCCTGACCTGGAATGTTTCCAGGGATGGGGCATCTCCCACCTCTCTGGGCAACCTGTGCCAGGGCCTCACCACCCTCAGCGTGAAAAACTTCTTCCTTAGGTCTAGTCTAAATCTCCCCTCCTTTAGTTTAAAACCATCACCCCTTGTTCTATCACAACTGGCCCTGCTAAAAAGTTTTTCCCCATCTTTCCTCTAAGCCCCTTTAGTTACTGAAAGGCCCCAATAAGGTCTCCCCGGAGCCTTCTCTTCTCCAGGCTGCACAACTCCAGCTCTCAGTCGAAGGCTCGCGGTGCAGCCAGTCCCCCCTCGCCGCCCTGCCCCGGGCCGCTGGCTCGCAGAGGCGGCCGGGGCAGCGGCCGGACCCGGGGCTGCGCCGGCAGGAACTCCGCTCCAGCCCACCGTGTCTAGCGCAGCCTCCTGCGCGCAAACGCTGTCGTGACGATTTGTTACCAAGTTCCATCACATCAGCTTCGTTTTCACCGATGCAACGTGATCCAGATTAAACTGATGTAAGAAACCAGGGCAGATTTTTTGTGGGCTGGTAGAAGTGACAAAATGCCGTGCCAGACGCGGTACGTCCTTTCGATAGACGGTGTTTGTGGGGTGTTTCTCCAGCTGCTTGTATTTAGCAGCACAGTATTTGCAGGGGTCTGGTCTACGAGGCTTCACTGTATCAATCTCCAAGTTTTAATTTCCATGTAGTAGTTTCTCTTGTTAAATGACAAAAAAAGAAGGAATACACTTCACTTTTAAAAATCATCCCTTTGAAACCCCTTTTTTTGCCCTCGTGTAATGTTGTTTTAAGCCAGATGATATGAACTTCCATGAAATTACTCTTTTCGCTTCATACCTGATTTTTTGCAATGTGAATGGATAAGGCCTCTTTAATTTGGGGTTAGAAAATCCAGGCAAAGTCATCAGGTGAGAAGCGACATTTCGTAAATGTCTTGCGCTCTGCAGCGTTCACTTTATTAAGGACTAAATTGCATTAGTTTCCCTAAAACATCATCTGCCCGCTACACGAAGTTACGGCCGTCAGAAACCAACCCTGGAAGGCGGCAGGCAGCAGGCGCACACGACGGCGTTGAAGCCGGCAGCGAGCTGCCGAGCCGGGCTTGCCCCCGCGCCGCGGCTCCTGTGCCCGCAGCGGCTCGGGTCGACTGCGATTTGTCAAAGGCAGCCGTGGCCGTGGCCCCAGGCAAAGTGCTGATCGCAGCACAGCACCCTCTGAACTGACCCGGGCACTTAGCCTTTTCTGAGAAATATTTACAGAAAGGTCAGCAAATGCTTTGTGACAAGACGCTAGTGCATCCCCAACCCGCTCCCTTCTCGCTCCCTACCTGGCCCCACGTGCCAGGCGCAGAGCAAACCGCGAGCGGAGGTCCCTCACGCCGAGGTTTATCCCCTCGCATCGCACGAACACGGCTACGCGCCCCTGCACCCGCGCGGGCGGGGACGCGTTTCTGTCCATAACTCCATCTGTTTCCAGAGGATGCTTTTGCATCGACCAAATGATTTTCCTCGTGCCCCCACGACGTCGGGGCTGTGCTGTGTGAAGAAAAGCCCTTCTCACCGTGCTCTGCTTGTCCTGACCGCAGCCCTAGTCCCCATCCTCGCTTCACCACCACCTCTCAGAGTCAAGATTTGGGAGCTATGGCTGAAAAGGAACGAACAGGACCTGTTACTGCAAAATGCTGGCGAGGAGGAGGACGCTGCAGCGGGGTTACAAGCAGGATGGCTCCGTGCACTGCACCGTGGCAGCACCAGCTGCCTTTTCCTCATGGCAGCAGGTACCCCAGGCTCCGGAGCCAACTGCACATCCCCATCCTATTGCCAATATTTCTTCCATCAAACGCGCTTTTGCTGTGCTCACTACAACTGTGTCCAGGCAGCCTCAGCTACCGGGCACTTACTGACCCGTCTGCTGGCTCCGTCTTTGCTTCCCCATCCCACAGTCAGCAGCGTTAGCTGCCCGTCCCGGCAGCAGCCCGTGGTGAGGCAGACAGACAGAGAGACAGAGCAGCAGCAGGAACCCATCACTCTGAACAGATTTACCAGCTAGAAAGTTCCCTGCAAGAAAATAGAGCAGTGAGGGGCACATGGTCCTGAGGAAGAAACAGGCTTACCGTCCCTGAGCCCTCCCTGCCCTGAAATGGCCCGGGTTTCTAAGCAGATCAGAGCAAAAACCTCCTGTAGCTGGGTAATTCTGCCTCTTTCCGATAAGCCGGTAACCCCATTAATAGAGAGTCTGGCATGGAGGGAGCTGTGCTGGGAAAGCGCTGCACCTCAACATACACAGCAGATTAAAAAGGACTTAATCACAGTGCAGCCACAAAGTGCACTACATGGCATTATTCCTCTGAAATAAAATTTTATATACAGCCTATCTGAGAGCAGCACAAAATAAATACTTTTAAAATCTATGATTACTGTAGGGTTTTTTTCTTATTTTATATTGGTGGCTGAGTTCTGCTCTTGCTCCAAAGGATTAGAGGGATAATTCCATTACAATTTAGTAACAAGATTAAAAGAGCCAGTTATCCATTTATGGGGGTCTATGGAAACGAGCAGTGGCTTCTGGAGGTCTCAGGCTCTGGGTAGGTGTATCACTCACATCACAGACACATCCAAATCAGGTTAAGGCACAGGCAGGACATGCCCGAGGTAAAAAGGTCTCCGGGGCCACCTGTCCCAGCTCTACCGTGAGAAGCGTTCGGGGGTTCGCAGGGCGAAAGGACGCAGATGGGGAGACCTTCTAGTGTGAATGGCCACGGGCCGGAGGAGGGAGGGAGGAAAAGCAAGAAGGAGCTCTAGAAATAAAACCGTTCAAGCATCCCCCCCAGGACCAAAGCACAGTGCCACAAACGTCAGTGCCGAGGAAGCGTTTCACACAGCCGCTGACGCCGGGGTCCCCGGGGCAGGAGGAGCCGGCTCCGGCACGAGGGGCGGAGGAGACCCAGCGCCGACCCGTGGGGCGGCTTCTCCCAGGGCCGGAGCGCATCCCCGAGCGGGAAGAGCAGCGGGTGCTGGCGAGGCCGAGACCGAGACCGCCGGATCCGTCCAGCTGTGCAGAGCATGCGAGAAACACGCATCAGCCAGAGCCCTGGAGAGTGCCAAGACGTGGTACTCCAGGATCCTGGCATCTTTCCTATCTCCACAGCTGGAAGAGGAATTTGTGACAGCTTCCATGGCAAATTTAGTTTCTTCCTATTTAGAAGCAAATTCCTAAATTCTTGAACGTTTTTTTTTTCCCCAAGTTCTCTGTGATTTTCTGCATTGGTAGAGCCCTGGCTCTACAGGACAGACAAGCCTGAGGTCAGCAGTGGGAATTCCTGACGGGTGTTGAGTTATGCAGGACGCATGGTTTGTTTCTCAGCCCTCCTACCTCGCACAGGTGACAACAAGGACACAGCATTATAATTATGCGTCTGAGTGTCAGCTTCACACTGATGGTCTGTTACACAGTTATGAGGATATGTGAGCATTTGAGTTTAAAAAGTGCTTTTCAGGAGCATTACTAAATTTCACTTGCAAGGATATTGGCTGAAAACGACCACAGCAGAAGGTGCAAACCCAGGTGATGTGGAGGAAGGGAGCTTTTTAGCTGTTCTAACGAGCACATGTGGGAAAGCATTTGCAGCGCTGGTCCAGCTCTGCCCCGCAGATTGAAATCCCGCTGCCTGAAACTCCCTCGCAAAAAACTAACGTACCTGTCAAGCTACATACGTGGAATTGGCACGAAACATTCAGGGTTAGAAACTAGCCATCGCTGGCATTGTTCTGTGTATCCTCTACACTGATTAACTGATTAATTGATATTTAATTGATTGCACTGTCAGAGCAGGACTTTAGCGTGTGCTGATTGTCTCGCTGACTGGTACTAACAAGTCTGAAGAGCATTTAGCGTAAATCCGTAGGAACTGCGCGTGCAAAAGATACAGAAACTGCCTTGGTGGCAACAAAGACCTGAGTTCACGGAGCATGGTCAGTGAGCAATGTAATCGTTCACACACAGAAAGGTCTTTCCCCTTGCTTTTAAAATAATTGTTCAGAGAAATTTAAATTCCGCTGATTAGGTGGGGTAAGAAGGGCCCTCAGTCCGACTGCCCCAGCACACGCTGCGCTCTGCTCTCGACTCGGGCAGCTCCTTTGGAGCGGCTGTGCCATTTTGCAGCGCCCCGTTTGTCCCCGGGAGGTGCCTCACCCAGCGCGGCGCGAGGCGGCCGGTCGGAGGAGCCGCCAGACGGGCTCTGCCTTCGCCCCCGGCCTCGCGCGGGCAGGGCCGGATCCGGCCGCGCGCCTGGTGGGCGAGCGCCGTCCCCTGACGAATGGTCCTGTGCACGTATAGTGCTTCTTTTGCTGTTTGTCAAGAGCTTCTTTAAAGGCCTCTCGCTCTGCACAGTTACAGCCTGTAGCAATCTGTCCTTTTCTCCTCAAACAAACCCTTTATAGGCTTGTTCTTGTGAAATTTATGGGTTGTTGGGTGAAACATTAGGAAACATTACATCAAAAATGTAGAATGCTTTTCCCAGCCTGAACCAAGGTCTGTGGCAAGTGCTGGCTGCTGAGATATGGCTCTGACAAGCCTTTTCTTCACAGCGACCGGGGCTCCTAAGCAATAACAGCCAGCACCGGGAACCCCTCCGCCGGGACGGGGGCGGCTTCACCCGCGTGCCCCTTCAACCGGCGTCAGGCTGAGGGACCAGATTATCCCATCGGGACTGGAAAGATGCAGAATACATCATGGACCAGCCTGGTTTTTAAAAGATGCAGATTTAGGCGTGCTGGTGAAGCCCCCGAGTTCGCCGAGGGAACAAAGCCGGCGGAGGAGCGGCTCTAAACGAAGTACGAGAATTTGGAAGGACCAATGGGTTTGCAGAAGAGCCACCAGACAATTGTAACAACGTTGTCTTGCTGTATTAGTTTAATGTCCACTTGAATCACTGACCTTAAGGTCTGAAAAGGACTAAATCTAGAAACGGATGATTTTTCCCATGCAACATGACAGAGGGGCTGTGGTCGCTTCTAAATGCAATTTTACGTTCACTTATGGAAATGCATTGTTCCTTGGCTACTTTAAAAAAGAAACCAATATATGTTCTCTTGAAAGGGGTTAGACCTCAATTACGCTGAAGCCATTGTGTGCCGCGGCGGCGGCGGGAGCGGCAGCGCCGAACCAATGCTACCCCCTGGTGACCAGAGCCGACGCGCTGCTCCGCGCCGCCCCGCGCCGTCCCGCGCTGCTCCGCGCTCCTCCGCGCCGTCCCGCGGGGCGCTCGGGGGCGGCGGGAGCGGCTGGAGCGCGGGGCCTTTTCCTCGGGCGCGGCTGCAGCCCCGCAACGGCCCGGCCCGGCCCGGCCCGCGGCGGCGTCCGGCCCCGCGCCGCCTCCGGCAGAGCCCCGGGACCGCCGGGCCGGGCCCCTCTCGCCCCACGGCAGCAGCACCCGTGGGGACGGGCCAGAGGCGCCTCGGGGTGCGGGGGTGCACGAGCACCGGAGCTGGTGCTGGGGGGCGGGCAGGGCAGGGCCGGGCCGGGGGGTGCTCGGCCCGTCGGCCAGGCAGGGCGGCTCCACCGTCCCGCCGGTCCCGGGCGCCCTCGCAAACCCGCCGGTGAAACTTCTTGCGGGAGTCGACGGGACTTGGCCCAGCGCAGGCGGACGCAGACAGAGCCGCAGCCAACCTGCAACCTGGTCTGGCGCGCCGTGCAGCCTGGATCCCCCATCTCTGCCTTATACTGCTCACTCTTTGCATCTTGTTAATGAAAAGCGTGGATGTAATTTCAATTAAAGATAATTACATATTTAAACTTAACATTAAATTCTGCACTAAAACAAAATTACATGAAATCTCAGTGTGCAGCCGTGCTGCAAGGCGGCATGTGAGGCGAGCGGAGGAAGGAAATGCTATTATGCAAAGCGAGCTGATCCTTTCCACGCGTCGCTCCTGCCTGCATGATGCTTCCCTGTCCAGCAAGTTAAATCTAATCTGTTCCCACACGCCACCGTCAGAGGCGATTCCTCTCACTCGGCGTTTCGGGGCAGGCCCTGCCGCCACTCAGCCATAACCACTACTGCACCGTGCAATGCAGACACAAAATTAAATACGCCGCGAGCGAGACCATCCGTCAGCAGGGTTGCGCGTGGGGCTGTGGTGAGGGCAGCCGTTCCCAGCAGCAGCCAGGTCCCCGCGGCCTCTTGCATCCACGGGAGGAGGCTGAGAGGTGCCGCGGCTGGATAAACTCAGGTGTTAACCAGGGCTCAGGGTCCCGAGTAAAGCTGGGAAAGTGCTTTGAATTTGTGGTGAAAAACACAGTTCCCGGACTATTGAATTTTTTTGTGAAATCCAACAAATTTGTTGGCCTCAAAAGCAGTTTTCTGAAAATTGAAAACTTTTTTGATTATTCTTTACAATTCCCCCCAAATCCCAAACACAACATTTCATTCTTCCAAAAGCAATGCTTTTATTTTCTATCCCCAAACACACTGAAAATTGCTGGTTTGAGATGGCGTTAATTGCTTTTTAGTCTCCTCACTCCCTGTTCGACCAGCAAATTAAAAAAAAGCCCAAAAAACCCTATTTGCCCGAGTCAGTGGTAGGTTCAAGCACGAGCTGGCACAGCGCAGGGCCGAGCAAACTGCCGCCTGTCCGCCCAGCCGGGAGAAAAGCCCATGTCCTGGTTTGCCCCCGCAGCCCCCAGCGCTGCGAGACCTTCCCAGAGAGGGGACGACACTCGCATGTTGGCGGCTCAGCTCGGAGGCCACGCAGGGCTATTTTTTTCCTCGCTTTATATATTTCCTAAAAATAGATGGCCGGAGGATGAGTGAGTTAAAGCCACGCTAAGTCAGACCAGCTTAAAGCCACGCTCACGAGGCCTGGATTTCACGGGCACGGCTAAGCCGGTCTCCTGCCCTGGCTGCGACGGAGCCTGTTCCGGGCTCGGCTGGAGGTGACGGCTCCGGCCGCTGGAGCGGGGACAACCCCGTCTTCCCTCCTGAGCTTCCCGTACTGCCCTGCAGAAACTCGGAGGCGTGCGGGGGGGAGCGTGCGCTCACCTCTGCCCGGGGGGGTCCAGCAGCGTCCCCGTGCCTGCGGGGCCGTGCAGCCGGCGAGCACGGCGTGGGCACGTGAGGGCAGAGAGGGAGGCAGAGGGCGACCGTGCCCCCGTCCCTCCAGAGCAGGCTTGTGCTCGGCTCCATCGCGATGCCCTGCTGTGGCAAACCAAAGACTCTGTGCCACCATCAAACCTTTTCAGAGAGAGGCTTTTGTTTAATAAAACATGAAAACTATTCGTTGTGTGATTTAATTTGGTAGGAAATTCATGCTGCTCCTGTAATAATTATTATCATTATTGATTATTGCAGTGTGGCTGAGCAGCTGCAGCCAAGGGCCAGAGCCCCACTGTGCACGTTATGCCAGGGGACAGACCTCACCCTCACAGACACACTTCTTACGCTTCTTAACCTCAACTGGACAAACGCGGCGTTGAAGTTGCGGGTTTGTGCTGTGTAATGGTCAGGGCTGCCAGCAGACTTCAGAGCTGCACCAGGCACAGCCTGAGGACTAGAAAATCAAGACATCAGTTGAGCAGACGTGGTGCATGTGAAACAGTGAGCTGTGTCACACTGGTGTTGCTGTCATTAAGCTTCAGTGTGAACGTCACCTGCAGAGCCCTTTGCTCCTCTCCTTGGGCCGCAGTTGCTTTCCAGCCCTAGAAGATGTCTGTTCCTCGGCACGCTCCGGGCAGGGCCAATTTGCTGCTGGGAGGGAGGAGGGCACTGGCGGGATTTGCTTGTTCCCTGGGTGGACACGGCGAGCAGCCGCGTGGAGGGGTGGCACTGCGGGCACTGCGGGCACCGCGCACGGCACAGCCACCGCACTCCAGCACTGGGGTTTCTCCTCCTCAGTTAAATGATTGCAGTTATCAAGCACTGACAAGTGGCATTAAAATTTATTAGCCAGCATAAAGTTTTATTTAAGGGATGGCTAGAGATTTAGTGGGCTCTGCGAGTCCTTACTCAGGCTGGCTGTGTCACCTTTAATAACTGCCTGTGGGTGTGCGGGACGGGGGGATGCCCTGGGTGTCCCGGCTCCTGCTCCCCATCCCAGGAGGTCCCTGCGCAGCCCCCCCGGTGCCTGCGCCCCAGCAGCCCCACGTCCCGTTGCTGCCAGCCCGGCCGTGCAGACCTGGCGTCGGTGAGGGAGCTCCTCCAGCAGCGCTTCCATTAATCAGTTTGGCAATCGTGAAATACACTACATGCGTACTGGAGTTTAAATCCCGGACTCACTAATGGTTTAGTACCCACTAAATCCCCCTTCATGTTATTTAACTTTTAAACCCAAGGAATATTCCAAATCAAAGAGGCTCTGTGTCACGCTTAGTCCATCTCAAAGAGCCTGGAATTAACATCCCTTCATGGCTCGACAGTGCCTGCCGCACAGAGCCACTGCTCGCTCCTTATTAATATTTATGATGGGGAGAGAAAGTTGCATAAATCTTCGTTGATACTTAATTAAACCCCACTTCTTTTGATTTCTTCTCTTTCAGCTTCACTTAGTGTGGACTGTACAACCATTAGATGCTCATCCCGCAAAGAGCACCCTGGCACCCGCGGTGGCACCCACGGGTCTCAATGGGACTTAGCGTCTGCAGCCCCCCGCTCATCGCCCCCGGACACCCCCGTGCCGCCGGCGGGCGTTCGCCGCCGTGGCCTGGCCGGTGCGGCCGCAGGTCAGAGATTATAGAGGCCCCACGGGCTGACACAAGCCCCGGCTGGCAAAGCACAGCTTGGCTCCAGCCCCTTTGCCTTGGTTTATCTGCGTCTTGTGTCTGATCTCGAGCGCGATTCATAAGAAAACAGTTAACAGGCGGCTGACATATCTTTGATACGACGATCATACCGAGGAAGCAGCTTGACCCCCGAAGGCTCCTGCGAACGGCGGGATTGACACTTCACATTGACTTTGCTTCAGGCTTATCAACAAATCTCAGCCAATTTTATTAAAGAGCCGCGTGTGGTGTGTGGGACGCGCCAGGCACAGACAACTTCATCTCGCGGCGGCTCAGAGAGCGGGCAAGGGCTTGGCTCGTTTTCCTCCTCGTTCATGTTTTCACTTTGATGGCGAATTTAACTTTACAAAAGCTCCTCGTGGGCTTCAGCGAAGGCTGGAAAGTGGTAAAAGCCCGTCGTGTTTCCTGGCCCTTTCACGAAGAGAAGGGGGGCGGGTAGGGGCTGGCTGGGGGCAGCGAGGGCTGCGGTCAGCAAGCGGTGGCTGGTGAGACGGGTGAGCGCAGCCGTTGTGGTCTCCCCGGCAGCGCCCGCGCAGTAAATCACCGCGGGGGCAGCACGGGGGCACCTGCTCCCGCACGCCCGCCGATGGGCTCGGTCGGGCCGGACCGGACCGGACGGAGCCACACGCTCGGCAAAGCCGCCCGGCGTCGGCTGCAGGCCAGGGCGCGAGCGTGCCGAGGGGCGGCGGTGAGCGCTGGCAGCGGGCAGGGACGCCCCGGCGCTGCGGGAGCCACAGCCCCGCGCCCCCGGCTGCCGGGGGAGCCAGACAAGGGGCTTTCGCCGCTGGGGCTGTGACGCCCGCCCTGAGTGACAGCCCCAGGAAACGCCGAATTCTAAAATCCCACCCAAAACCCAGCCAAACCCACTCGGGCCACCCATGTGGGCAGCGCTGACTTCTCTAAACTGGTTTACTTGGTTTAGGCTCTAATTTTTAGCTCAGTTTAATGTATATGTAGTAATTTTAGCACCAAAATAGGGCTGGGGCAGGGTCCCCCAAGACAAGAATCAGGGCAGCAAGCATCCAGCAGGATCCGCTGCTCTGAGGCGTCATTTGGTAATTATGTCTCTTTTTACTCATGCAAATTTTATCAATATTATTTATATATTCAAAGCCATTTATAAATAATATATACATTTATGCTAAGGTAATTGCCTCAACTAGATTATTTGTCCCAGTTTTTATTGTCTATCCAGATGCTGAATATTAAAAGTATGTTTTCTTGTGTGCATTAGTAGTTCAGAGCTGGGTGTCTTGTCACGGGAACAGCGCTTCTGCGTCTGCGGGTTTGGTGGAGGGGGAGAAGGGGCAGGACGGTGCTGGCGAGGGCAGGGCAGAGAGAGGAAGGACGACAGGAGCAGGGAGGGGGGCTTGGGGTGGGCGGCCGTCCCGACACGCCGGTGCCGGACCCGAGTGCAGCGATGCCGCTTTGCCCGGGTGCTGCCGCTGCCCCAAGCCCCCTCTGCAGGGCAGCAGCCCACGGGTGGGCTCCCGCCAGGAGCGGCAGGGCTTCAGGAGTGATTCCGGGAACTGGTCCCAGTATCGCTCACATCCCATCCCACCTCCCACCTCTTCACTTACCAAAACTTGACATCGCGGTGAAAAAAGATTAGGAGCATTGACAGGCCTGCAAAGGTGACAGCTACAAAGAAATATGGAGCAATCACATTGTCAGAGTGCCTATTAGGAACCTAAAAACCCTCAGCTCTCCTGCACAAGCAAAACTGATTTATTGCGCAGTACAGTTCATGAACTCATCAGTGGTTTTGCATGGAGAAGAGATGGATTTTCTTTCAGATGTTTATGGTGTGAGTAGACTGTCCTGAACGTTATTGTTTGATTTTTGTAAATCAGTAGTGCTTCCTAGGGTGAGCTAACAACTGGCTTTCCAGCCGAAACTCGTCCCCAGGCCTGAGAAAGCGCCGCACATCTCTAGGGTCGCGTTTCTTGGGAATTCCCGGCACGGCCTCGCTGAATGGAGGAGCGCTCGCACGTGGCTGGGCCGCGTCTGCCGGCGGCGTCAGCAGCACGGCAGAGGCGAGGATCCTGTCTGCGCCTCCCAGAAAGCCAACCTGTGCAGCCTTGTCTGACCGGCCTCCCCATCGCGGCGCAGTCTCCCCACGCGTCCGTGGGGCACGTGGCCGGCTGGCCTGCTCTCCTGGCCGGCACCGGCACAGCGGAGCAGTGGCTCCGGAGGCCGCGGCACACGGCTGCCTGGTGCTGGGTGCTGGGTGCCGCGGCCGGCGCTGGCTCCTGCCCAAGGGGAGTAAGAGGGGGTTTAAAGGTGCAGATGCAGGCTCGGCTTTCTGACAGTCTTGTACTTGTGTTAAACATGTAAATGTTTCCTCTCGGGCGCAGGATTACGCCTCGGATGCCCTGGGAACAGCTGTGGTTTATGTAGATTTTAAAGGTGAACTTTCATGCTCAGTGAAATTTTAAAAGCAGCTGATTTACACATGAATCCATTTCTCCGTGAGTGTCTATGTAGCTGTTTCTCTTCCTTAATGGTTTGTGACTGAAGAGCTGGGCTGTAAACAAGTGGCTCCCGCACGGAGCAGCGCTGCCAGCACGGAAGCCGAGACCACCCCGCGGGCAGAGCGGGCAGAGCGGGCATCAGGGCCGGGGCCGGCTGTCGGACGTAGGGTGCAGCCACACTGGAAGAGGACCGGCATCGGGGTGCGCTGGTGAGGTGGGGGCTGCTGGGCCATCAGCACCATCTCAACGGTGAAGAGTGTTTCTTCTTCATCCTCACCCATCTGTAAGGGGCTGCAGGAGCTGGGATGTCCCAGTATCCCACCGGCATCATCCCGGTGACTTGCTCACCTGCACAGCCCCTGGAATAAGGCATCCACGGGCTGACATTGCTATTTAATACTCTTTATAGCAAACAGTTCATAAAAACTCATGTCTGCAGCCAAGCTGCTCTGCTCCTTCATGCGCCCCTTCCAGGGCACGTACCTCCTGCCTGGTTTTGGGCTCTGCAGGAGGTGACCTCAGGCACACGTCCCCTCGCCAGGGACCCCGGCCACGTGTCCTGCTACAGCCCTGCCTTGAGCCCCACAGCCAGCGAGTCCCAGCTCGCCAAAGTGTGGGCAGGAGCGTGCACCCATCTGCGCTGCCCAGAAACCTGCCTGCTCCTGCCCTGCTCCTGCCCTGCTCCCGGACCCTGGAGACCTGGCTCCAGCCGGGATGGCCGCCGGCACGTGGGGATCCCGCAGATCCCACGCCGGAGCCGCTGTCGTGGGTGAGCGGTGCCGGGTGAGCAGCGGCGGAGGCAGAGCCCCGTGGGAGCACCCGAGGTGCTGGTGAGCGCCGGGACGTGGCTGCCCCAGGTCCCGCTCGTGCAGCGCCGCCGGCTCACCCCGTCCACCGGCCCCGGCAATCCCATTTAAACTCGAGCACAGCGCACTGGTCCCCAAGCCCTCTCCAGCCCTGACCCCTTAAAGACACTCTCTCTTTTTCCTTTAAAAACACAAACTTTAAATGGCTCTGAATAAAATAAAAGAGAATAACTGAACTGTGAAGGGTGATGATTGTATTTCTTTCACTTGTAAGAGAGACCTTTATAACTCTCTTGGGAGGAAAAAAACAATAATGGTCCTTCATGGATGAAGTGCTCTAAATATGGTGTATATTTTTTAAAATACCAGTTCTACAGTTATTGAAACAAATTATTGTTAAATGCATTTACAGCATAATAACTGTGCTAATTTGCTGATAAAAAGCATCCAGCGTTAAACCCCCCATACATTATTTTGTCATTAGCATTTGTTAGCTCCTCGTAGGTATTTTCAGACAGAAGGCTTTGTTCTGTATTTAGCACACGGGCCCCGCGCTCCTCGCTCTCCCCTCCCAGTGGGAATTGCTTGTGCGCAGAACTGCAGCTTTTTTTTAAAACTTCATGTTTAAAAACGGAAAATTTATTTCATTTCATTAATGGGCGAGGGAGGGAGGGAAGGAGGAGGGAAGAGGGTGCATGATTTAGTGAGCAGCGTGTCACGTGCCGTGTCAGCACCAGCACCAGTCGGACCCAGGGACGAGCGTGGCCCCGAGCCAGCCCCGAAGCATCCCCGAGGGGCGCAGGGCGGTGCTGAGCCCCCCACGGGCGTGGGGCACAGACCCCACCGGGATGGCTCAGCCCGTGGCCTCGTGCGGGCTCGGCACCGCGCCAGCCACGTGCAGGAGCGTCGTGCTGCAGCGGGGTCGGGGGTCCCAGCCAGCTCCCACCCGCCAAGGACAAGGGCCACCAGGGCTGCCGTGGGCACCGCAGGGCCCTGTGGGCACCCTGCCAGCGGCGTCAGTGGAGTGGGTGACATGACACAACCTGGACCCTCTGGGGATGGGGAAGGGGCCGGGGCATGGCCATGCCCTGAGGACAGCTCCGGGGGGGGCAGGCAGGGCAGGCAGGGCAGGTGGGACGGGGCAGCACAGAGCTGCCTGTCCCAGAGCAGCCTGGCAGCGGCCCGGGGCTGCAGTGGGGGGCTCTGTCCCACGGCCCATCCCATGCTGGCTGCCCATCACCCTGGGGGGTGAGCAGGGCCTGGGGTGGTGGGTGTGGGCCAGGGTGGCGGGCAGGGGATGGGGCAGTGGTGCGGGATGCGGCGCTGGGCGCAAGATGGGGCGGTGGGCACGAGATGGGGAGGTGCACAGGGGCTGGAGCGGTGGGTGTAGCATGGGGCGGTGGGCGCAGGATGGGGCGGTGGGTGCAGGATGGGGCGGTGGGTGCAGGATGGAGCGGTGGGCGCAGGATGGGGCGGTGGGTGCAGCATGGGGTGGTGGATGCAGGATGGGGCGGTGGTGCAGGATGGGGCGGTGGTGCAGGATGGCGCAGCGGGCAGGGGATGGCGCAGCGGGCAGGGGATGATGGCGGGGTGGGCAGGGGATGGGTCGGTGGGCACATCCTGGCCCGGGAGCACCCAGCAGCCGCCGCCAGCGGTCGGGGGTTTTCTAGAGCCACCGTTGCCATAGCAACCCCGCTCCGATCATATCATCGCCAGGAAAAAAAGCAGCTTTATTATCAACACAGATCTTCCCAAATTAACCCTCGCACGCCCGCTTGACTCCAGCCGGGTGCTCGCCCAGCCTGGTGCCCGCGCCCACCCTGCCCGGGCAGCCCCCGGCCCCGACGTCCCCCGCCAGCCGTGGCACGGCATGTTTTGATGCCGTTGTTGCTCCGGGTGACCGGAGCGTTTCTGGACACGGCCTTTTCCTTCCCGCGCCGCGGTGGTGAGGCGCAGCCCTCCATGCCGTCGGTGGTGAGGCGCAGCCCTCCCCTCCATGCCGTCGTCCCGCGGGGCAGCGGTGGGCGCCAGGGCGGGGGTTGGCATCACCCCGCTGCGGGGCAGCCAGAACCACCGCTGGAAACTGAAGCTCCCCAGATTTCGGCGTGCGTGGGTTTTGAGGAAGACTGAGACTAACAAGAGGCCCGAGCGGGCTCCCGGCCTGCGGCGGGGGCTGCCCCATCCCCGGGAGGGCTCGGGCTGGCAGGGCTGGGCTGGGCTCCCCGCGGGCAGCGCGACGGCACTTCGACATTAACGAAACGCGCATCCAACGCCTCCCCCAGGAGAGCGGGAGCATCTCGAGGGTCCTTTCCAATCATAAATGTTTATTGTTGTCCGTGTGTGTATCAAAACTTTAAGTCATCCATTTAACTAGCATCGATAAAAGCGCCGGCGGGGTGAAATGTGCGTCTCCCCGTGCCGCGCGGTGCTGGGGGAGCCGTCGGGGTGACGGATGGACCAGGTGGAGAGAGGAGCGGGGAGCTCCGGCTCGGCTCCCCGCCTGCTTACCCCTCCTGCCTCCATTTAAAACAGGAGATATATATTTCCCCCCTGAAATATTACTGCTAATTCTCCATATGAATGTTCCCTGACCCTTCCTGTGGCCTCCAGATGCAGCCGTAACACAGATAAATAATGATAATGAGCAGCAGGGAGGGAGTCCGAGCGTTGGTGGCTGGCAGGGACCGCAGAGGAACCGACGGCGGCGTTTGGGAAGGTCCCGGAGCCGGTGCCCTCCCGGCACCTCCCTTCACGTTGCCTCGCGGGGATGCCTCGCGCCCGCTCCCCTGCCGCACCCGTGGCCCTGACCCCCTGGATAACTGATGGGCTGCGGATTGAAGGCCTTAGACAAATCAATTAAGATAGCTACTGTATATGGATTAATACCCATAGCTATAAAAATATAATTGATTACCTGAAGAAGAGCAGAGGTAATGTACAGAACAGACAGAAAACCTGTCTGAGGAGTGATCGATACTTACATCCAGGAAACTCACCCAGGAGTATAATTGGACAAAGCAGAATTTGGGCCAAACCGAGCACTGGGAAAATAATTTTGCTAACAACAAGCCATTAGGAAGCTCGCAGGACTGGCCACCATCTATCCCAGGGTGAGTTTACGGCCGTGCTAGCTGCAATAACATTTTTTATTTTCATTCCTTTTGGTGAAGGATGCAAAACTTTGTTTTTCTGACGAGACTGAACGCTACAGCTGGACTGAGCCTCCTCCCACAGCCCCAGGACCCCCCACAGGGACATGCCGATCCCAGGGATGTTTCCCAGCTGCTTCTGACTCTTGGCAACATTCCACTTCCGACTCCCAGGGATGCTCTGACCTGCCCTGCCCGGACCAGGCGGTTTGTTCCTCGCTCCTCATCCTCGTGGGAAGCGCGCACCAAGAGCGAGCCCACCGGTCTGCAGCGGAGCCGCTGCCCCACCGCAGCTGGAGCCCGTGCACGGCCAAGCGCTGCCCCCACCGCCTGAGCGGGGGGTCTGTGCCGGGGGCAGCTGTGGGGCACCCCCTGCACTGGCCCGAGCCCCCGCAGCGTAAGTCAGGTCCCGCGGCCGCAGCGCTGGCCCGGCCGAGTGCCCCAGGGGGGAAAGCCCGCGCTGGCAAGCCGCTGAATCCTCCCTCCGCGGGGAGAAGGCGAGCACCATTTGTGGGGTGTTTGTTGTCCCACCCAGGGCCAGGCGCGCTCCTGCCATGGAGAGGGCAGGGCGATTAGCGAGACACGCAGCGAGATTACAAAATGCAATGAAATACTTAAAATCTGCCCTCCAGACTAAAGTAAATCAGACATGACTTTGACAAGGTGAAACCAAAGTGATGAAACCAATCCATTGTGCTTGGGGAATCGATCTCCCCGGCAGGGAGTAGAGAGGCCATCGATTCACAGCCTCAGCAGTCAGGAATGTCAAGCCGCCTGATCTAAATTTCTATATGCATCACTCCAGATTAAATGATGGAGGAGCACGCCGTGTGCAGGCATCCACCTGCCCGGCCTCGCCGCGTGGCGCCGGCACGAGCCCGCCGGGCGCAGGAAACCCGGCGGGGTGATGTGCGGGCGGTGGCGGTGCCTCCCCCGGCAGCGGCGGGTGCCTGCTCGGCTCTTCTTGGACCTCCGCAGTGCAGACCCCAAACACGCCACAGCGAGTGGCGTGGGGCTGCTGGCGGGGGGATGCCGTGGCGGGGCCGGGGGGGTGCAGGGACCCCGACCACCTGTGCTGCCCGAGCATGGGGAAGGCGCCTGCGTTACAGTCTCACTGTGAAACCTGGTGTAGTAATTAAGATTTCATTCTTAAAAATTAAACATTTATCTGGAAACATGATCTCTAGCTGCGAGAAGCCTGGGCCTGCGTCAGCGTGAGGGACACTCGGGCAGAGAGCCATCCTCGGGCCGGGACGGGGGTCCAGCCCCATCACCTGTGACACCGCACTGGTGGGGCCAACGCCATCGGCTGCTTTGTCACTGTCGGACCCGGCGAGGCCATTAGTTTTGTCAGTGTGAGAATAAAGAGCTGTCTCTGGGGAGAGATGGAAAAACTCGATCCGGCTCCCAGCAGCCCTGAGGGGGTTGTGTTTTACCATTTCTTTATGACTTACCAGCTGGAACACGAGCAGGCTTAGCCGTCGCGAGTGGCAGGAGCATTTTCTGCTTCCAGCTCCCACGGGGAGCCTGTGACAGAACATCAGGGACCGGCGCAGGAAGCCGAGAAGCCGGGGAACAGATTGAGGGAGGGAGGGAAGGTGGTGACGTTCCGTCGTGCCAAATCCGAAACACTTCTGGCGCGTGCCTGGCCCACCCTACCCCTCCGTCCCGCGGGCAGGGGCTGCGCCGTGCCCCCCGAGCGCGCCGGGACGGGCGCTGCAGAAAAGGGAAGACTTATTGGGACAGGCCCAAGTGCTTGGCGGTGCCCTGCAGCATCACGGCCGTGCTCAGGGGGGTGTAACCAGTCCAGGGCTCTTGAACTGGGCTTGGACAATCACGGAAAGGGATGGCAAACAGTTCCAGTACCCAGTTGGGACGGCTGCTTTCATGTAATGATGCAAATCTGTATGCAAATAAATCCTGGTCTCTGGACTCAGAGAAACCCCAGAACTCATCAGAATAAATATGGTTTGCCTCAACTTTTTTCATCCACAGAAGGAGTAAATTGCTCTTTTTCAACAGTTATGTCTCGTGACATATTTAACCATTTCAGTATAATAACTCAACAGTAATAGAGATGATGAGCTATTACACAATAATAATTAAAACTGGCCATGACCTCTGTCCCTGCTGATCCCAGAGCTGCAGCCGTCGCCGGACCTCCTCCAAGTCACCAAACCGCCTTTTCTTTATTTCTGTCACTTTTCCTGCTTTAATACACGGACATGACACGTCTCTGAAAACATCTGTATGTGAAGCGTTGCCCAGCCTCAACCAGCCGCCGTGGCCCGGGACGTGCCACCCGGTTCAGGGACGGTCTGGCGGCTTTCCCCAGGGCTGAGCGGGGTTCCGGGGCGCCGTGGGGCCGGGCGTCGGGGCGTCCCACCCTGCCCACGGGCGCAGCCCCTCAGGGGGCTCTGCAGAAGCGGCTGGAAGTTGTGTGCCGGGGGAACGCCCTTTTGGGGCCCTTTCCCCACAAAAAGCCAGGGTGGGACGGGGCGGTCAGGACCCTGCAGCAGCTGCCCGAAAGGGGTCTGCGAAGCCGTTCACGGAGCCTGCAGCCCTTGGAGGGGAAACCGCGTGTGATGGACAGGGAAAGCAGGCTGGTATCAGTCAAATAATCCCTCTCGTTAGTCTTCTGTAAAGCAGGAGATAAGGCGGTGAAAGGGACAGCTGCTGTGTCGGCTGTGCGGTGGGTGGGGGTTTCCTGCCACAGATTTGTCAGTGCCAGAGGAGTTTCCCACGGGAAGGGTCCCCGCCGCAGGCGCAGGTACGGCTCAGGCTGCGGCAGTGCCCCGTCGCCCTGCCCGCGCAGCGGGGCGCCGGCCCAGGGGCCCCACAAGCGGCAAGAGCCTAGGGCTGCGCCAGCATCGCTCCGCTCGCCCCCCGCCCCGGGACATGGGGCACCCCGAGTGCCCGCCGCAGGGGGAGGCTCGGGCGCAGGGTGCCCGGCGGGTGCGTGGAGCCCGGCCCCACGGGCAGCGCGGGCACCGGCTCCCGCTCCCGGGCACGCGACGTCCAGCAGCTCACGCGCCAACAGGCGGGACAGCCCCCCCTGACCGGCAGCCCCGGGCCAGCACCCGACACCACCCGGCGAGCCCCGCGGAGCCCGCGAGCCGCCCCTGCCACCGCCGGGCAAGAGGGAACGGAGGTCACAGGTTGAATTTTTTTAATGTAGGTATTTTATGCGTGGTTTCCACTCTGGGATACGTGAATGTCTTTCTTAAAAGTGCTTTTAAAGAGACGCCATCAAGCGAGGATCGGCGCTCGCAGCACCGACACATGCGCTACCCAGTGGCAATGCACACGCACGGGCACGTCCTTGCAAGACGTCTGTCTGCTTTCAAAATGGCATCCTTGAAAACGCGCACGATTCGTTTTCAACATCCTTTAGAAGTTGCGCACAGCAGCGTCTGCCAGCAGAGCACAAAGGGAAGTCATGAGTACGGCGTGCAAACCCGAGCAAACAGCGTTAGTACAGCTCTAGAAAAAAGTGTAAGGCTTATATAGTTAAAGAGTTACCAGTTTGATTACAGCTTCTAAATTATTTGCTTCTTTTTAACCTCGCAAAATCCATTTGCAGTTATTTATAGCAATTCCGAACAAAACATACACTGACAAACACACCTGAAAAAAGGGAATAATCTTGGTACGTGGTAATTGTTTATGCAAAATAAACTGTCATTGCCCATGTTTGGCATTAGTATACATCTTTGTCACGTGTATTTTAGTAATGTTCCATTTTCTGTGTGAATTATTATATTTGCAATTATGAGGCACAAAATACCACTCAGCACCCACACCAACTTCAGCCTCCCACTCTCTCACATCACAAGATTTTTGTACTACATGAAAGCTAGTTTCAAAATTTCATGTTTGTAGTTACGGATTAAATAATATTAAACAGTATTACACTTGAAAGATTTGTTTCCAAGTAGCAAATAGATTCCCCATATTATTCTTTACTGTAAGTAGTTGTTGTTATATCTTATTCATCTGGAAAATAATTTCAAACAGCCATGAAAATAGCGGATTTCTCTCTGTTAAAATGATAGTCAGAGCCTGGGCCGCTGACATATAGTAACATGATTCACTTGGACAGTTACTGACTGCACATCCAATTCATTTCTTCTCCAGAGCACCAAGTTATTATCTGAAATGCACAAGGTGTCTGGGGGTAACATATGATCAGCCAGGGACGCTTTTGACGGCTTGAAGAGCAATCAATAAAAATTGTCTCCAGCAGTTTTGTAGAGTATGGAAGTTGGTGGTGAAATGAAGTGATGGAGATTAACTAGTGGAAGTCAATGCCCCGGTGCTGTGAACCCTGTTTTTTAATTAAAGATCCAAAGCTGCTTTTCACTTGAATAGGGGTTTTTCCACCCCCCCGGACCAAATTCGGCGCTGAAGGATAACTTCCCTCCGCTCTGCGTGTGCACGAGTGCGTGTGCACCGTGTAATAGCTGCTGCCGCCTCCGCCTGCCCGGGCGCGGGGCTCTGCAGCCTGACGGGACGTCTGCATTACCCGGTGGCGCGGGCTCTGCTCGGCCCCGAGCAGCCGCTCGCCGGGAGGGCGACGCTTGGCCGCTGCGCACAGTCACAGTTGCTCACTCTTTGGAAAGGCATTTTAAGGGAGATCTTGACAGTCGTATTGACCAAATTAATATTCTCGCTCCCAGCTCCATAACCCAGCTACACCCTTTGTTGGCAGCTGTTAGTTCACCCACAACAAAAAGGGCCTGTACGCTACTAGTCTTATATGGCAATCATTTAATTTAGGTCTCGTATTTATGAGTCCGCGTGTACTCGCGCTGAGGTTAATGCAAGTTTTTCAATTAATCGTGTGGGACTGGGCTCTGTTCTCCTTGCAAAGGATGACATTTGGTTTGTGAGTGAGCATGTTGTGCAAAGGCTGCTGGCTCTTTATTGCTTATCCGCACGGCAAGGGGGTGTTTGTATCGCTGAAATGGGTCGTGGCAATGTCACCTGCCTGCTCCCAGTGAGCCAGGGCCAACCCCAGCCTGCCAGCCCCTGGGAAATCCATTTGCCATTTTAGCATTTCTTAGTGGAGTGGGTTTTAAACCACTCTGTTAATTTTCTTCCATTAAACACAGTACAAAGCTATATGGTTTTGATGGTGACATAGTAATAAACACTTAAGGACTTGTTTACAAAGAAATAGTTATTGTTTGCTAAATAGTTTTAATGGAAAACAGCAAAGCTCCCTGCTGGGGTTTAGTACAGGACTGCTATGGATGCAGGGCAGGCAGTCCCGAAGCAGCATGCTCTTTGCTTCTCATGCACCAATTACTTAAGCACAGAAAAGGTTTTCATAACAGCTCCAGTGCCCAAATATCAGATGATTGCATGCTTTACAGCAAATCTTTCCTCCCATCCATTCAAGTGTCTTTCCTGTCAGTGCCATGTTTAATATTTGGATTCCTGTGGATGGCATCTTTCAAGCTCGCCCGGTGAGGCTGTGCTTCTGCAAACGGCATGCATGCATGTCGGCTCCCGCAACACACGCTGCTTTACACGATCCCTTCGGGCAGGGTGAGGACTAGCTCGCCCCCAGGAGAAGCCCTGCGCTGCAGCCCCTGCGAGCCGTGCCCGGCTCCTGCAGCAGGCACCAGCCCACGCAGCCCGTCGGCTTTGGCAGCCACTGGTCTTTAGCAGAGCCGCGGGCTGGCTGGTGCCTGTTGCCCTATTTGGGGGCAAAATAAAGCAGGGAACGTGCCCCTGGTTCCCAGGGCCAGGGGGGTCTCCCCCCAGCCTGAGCTGCTGCTGCCTGTGCACGGCGGGGGCAGGCGAACCCGGCCCTTGTGCTCCCCCGTCTCCGCACGGTGCTGGCACAGGTCTGCCCGGCGCTGGGCTGCCCGCTCCTCGTGTCAGCCCACCCGCCTGCACGGTGCCACGGCATATTATCCACGGATAATTGCTGGGGTTTGGGCCTTTACAGAATCCAGCCCTTTGGGTCTGGGTTTTGGTCCAGCAAAGACATTTACAGGCACTGTATAAAGTAAATGGCAGAAGAGAAAATGTGAATTAGAGTCTGAATGTCGCAGCTCATGGAGGCAAACCAGGCACACCAGGTCCACGTGCCACTCTTCTCGTGCCATAACCCTAACGGGGATGAAAAAGTCATCAAGAAACTGCACTTAAGGAACTCTCCACTGGTTCCAATGACAAGTGAATGGGAGCCCGTGCTGCCCCCGAGGACCATGAAGTCTGTGGGACCATTCTTCACCGCTCACCCGAATACTGTCCCTCCCGCCGCACAGGCTGCCCGCACCCGCCCAGGGCCAGAGCACCCGCAGATTTACCCCGGAGAGGTCGGGGATGTTCTGCATCAGAGCATCCGAACACCCTCCTTGCTGGAACGACGGAACACACAGCTGCAGAGACTTCTCCACAGACCTGCCCAAAGCGAGGGGCTTGCCCCGGGCAGGCAGCTGCTGAGCCCCGGCGTCCCCTCCCCAGCAGCCTGGGAGGGAAGGTGGAAAAGAAACAGGTTTTTTAAATGAAATTAAAAGAAAGAAATCGTTTTAGCCATGAGCCCAAGGTAAACATCAGGGCCGCTTGCAGCCAGCAGCAGCAGCATCCGCACGGGCCAGATCCTGGCTGAAATGGTTGGCGCTGCAGCCCAAACGCGCGGAAGCAGCAAACAGCGATGGCCTCCAGGAGCGAAGGCGCGCGGGAGCGCTCGGCTGCAGAGCTGCCTCCGAGCAAGCGCCGCCGCCTCGGCCGGGGCAGGGGGGCCGGCTGCCGGTTCCGCCGAAGGATTTACAGGCCCACGTGCCGGCAGCGAGCCCGGCGAGGGGCAGGCGAGGGGGATGCGCAGCCCCTCGAGGCGCAGCCCGGCCCTGCCGCGGGGCGCCCGGCAGCAGCTGCGCCGTGCGGCGTTAACCCCCCGTTTCACACGCTCGCTGCGATCCGCCAGCGAGGGCTGGCTGCGCGGGCCTGAACTGTACCGCTTGGTTTAATAAGAAATGTATAAAAATAATAAAAATGGAAACTCATGGATATTATTTGTCAAGTGTGTGCCTAGCAACTCCCTGTTATTTCACATATCGTTCTAGTGGGAACATAAGTAAAACACATTAGCAGTAATTTAAAGTTGCTATGTGCATTGATTATTTATACCCTTACATAAAACTCCAGTCTCTCTGTGCAGCACACCAGCCTTGATAAACTGTGTATGTTAAATCACAATCTCCAAATATGTGGACAGAATCTCCAGGCGAATATTGTAGGTTTTTTTAATATATATAGAGAGAGATAGATCCACTCTTTGGTAGTGACTTGTTTGGTTCAAGTGCATCTCTAAATCACACTATACATATAAATAATAAATAAGGGAGGCTCATATCCTTAATATTATTCTCATGTCTTATTAAACTAATATTTCAAAAAACTTTTATTTTTCCTTTAGTTGCAGGTCACCGCTAAAGTTAAAAAAAAAATTACAATCCAGCTCTGATGCTTCACAGGAAGAATGCAAGAGTCCCTGGTAAAGCACAGGCATGAATGATTATTCTAATTGCCTGGAGATGCCTTCTGAGAGACGGAATAATTAAGCGGTGAGATGATTGAGACCTTCGGCACCTTTGTCTGTGTTCCCCCCCAGGCCTCCCCCTCCCAGGCACGGAGGAGAAAAGGACCATTTTCTGAAAACATGTTTTATTTTTCACTTCATCACTACGAACATTTTATTTGATTTCTTGCCACGAAAATCTTTCACTGCATCTGGGCGATTTCTTATGGCCCTTTGTGCACAGCTTTCCTTCCGGAGAGGGAGAGCAACGCCACGGATAAGGCTGAGGGATCTGGGCAGAGCCGGGATGAGTAAGGGGCAGGCGAGCGGGAGAGCCGGGCTGCCTGCACAGCCGCCGAGCCCGTCGGTGCCCACCCGCGCACGCCTGCGCACACGTGTGCCTCGCGGCGCGCGCCCGGCTGCCCACCTGCACGCGACAGTCCCTGCACGCAGGCAGGCGCGTGCCCTTGCTCCCGCCGCGCGCGTTTGCCCGGACCCGCTGCAAACGCGGCTGCGTGCGGCTGCGGCTCCCTCCATGCAGGCACCCACCGAACGCTGCCGGTGCCTGCGCACGTGGGCCGGCTGCTCACAGCGTGCAAGCGCGCAACAGCGTCCACCTGCCGTTGGGCGGCACGCGGCCTCTGGTTTGCCTTTCTGCACAGAACTGCAGGTTATGGATTGCTGACACGCTACATTTGCCACGGCGCCGTCGGCTTGGCAGTGACTACGATGCCGTGGATAAGCTGACGGCATCACTGAGGAAAGTGAAATGGCAAATCTCCAGGCCGCGGTTCTCAAAGAGCCCCCAGGGCCGCGTGTGTTCGGCAGCGGCGGTGCCGGGGGGCTATCGCCGTGCCGGGGGAATCACTGGGAAGAGTGCAGCGACTCGGGCAGTCGGGCACAGCGTGCCAGGAGCAGGAGTGAAAACACCTGCAGGACTCAGAAGGTGGTTTCTCGGCTCCGTGAGGCAGCTGGGGAGGCAGCCGACGGCGCTCAGCTGCGGCCGAGTCGGCGGCAGCCACGGTGTTTGCTCGGGAGGTGATGCATGAGCGCGCCCGCAGGGACGGGCACGGCTCTGCCAGTCAAACCGGGAGTAAACATAATGCATCAAAATTTACTGGGAATTAACATCGCCAACATCTGCTGGAGCAGGGGGTGGTTTGGCAGGTGACTGTCACCGGGCGAGCCCGCGGTGCAGGAGCCTGGCGTGGCTGTGGGTGAGCCGGGTCGGGGGCCCGGCGGGTCCTGTGCCGGTCGTGGCACTCAGAAAGGCTTCACAAACCCCAGCACCGACGAGGTGTTGGCTCCCATCTGTTTATGTCTCTGGGGCAAGGCCAGGTTTGCAGGAAAGGCGAAATATGCTGTTAAGCCAAGTGAATATATTTGGAAAAAAAAAGCCAGGGCTTTGGGGCGCGCAGGCAACGCTTCAGAGCGGGCACAGGACGGCTTCATTCCCTCTCTGCAGGCACCCGGTGCCGCATCGGCACGTCCCGTCTCGTGGAGCCGCCGCTGACGGGGATGAGACAGGCGCTGGGCGACATGCGGGGATTTCTGCTCTGCTGCCGGGGGGGCAGCGCCCTGTGGGCAGCGCCGGCCCCTGCGCCGGGCTGACTCGGCGGGACGGCAGCCCCACGGCCGGCACCGGCACCGGGACCCGCGGCCCCGCTGAGCCCACCGCTCAGCCGGCCGGCCGGGCTGCTGGGCGCTCCGGGCTGGGCCGCTGCTGCCGGGAGATGCCAGCTGGTCAGAAGCAGGATTTTTTGTAGGAACGTGTTGCCTTTGACAAAAATTTGTTTTGAAAGAAAAATGGGAGGTGTGGGGGGAAGTTTTCCTGATAAGGTCAAAACATTCAGCCTCAACCTTTTCAGAGTAGAACATTTCAATTTTCCACTTCAGCCTGATGTTTCATTTCAATTTTGTATAAAAATGTAAATAAACTCAAAAGTTGGAATTAAATGTTTAAATTTTCCTGAAGCAAATCATTTCTGCTGACCTAAAATTAGACTTTTTACACAATTTTGTTCCACAGAAGATTCCGGAATGGTCTTGCCTCCTATCGTTCAGGAACCGGCTCCTCTTCCAGCCCAGCTTTAACTGTTCTCTCTGGATGGCAAGGTCTGGCTTTCTGTTTTGCACTGGTTTATTGCCTGGTGAAAGGGTCTCCTATTTCCCACGGGGCTTGCTATTTTTACTGGAAGTAACAAAATTTATAATAATACAAGGTAATTTTATCGAGGGACGTATGAGCCCCAGTCAGCATTGCGCTTGCGGCAGTGAAACAGGTAAGAGCTTCCAGAAGAGACGGATGCAAACCTGGATAGTGCTTCAGCCTCAGCTGTCTGCAGCCTGTCAGGCTGATGATACTGCAGTGCCGACAGTCATTTGCATAACCTTTTAAAACGCGGTTTGTTTACTACCGTCCCCCTGCTATAATTGCAGGGTATAGGATGCTTTCCCTAGAAACGGACGCATTAACTGCTCTGCCTTCCCAGCTCACCGCGTGAAGCAGCGGTGCAGCACGGTATAAATGAGCGGGCACCCTTGACCATGAGTGATGGCCGCGTGCTCAGGAAGCTGCGCGAGAGGAGAACACACGGCTTCGGTGCCACATCACGCCCACGTGCGTGCGCGGTTTGGGCAGTTCAAGGCACAGCTTGTGCAGTGCCAGGCAGTGCCGTTATCTGGTAATACCTGAAATCCCTTTATTAGGTGCTATGTGCTGACTCTGGTGACTGATCCAGTGCCGTGACCCCAGAGAGGGGGCATTACTGCGGGCAATTGTCTGCACCCACCACGTCTGCCTCCTGCAGCAGAGTGTGCGGCGTACCCGCAGTCCTCGCTGCTCGAGGCTCTCTGCGCTGCTCACGACTGTTCCAATTAAAAATCTCTATCCATTATGGAACCTTCAAAACTCTACATTAAATCTAAAAAGTTTCTATACTTAGCAGACAGAGCCGGGTCTGATGTTCCCAGGATGGAAACCATTAACCCAGTCGGTGCTGCTGTGCTGCAGCTGGACGGCCGAGCCCGGCCAGCTCAGCTCCTCCTTGTCCCACCGAGTGCCGTGGTCCCGCGTTCCCCAAAAAACGCTCCTGTTGGGGCGGACCAGCATCTTTCAGGCTGACAAGCACAAGGTGCTCGAGGACATTGCTCAAATCCCTCCGACACAGAGGTCCTCTCCCAAGTCAAAAGCCACAGTGACCACATGGAGCAGACGAACGTGGCGACTGCAGCGCATGAACAAACCAGAGCATGTGGCCGCCCGGCTCCGGGGCTGCTCGCCAGAGCCTGCGCTCCAAAGCCCGCGGGGCCGGCGGCCAAGGCGCCAAGCGCTGGGGTTCTGTTCCAAAGCGGCGCAGGGCTGTTGCACAGCACAGTGTCCGATTCACGGGGGAGCTGCGGCCAGGGCACGGGGAACTGGCCGCCAGCGAGCAGGAGAGCAGCAGCCGAGACCCAGAGCCTTTCGAATAACGGAGAAAAGGCTCGGCATCAGAGGAGGGCGAAGTCTGGCGGCTGCTCTCTGCCTGGGTAGGGTTTGGAGCGCCGCTGCCCTGGGTGCTGCCTGGACACAAAGCAAGGACCCCGGGGCTCAGGCTGACATGGGGCCACCCCAGCAGGTGGGGACGTCGTGTGGTGGGTGCCGTGGCCAGGGACGGCCCGTGGGCGGGAGGTAAGCGGCACCTCGGCGAGCGAGGCAGGAAGGGGAGACAGAGCCGGTGTGAGCCCCGGGCAGTGCCAGTACCCCCACGGCTCAGCTTGCAGGCTCAGTGCAGAGTATCAGCAGCTGGCACGTGAAAAGGGTCTTATAATTTTGTCCTAGAAAATTACAAGTTGCTTCCCTGGCTGGGATCCCCAAGGGTGTAGGAGTCGCCTCTCCTGGTCTTCTGCGAGGTTTCACACCCATAAATCTCGGTGCAGGGCAAGAGGCGGACACTGCCCAGAGCCCCTGCTCGGGGAGTCGGGCGCGAGCGGGGAGCTGGGGGCTCGGGGCTCCGGTGGGGTCAGTCGCTGCACTGGTCGGAGCCCCCTCGTGCTCGTCCTTCCCCAGCACAGCCGCCTGCTCCGCAGGTCGTCGCTGGCTCGAGCAGGAGTCGCACGTTTCAAGCATTTAGTGCTGCTTTTGCACGGCTGCGGTTGCCGCCGCGCTGGCTGCGAGTGCCGGGCTCCCCGGGTGCTGTCCCCCTCCCCTCGCCTGGCGCGGCTGTCGGCGCAGTGACATGAGAACAATACTTTATGTAAATAACTTCCAAGCGGAGTTACTCATTATTAATGCAGACAGTTCTGAAGGCGAAAGCAAACAGCATTTGGCAGCAAGAACTTTTAATGAGAATGTCATTAAGGAATTCAGACTGCGAACCACAAAGTGATTCCTGGTGCACCCGGCTGACTTCTCTGCCTTCCCGTTTCTTTCCTGTCCACTAAACATAAAAATGTCATTTGTTTTTATAACCCCAGAATCCAGGCTTTCTCTCTCTCCTTTTATTAACCAATTTATTAGCAGGACAAGAGCAGCCAGCTGGAGTTGGAGGGCAGCGCCCTATGAACCCTTTTTTTGCAATCGCCCTAATTATTTATTGCTATCAGACATCAGTGTTTCTATAAATTAAACCTTCTCTTCCCAAAGCTGCCCCGTGGGTTTAAATCAATACCATGCATCTCACATAATACACGATTATTAATACGCAATGGTTTGAGATCATTCTGCATAACATTACTCCTTAGTCTGGCGTGTGCTAAAACGAGGGGGCGGGCGGGAGGAGGCAGAGCAAGCCCCGGCGGGGGGCAACGTGCCGCTGCCCACGGGGGGCCCCGCTGCGGCCTCAGCACCCGCGTCAGCCCGGCACCCAAAGTAGAACCTGGGACTGGAAGTGGTCGGAGAACAGTGTTTCTGGTCTGTGGAACACACTGGCACCTCGAAAAGCATTTTCCTCTTGAATTGGAACAAAACTTAAATATTCACCATAGAATAGGAAAAAACAAAACAAAACCAAACCTTCATTTAGAAGCATCTGAGCTGCCTTCTTGATCATATAAAATTGTTTCATTATGTATAAAAATATATTATCAAGTACAACATGCTATGTATTATAATGCTAAATATTTAATATTATATGCAATTTTAAGCAAAAGTAATTTAAGTAAGAACAGTGAATGTATTTATTTTTAATATTTTACCTTATCAAATCAAAATTTTTCACCAAATATAAAAAGGAAAAAAATTGTTTAATCTTTCTCCCATCAAAGGTGTCATCAAAACTGACATCCCCACGAGTATTTCCATTTCAATGAAAACGCTTTCCTTGATGGAAAACTGCTCTCCTTAGAAACAAAAAAAAGGAAAAGCAGGTGTTGGTGCGCCGGGGCTGCTGCCTGGCTGCCGGCGGGTGAAGCCGGGGCGGTGAGCTTCGCTGCTTCCAGGGGAGCTCGGGGTGGCTCAGCCCAGGGTCCAGCTGGTGCGGTGAGACCCCATCAGAACTTCTGGGCTGTTACTTGCACTGAAGGCAGAGCAATTTTTACCTGCAGGGGTTCGCAGGGACGGCGAACGCGGCCGTCAGAGCTCGGGGGGACGGGGCGGGCTCCGCATGGCCGGTGCAGAGCGGGGGACCCAGGCCAGGGCGTCCCCGCGCCCGCCTGGCCCCGGCCCAGTGCTGGCAGCAGCGCGTGCACACGCCTGCTCCTGCCTCCTTTGCTGCTTTTAATCGTTCACATGATAAACATAAACATCATTTCGGCGTCATTACCGACCGGGATGTGGCTCAAGCGCCGTGGCTTGAGCTGTGCTGGTATTAGCCGCCAGCGTACAGTCGTATTTCACCATTTCTATTTGCTGCTGATTGCGACTTTCCTGGGCGCGGGAACGGCCCGGGTTTCCCTCCCTGCCCGCTGTGAATCATCCCGGGTTTGCTTTGTCTCTCTCCTCGAAGGGCTGGTTTTGCCTTTGCCTCTCATCTGCTCCTCCGGCTCGTTACAGAGAAATGCAAAATGTTGTAAGCAAGCACGCAGATGAGCCCTGGAAGATGAAACCCCTCAAAGTGGGCGGTTTCTGTATTGTCCGGTTAAAGTCCTGCAGGGCCGTGGGATGTGTGACCGCTTGTGCTTGTCTGATGGTCCTCGTGAAGAAACCCCCCGTTTGCTCAAAACCCCCCAACCTACCTGGGGGTTACGCCGGCGCAGAGCGGGCAGCGTCGCGCCTTCCCCCCGTATCTTTGCAACACGTCACAAGCCAGGTTTGCACGAGGATGAGCCACGATTCCTAAATGACGTTCGTCTTGTGCAACAAGATACCGCGTTTGCCGGATGCCTGTGGATGTAGGTTTTATTCATCCGTTTCACCGGAGATCGTGACCTTTCCGAGCGGGACATTCTCACGCACCGGGTACTGTCTCCAGACTCCGGGCTGAGATTTCTGCACGGAGCGGGGGGCGGCGGCCCCTTCCCGGCCCGGGAGGCCCCCCCGAACGGCGCTGGGACGGGGCGGGGGCCGGGGGGGGGGGGGGTCGGAGGGGCGAGGGAGAGGTCTGGGGATGCCAGGAGGGGTCTAGGGGGGTCAGGGGAGGGGTCTGGGGGGGCCGGGGGCTCTGCCGGGCCCGGGGGCCGCGGTCCCGCGGTACCGGACACGCGGCGGCCTCCGACAGCGCCACCTGGTGGGCGCCGCCCGCCACGCGCGGCGCGGGGACACGCGGGGCACGGGGGGCACCGGGACACGGGGGGATCGCGGGGCGCGCGCAGCACGGCGCCCGGGGCACCCGCGACGGGCCGCGCGTGGGATACTGCACACACGGGCGTGCTGCACGGCAGCGGCTCCTTGTTTTCCTCCTTCTACACCCTCTGCCTTCCCTCTCCTCCTCCTCCTCCTCCTCTCTCGTTCTGCTCTTTCCTTTCTCCTTCTTCAGCCGAGATTAATTAGCCGGCCGTTCCTTCCAGGGCGCCGAAGGCTCTGCCCAGCCGTCGCTGGGCTGCTGCCAGCGCTCCATTGGGGCCGTTCTGCAAACCCCATCTGCGGCAGGCTGGGAGCGGGGAGGAAAGCGCCGCTTTGAAACACCCGGAGGTTTCGCCCCTGAAATGAATTGCGCAGTCTTTTCAAGGACATCTTCGGGAGTCACAAGGATTAGCATAAATACTACATGCAAATAGAAAAGGAGCCTCTACAGCTCTGCTGCAAGAGTTGTTCTCTCCGGCACAATGCGCGGCACGATCGCTGTTTGGGAACAGCCCCGCATTCAGGGAGCAGTCGAAAAAAACAACTTTTTCTTGTTAAAAATAATTATATCTTGTCAAGTACAGTGGCATCTGCAAAATATCTGTTAATCTAAATTACATGATACTTAAAGAGCAGAACTGGAAGCTGTACTGATGGTATTTTTTTCCTCACACTTTTAGAAAGGGAATTAACATGTTCATACAGTCTGTGCTCCACTCAGTAAGGAGCTGTAGGGGCTGTAGGAGCCAGCCTGTCCTGGAGGTGGGTACCAGCTCCCCTCCCCGTCTGACACCCGTCCTACCGCAAAGCATCACCTTAAAAACAGCCGCATTCCCGCTGCGCAGCCCAGGCTGGGCGTCCATGGTCACGGCCGCCGCAAGCAACGGGGCCCAGCAGCGGCTGCAGCTGGGGCAGAGCTGCCCTCGCCGGGCTCGGGGCTGTGCGGGGGGACCTCAGCCGGCGCGCAGCAAAATGCCCAGCCCTGCGATCCCAAATCACTTCTTGCCTCGGGGACCTCCCCAGGCTGGTGGGGCTGTATTTGTTCATCCTTGACAGACTCAGGAGTTTAAATATGAATCTCTTGATTTTTGCAGACCAAGTAAGCGAGGGCAATGGCAAAATGTATTGAGTCTCCTTTCTGCTGGGCAGCAAACGCTGTTCCCTGTCTGGGACTTCTGGGGCACTGCCTGTGCATCTCCTGGTGAGTGTCTAAATATCAAGGAGGACTCCAGACATAAGAGGAATCCTTCGGGGAGCCCCAGCTCTCTCCCCTTCTGCTTCTGCTGACTGGGGAGAGCCACTGTACGTGCGAAGTCAGGGGGCCTGGAACGTAAAGGCTCCGGTGATAGCAGGAATGGATGAAAATGCCTGGTGCTACATCATGAGTCCTGATGAGCCTGTGCACACGCGCCAGGGAAGCAGAAGCTGGGAAGGACCAGAGGAATGTGGAGACAGGCAGATTAAAAACACAAAGCTGCCCGAGCTGCGTACAGCCGCTGGGACCGCGCTGCGAAGAGCAAGTGCTGCTGCCCCGAGCAGGCTGCAGCTGATTACCAGCGACACATCCCGGGCTGCCTCCGCAGCAGCACAATGAGCCCTGGCACGGCCGCCAGCCTCCTGGCACCTCTGCGCTCCGGCTCTATCTGCACTCGCACATCTGTGCCGTCGCCGCTGCGTGCCAGCCGGGGGGAGAGCCAGCCCTGCCATCGAGCAACATCCGCAGCCGTCGTCCTCCTGGGCGCCTGCTATGCACAACACACTGCTCAGCAGCTGAGGCCAAAAGCTTTTCCCAGCCTGAGAGGACGGGAGAGCTTTCAGAGCGCGCTATGCCTGGCTGCGCCCCGTCCTGGCGCGCAGGCAGGGGCTGTGCCGCGGCGCCCGCGTGGGCCGGAGTCAGAGAGAGGTGTGGGCAGGGGGAGCGGGGCTTTGGCTCCGGCGCGCCGCTCATTATCAAAACCTGTGAGACATTTGTTAGCTCGTTAGCACTCCCGCTCTGGACGGCCGCTCGCAGGCTGGCGCGAGGGCGCAGGCGTGCGGCTGCGGTGCTCCGGCGGCGCGGGCTGCTCCGAGTGCGGCGGTGCCAGGCACCCGGAGTCGGGGGCACTCGTCCGCTCCCGGTGCTCCAGGTGCAGCAGCCCGGAGGTGAGCTTGCTCTCCCCCATTGTGGTCATCGTCCACCAAGGAGCAGAAAGCAGAGCCAGCTGCTCCCTCCTGAAGTGCCGGAGACATCTGAGGGAGGTGGGGAATTTGGGTCCATCCTTTGAGGATGCTCCCCAGGAGCAAGAGACGCTGCAGACCCCGAGGAGAGCCCTTGCCTAAAGGACCATGCACTCACCAGTTTTCTGTTGTCCTCTCTATGGTCTGCGTGCAGCCATGGGGTGTGCTGCTCTCGCCACGCAAACTGAGGTGCCAGCAACGCAAAGGGACACAGAAGCCAAATTTGAGGCATGGTGCAGCTCTCCGGGGCAAAGGCACGCGTGGTCAGAGTTGTGGAGTGCCCTTAAATTCCTCATTGATGCTCAGCTGTCACAGAGCAACGTCAATGGGGAAACCTTCCCAGTGAGTGCCAGGAGCCTCCCATCGTGCCAGGGATGGCCGGGCCTCAGCTGTTCACGGCAGCACCTACAGCTGGGTGACGGCCACGCCGTGCCTGCAGCCAGCGGGGCAGGGCCCAGCCGCGAGGCAGCCGGCCTGAAGGCCAGCACAGCGGCTCCCCTCGTGCTGGCACCCCGCGCTTCCTCGGCCCTGACACCTCCCGCGCCCTGCCGAGCACGAACCGCAAGCCCCAGCACCTGGCACCCGTGCCCGCCCTTGGAGAGAGGAGGAGACCACCAGCGATCCCACCATCTGCGACCGCTGGGGTGGCCCGGGGCCAGAGGGGAGAAGGACGAAGTGATGAAGGCTCGTTGGACAGCAAAAGGCGTCTGGGGAGGACGTGGGATGGGCTTGACATTGGGAAGGAAAAGGATGGGATGCCCATGGGACGGACGTGAGGCGGGGCTGGGCAGGCAGCCCCCAGCACCATGAAACACCCCTCTCAGGCAGAGCTGCCCGAGGGCGTCCGTGCTCCCCAGCACGTGGCTGCCCGAGGTGAGAAGCAGCAGGTCCCCAAGGAACAGGCACCGACGTTTCGGCTTCGGCCGCGCCCAGGCAGCGCGATGCCGGGCTGAGCCCTGCGCGGAGCCGCCGGCAGCGCGGAGGCAGCGCTGCCCCGAGCCCTGCCGCGGCCGGCGAGACGGCGGTGAGTGACAGCAAGCACCGGCGCCGCGCCGAGAGGCAGAGCGGGCTGTGACAAACACTCACTAGAAAATAATAAAGTGGCAAAATAATTCTGCATCGGACACACTTACCAGAGCATAAAGAGTTTGAAAAGGAGACAACATCTTGTATCATCTATCTTCCTTAAATACCCAAGCTGTGACAAAGTGGAAAGCAAAATTATGATGAATGATCGGACATATTTAGTCTGTACCTGTGCTCTTTAACTAGGCCTGGTGAAATGGGTGCTAATGAAAAGCAGAACACCTACCAAAAAGAGGAGATTTCATTGAAAACAAGTCTTTATTACAAATTGGCACTTCGTTTTCATAAAGTGCATAATGAAGGTGCATATTGTGACATAAATTAAAACAGGCAAGTGATGGGTCAGCACTGCAAAACATTACACAAAGACAAATCACCAGTGAGCCCTCGACAATGGCTGTATCTCATTTACAATTTTTCGAGTACATTTTCAGATTGTGAGGGAACACGGCTAGGTTTTGTTCATAAACGGCATGCCATCATTTATTTTACTGCCTCATTTGAATATGATGAATACTGTAGCCCTTTATTTGTTCACAACAACCAAATAATTGTAGATCCGTGGGTTTCTGGGCAATTAATCACATTTTTTTCCTCCAACAATCCACTATAAACATGACATTGAACAATAAAGTACATTAACCTCTGCTTTGCACAAAAACTTTGCTTATTTAAACACCGCAAGGGTATCGGCTCCCGTTCTCCTTCAGGATGCGTCCTGATGTGCCACCGTGCGCTCTCCCTGCGGGGCCCGTGGGACGGCGCTCGCCCGCAGCCCCCGGGATTCAGCGGAGGGGCGAGCATCCCACCGCACGCCAGCTTCCCGAGGGACGGGAGCTCGTGTCACACCTACAGCACCGTCACTGCCCCCTCTGCCGCCTCTGAGCAATGCTAAAACACGACAGCCCCCTCGGAGCAGCCGGGGGCTGCGCTGGGCACAAGCGGGGCTGGCACAGAGTCGGGCACGCGGGAGGAGATGGCAGCTCCCCGGGGATGTACCAGGCCCCGGGTGGTTTCTGAATGGCATCCGACAAATGTAGCTGCCCTTGCAGCTTGGGAATCCCGCAGTCACTGACAAGGAGCCGATTCCTCCCATCCGCCCGCTGGCCGAGCTGCCGCGTCCTGCTGGCGACGGGCACATGGACGGCCGCGGCAAAGCCGACCTTGGCACCTGCTCCCGGCAGCCATCCGTGTGCTTCCCTGGGAGCAGGACAGCCGCGGGGACGGCAGCCCGTTTGGGATGCAGGGGATTGTGTGAGGCTTTTCTGCTTGCGTGGTGAAGGCTCTTCCTTCAGGTCGTATATTCGTCATGGGCAGGATCATGCCATGAATTTCTTGACTCCAAAGATGTTGGCAAAAAAGTTTGTCAGTGATTCAGACATCCTCTTTTTCAAAAATAATACCCAATTTTCCTGAAATGAGCAGGCTTTTCAGCGCACAGCCGCGGCTCAGCCGGCCCGGGGGCAAGCCCGAGCAGCCGTACCCCATGGCCAGCCCATCTCACCCCCGGGACGGTCCGGCGGGGCCGTTCCCCCTGCGGCTGCTGCCAGGTGAGGAGGCCCCATTGCCGTGTCTGTATGTCCAGGTGTCCCCCTGTCCCGCTGGATTTCGGCTGACCCCCATCCCGCCCCAGCAGCGGCATGAGGGGCTCACGGTGCGGGGGGCTGCCTGGAACCCACCCACTCCGCCATGTTAAACCCGAACATATTTTTCTTCCATATTGCTGTTATTTTTAACATTTTGAAAAATCCTGTTTGTGGTTTGTGGTTTTTTTTTTTTTAATCTACCACTGGGGATAGAGCCTGCCTGGAAAAAAATGGGAGTGCAGCCACTGTTAAGCCATGAAAAGCAGTGACTGGACCGTTATCTAACACTGTTGTAAGGTTACTATTTATCTAGAGCAACTGAAGTTGGCACTCACATCTGGCGCCTGGTACTTAGTGCAATTATTTATGATTTCCACCAAGATTTAAAAGCTCATCGCCGGCCTTGTAATGCAGTAACTGATTGCACTGCTAATGTAATTAAGAAAAGATTATGATGTCCACGTGGCACACCAGATGGTGGCATTCATAGCAATCGGCACACACAACTGGCAGACAACTGCACAAGGGCAGCGAGGCACAGGCAGCTGGAGCGCTTCGTTTTGTACCCTCTGCTCGCAGGCGGGGAAGGTTTCACACCGGTCCTTGGACGGGACCGCTGCCCGGCTGCCGTGCCCCCCGTGCACCCTTGGACTGGGGTCCTAGTCGTGCAGAGCACCCATGCACATTTCTGCACGTGGGCTGCACCCTGCGGGGTGTTTGCAGGGGTGAACGCGACAGCCCATGTGCAAGGAGGTGCCTCTTGGTGGGTGCATGCATCCTCTGCCAACATGTGCCCGCGCCTTGCACAAGCCCACCCTCCTTACGCCTGGGAAACCATTTGGTAGGAGCAGCCTCCAGTTTGCCGCTCATCATCGTTTCCACCAAAGCTGTCTCCTGGGAAACGGCGACTCTTTCAGCTCCCCGTGATGTTGAGGGGAATGAACCTCACTTCTTCTCGAGCAAGCGTGGACAGCACCGTGATGCTACCGCTGGCCAGGGGACCCTGCGGTGGGACGGGGTGAGCTTCTCTGCACAGCATGCACCAGGCTGTGGAGGTCCGTCCTTGCTATGGCCGTGCTATGGAGTCCTGAAAAAGAAATAAGTCACCATGGGGTAGGCGCCAAAGGCGTTGCTGCCTGTAGGAAGAGGGAGTTTGGTGCTGTGACTCCTGTGCTAACTGGGACTGGCGCAACTCCATATCGCTGCAACAGTTCCAGGTTTGATCCACTGTTTTTCCTGCCCAAATACTCAGGCAGCAGGAAGGGAAGCTACAGGCTAGGCTCTAAACAGGAAAGCTTGAAATCTGCTCACCTGTTTTGTCAGCTGATGATGGGGTGTGGGGAAAATTGTGCTTCCACCTAAATGGGTGGTTTCTGGCTAATGGTGGGAGTCAGGTCACTGAGGGAGATGCATCTCCATGCGTTTTGGGGGTGGAGGTCTACCCAGGGGAAGCGTTGCTGCGCTGTGCACTGCTGACCCAGCTTGTGGAGCTCGAGACCGGGAGGTGACTGCAGGTGTTCTTGAGAAGCTGGTTCAGAAAGCAGGCAGAGGGCAGGGTCCCGGCCGGCCTTTCAGGGAGAGCTTCCCTCACCTCCATCCTCCTGGGACAGAGGCTCTTCTCCCATGACGGAGCTGAGTTTGACTCCTGCAAAAGGACAGTTCCGCTGCACTACTCCAGAAACTTGCCTTGGCCAGGGACCCTGCCAGGCTGGGCCAGGAGCGCCTGCCTTCTCCAGGATTTTGCATTCCCCACGAGCGGGAGAGGCTCGTCCCTGACATTGCTGGATCCATTATTCAGGATTAATGTCCATTTGCTTGTTGCACCTTCTGTTGCGGAAATAATGCTGCAGCTTTGACTTGCTTCCAGCAGGGCAATGGGGAAAGCAGAGTTAATATTGTGTCAGAGCAGAGAGAAGAGAGGAGCATTTTTTCTTGGAAGCGGTAATGTATGCAAGGAGCTTGTGTCACCTAAAGCCCATTCAACATCGTGCGTCGCCTTCCTTGCTATTGCGTGTGAATTTAATAAAGTGGCTGTGACTCATTCGCTCTCGGTAGTGGAGCTGACATAAGTAAATACGCAGGCTGTAACCTCACTGGAGATTTTATACCATCTGTATTTACAACATGAATATTTCAGCAAATTTGACATTTTGGAGACTTCTGTCTTCCAGGTTTAGAGATGACGAGTATCTGGGTCAGGAGTGCTGCAGGTTCACAAGCAGCATCCTGTCAATAATTTAATGCTCCGAGTGCTAAGCAGCGCTAGCAGGACGCGCGCCGGCACTGCAGGGTTTGTTGGCTCATTGAGCCGACACAGCTCTGAAGCAACGTAAAAACAGTTTTTGATCTCTTGCTGCTGGCCTCTGCCTGAAAAGCATAAAGCAGGAGGCAACCCTGTGGCAGCTATTCTGCTAATGTCACTGTAATATGGACGCTGGTTTACTGTCACTTTTAAGATGGAAACAGCAACACATGGGGCAGGACAGGACGAGGCATCTCTCAGCCTTTTCCCTGCTGTCCAGGTACGCGAGCTGCCCGGGGAGGAGGAGGGCACCCGTCGAGCGCGTTCTCTCTCCTCCAGTCGCTGCCTGGACCTGAGCCGGCACCACCAGAGCGCAGCGGGATTCTCGTCTGCCGGCGCGCCCTGGGAACTTCACAAGGTTTTGTCTCTGATTCGTTTAGATGGTTTTTAGACACAGGGTCCGAGTCTCCAGTCATAGTGTCACCGGAGAGGGCAGGCAGGGTGCCCTGAGCATGGCCATAATTGGGGTTCCTTCGGTGGGCTGTCACAGCAACACCTGACAGCCTCTGTCCTGCTGAGAACGGGCACAGGTCATCACACCTGTGGGAGACGGCAGCGTTTCCCTGGGGAGCTCCACCCAGAACATGAGGCACTAATTGCCCTAATGGCCCTGACCAGCCCCACCTGCCCCCGTCCCCCCCATTGGCCCAGGAGCCCATTTAAGCTCAGCTCTGCGCCCCTAGCCCCCGCCTGAGCCGTGCTGCGGAAGGCTCGGGCTCCTGCTCCACAGGCCCTGTGGATCCAGCCCCTGACCGGCAGCCAGGCCTGGCTTTGGTCCCGCCTTGTCCCCATGGATTTGCCCAGCAGCCGCTGCGCCTGTCCTGCGGGTCGGCTTCCCAGCTTGGCCTGGGACCTGCCTCGTCCCACGGACTTGCCGGGTGGGTGGTGGGGAGTTGGCCACGGCCAGCCCCGCTCTGACACCATGAGGGGCTCTGGCGGGTGGGTCCCTGCCCCGTGGCCTCAGCAGAGCCCCAGCACCTCCGCACGTGCTTGCGCTGGTGTGCGTGAGCTTGCACGAGTGCTTGCTGTGCTGCTGCAGCTGGGAGCGCTGCCGTCCCCCGGGGCAGAGGGACCCGCTCCCCACCCAGCCGAGCCCAGGGAAGACGCTTGTTGGTGCCTGTCGTGGGCATCCGGGCTGGCGCAGCGCCGGGGCTGATCCACCCGTCCCTCCCCTCCTTGGAGGGCAGGGTAGCGCCGGCAGGAGAAACAGAACAGCCGCGAAATGAAATACGAGAGAAGTTACCGTGATAAATCCCAGAATTACCCAAGAGACGGAGGGAGCAGAGCATCCTGCAACAAGATCTTTGACAGAAAAGAAGAAACTCTGAATGGGCCTTCCTGTTAAACTCAGGTGAGGGTTTTTTTCTCTCTTATAAAACACTGTTCTTAAAATATTTACATTGAAAAAATGCACCACTTTCCATATGAAAGCTACGCTTGGCACAAGCATCCTCTCAGTTAGAAAGGAGCTGGAAGAGCTCTTCTCTTTCTAATGTCAGCTCATTATCGCGTTGTTGAGGCATATTATACACCCTGAAAGCAGAGCTGCTCTCGCTCTGTGTTGAACCTCCCTTTGGTTAGCAAGAAATTGATGATTTCGGCAGCAGGGGAGCGGTCCCGCCTCAGAAGTGTCGGCGCTCTCAGGATGCGCTTTGAGGGAACCGCAGGCCTGTAATTGTGGAACAAAAACCTTAAAACTTACGTAGGAGTAAACTCAAAGCTGGAAAGAAAATAAAATGGGATGTCAAATGATGTATTCAAAGAATGGCTTCTCATTAGTGATGCTGGGTGATCTGTAGATTCTCCCATCACACGATACCCATCCTCTTGTACTTCCCAGCGATGCAGAAATCTTTCTGAGGGAACTGGCTGATGCGCTTCATTTTGGTTTTATCTCCCTCCTTGTAAGGATTGTTAAGTGTGTTTTCCTAAAGGGATCCTACAGATGTGATGTTTCAAGTACCGGTAAAGCTGGGAGGACATTAAAGCAGGTGCTGAGCGTGCAGCCTCTTCCCTGCCGTAGCTCTGCCTGCGGTCGCAGCGCGGTGGGGCTCAGAACCGCTCTGCAGAGTCGGGGCTTCTGCTTCAACGGCTGGCCATGGAGGGGTTAGGTTTTCTGTGGAGTCCCCATTTCTGAGCTCGTACCCCCATTTCTGGCCCTGAGCCTTGGCTGTGTAATTAATCTGGCCAGATCCTGCCCTTACCCGAGGGTGCTGTGGTGCCCTTGGGGCAGTGACCTTGTGTTTGGGGACAGCCAGGCGAGGCCGGGGAGGCTCTCGCTGTTTCTGCTGGCTCTTCATTAAGAATATTTGGATTGCAATTTTTCTGATCTCCCAGTGATACTGTAATTGTCCGGTTATGACCGACTTTGGCATCGTTATCCGCACTGAGTCCTGTCAGACGGATGAGGAACTCGCTGGGGTGCTAATATGCACAAGCTGCAGCAGCCAAGGAGCCAAGCAGCAGTGTCTAATGCTGCCAGCTGGCCTGGGAATTGCGACGGAGGGAGCGATGTGCTCTTGCAGGAGGGGACGGGGCCCTCGGCGTTACCCAGTGCTGCTGTGCTCCTGCATGTGCTGCAATGGTGGACGTGGGGCAGGGAGGACGGGGGAACAGCAGGCATTAATTCTCTGGCTGCAGCAGTTTAACTAGTATGTTAATGATTTCTTTTGGGTTAAGAGGAATGAAGGGTGCTGGCTGTGGCCCTGCTTTGGGGAGTCTGAAGACCAGAGCTGTATTTTTGGGATCCTGCATGGCCAAATAGAGCAGGGGCTGCACCTAGAAAAAGTCTTGCAAAGGCAGCTGAACCGTGACCGACTTCCCAGTGCCGCCTGCCAAATGGTCACCTATTAACTTACTGGCATTCCTTCGTGCAAACACCTGGTCATCTGAACGCCATTTGCTGCCAGCGTCTTCCTGGGACAGCAGCTTCGCATCCCTGATAGCCCCCACCCGTGGATTTTCCCTGCCTGTATCCCCAGGGAATGCCCTGGCAGACCAGAACGCAGTGTGCTGCCCAGCCCCGTGGATGGCGCAGGCCTGGGGCAGCGGGTGGGACAGTGCCCGCCCCGAGCGCGAGGCAAGGCGCGCGGTAGCATTTCATCAGAGGAGGTCTGCAAAGAAAACATTATTTCCCCAAATGTGTTCATCATTCAAAATTATTCGAGCAAAGGTTTCCATCTCACTGTGGCTATTATTCATAATCTGAGAATCTGGCTGTGTGGCTCTCCCTGGTAATTAAGCTGCGTGGAGTTTTTTCTGCCCTCTCTTTGGGTGGAACACCAGTTGTACCTCAGTCCCGGGGGGTCTCTGCACGACATGAGGGCTGGTCCTGGCTGCGGGGCCTTGAAGCAGGACTTGCCAATCCAGACTTCAGCCTTGTACCGTTACATAGTGCCAGCTCTCCGTGCACCTCAAGCCAGCAGCTCTCTGCCACCCGTGGGATGCTTTGGGCCCTGGTTTCCCTGTTGTGGGAGGGGGCTGGTGAAAGTCCCTCCTCCTGGACCATCTCCTCAGATGAGGAATGCCTTGAACCTCCTTGGGGGGGTAAGGCTGAACGCCTGCCCTGGCCGGAGCAGTCACGGGGTGCTATGTAAATCACAATTATTGCTAGCAGTGGTGTTGTATATTGGCGTTCTGTACATCATAACTGAAACGGTGACTACGATACAAATGTGAGGGCTTACCTATACAGCATCAGTGCCATTTAGTGACAACTATGGGACAGGAAAGTCAACAGGAAATAAATCAAGAAATAGTGTCTTTTCCAGATCACTTCATCTGTTCCAGAGTGGATCCCTGAAACAACAGTTCAGAGCAATTTTCTGCAAAGGCTATTTTGGTAACTTTCCAGGCATTGCTCATTCATGTCCTGTGAGCGTGATGCTCCGGGTAGTGAATACACTTGCAAACAATATTTTCCTAAGCATGTGCATGGCAGGAATGGAGGAGTCGGCTGCCAGCCAGAGCCGGTTCCTCTGCAAGGTCCTGGAAATACGTTTGCAGGGGCCAGCAGGATGCTGACTTATGCAAGCAGGTGCCTCCCCTGCCTCCACTGCAAATGTTTTGGGGTGTCTGATGATCCCCTTGTTAGGGAGAGGAGTCAGCTGGCTGCCCCGCAGCCCAGGACCCTGCTGTGCACAGCCAGCCCGGTTCCCTGCTCACCCCTGCCCGATGCCCGCCAGGCTCTGAACGCACCCACCTGCGGCGAGGGCGCAGGCGTTACCCAGGTGTGTGTGTGCCCCACGGCCGTGTGTGTGTGTGCCCCACGGCCATGCACGTCCCCAGGAGGGACCTGCCCTCCCTGCAGGAGCCTGCCAAAGCAGGGACGCGGCGGTGGCTTCACCGCTCCTGTTGGGGCTGTCTGACTGCAACGAGCAGACACGCAGGCTCCTTCCTTTGGGGCTGCCATCGAGTCACTGACCCCGCAGCCGTTCCTCTAATTCAGGAGCTGGTTAAGCACATGCTTGAGACTGAACACTTGTTTTTAGTGCTTTGCTGACCTGGGGCTAAGTGAGGAGCTGATAACATTAAATACAGCACTTTCCTTTTGTGTGCATGCTCCCTCGTGAGCAGCGGCATCTCCTCGGGACTCAGCAATAGCTGCGGCAGGAGCTGCGACACAAGCGTGAGGGAGCGAGCGTGGGAGCGAGCCGCCTGCTACCTCCGTTCTGCTGGAGGCCCACCGGCCCTCGAGGTCCAAGGCGGTGCTCCTGCCCCTCGGGCACCTCATCTGCCAGCGGGACGGAAGCTGGAACAGGAACACCAATGAGGGCACACTGCAAAGCAGGGCTGTTCATTGTCCCTGCCGTGTCCCAGCTGGATGAGCCCTCTGGGGCGGGCTGGCTCCCAGCCTTCCCTGGGCAGGGGTCTGCCCCAGTGCCTGGCGGGAGGGACCCTGCCCCAGGCCCCCCCAGCACCCGCAGCCTGGGCTTGCCCCTGGGGTGCAGCCAGCGCCAGCATCGCCCTGGGTGGCAGGGGGACGGGTGGCACCCGCCTGCGCAGGGGCTTGGGGAGCAGCACGGGGTTCGCCACTGTTGGGAAATTTATGAACAATTCATAAATGTGTTTTACAGACAGCTGTTAGTATGTGCTGAGCAATACTCATTCTGTCAAGGAAAACTAGTTACAGGGTTATAGCCAGACCACTTAAATATTATGATCCATAATATATAAATAGTGGGCCGAGCACTGCTGCTGCTTTGTGCTGTAAAGAGCCGTGTGCGTGCTGCAATCCTGCACCAGCTGAAGGTGTCTGCAAGCCATGTACCACGCAGACACTTGGCACTTCTAAAAATCCCTTTCCACCCCATCCTGGGGTCACACAGCACGCTCGCTAACCAAGCTGCAGGCCACCGGGCTGCCCCGGCTGTGGCTGGAGGGGAAGGTGAGGCCGGCGGCTGGGAGAGGCTTGGCGTGGGATGGGCAGCTGCCCTCGGAGCTGTGCCACCAGCCGTGGGCTCGGGCCTCCGGGCTGCCGCTTGAGACTTACATGCATTGCCCCAAACCTGAAGATGCAGTGATGCTGTGTGCCATGTCACCCTTCAGCTTAAATTCAGAAATGGTATCTTTTAACCTTGGCTGAAGTCACATGCTTCCTCAGTGTCATGGCCAGACCAAAACGGAAGGGACAGAAGAAAGTGTCAGTGTGGATGTGGCAGGGAACCGAAAGCGCAGCGCAGAGGCGAGGGCTGCTGGACTTTCAGCAAAGTATCTGCCTGGTCGTGGCGTGCCTCGGCGCCAGTGAGGAGCTTCGCTTGGGCTGCAGCCTGGCCTGCCAGCAGTAACACCCACCGAGGTGCCTCAAGCAGAACAGCCAAAAATGAGAAGGAAGTAGTAAAAAAAATGAGGAGGAATTAGTAAAATAATGAGCTATTTTCCCTGCAGGAAATATTACACAGCCTTGTTGAACAAGGACAAAAGATTAAACTCAAAGTAAAATGAAATGCAAAAAATGCTGTGGAACCTGGTGGGTGGTCGGGGGGTTTCGACTACAGTGAGCTCCTGAAATATCCCTGCATCTCTTCTCAGGATCATGTTGCTACCTGAAATGCTTTGGGATCTCTTCATTAAAAAGCAACCCCCCCGCATTCCAGTAGAAAGCAGGTGCCTACTGCAGAGTTTGCAGGGCTTTAAAAACCTTCAGAGTGGCTTGTTTGCTTTAGTTAAGAACTTGCCACTGTTGTGAAAGTGGGGGTTTAGCTCTACTGTTGTTGAACTTGGGCTAGGGCAGGGCCGTGCCCCAGGCTCCGGGTATTGTTGAGGACAGAAGGACGGAGGTTCAGTAACTCTCGGGGTTTCTGGCAAACCCTGCCTGGGTATCGTTCGAGACAAAACCACCCAGAGCCTTCTCAGGGCAGACGTGGTCCGCAGCCGCGCGCTTCCCTCTTTCTCCCTCCCGGTTGCTGTTCTTCAGATGCGTTGGTGACTGGGGCTGGATGTATAGGGACAGCCACGCTCTTCCCACTTAGAGGTGCCTGAATTAACATGTGTGCAGGAGATAGAAGGACCTTTTCTTTCCTTTTAGAATAATCAAGATTTAAAATAGAAATATAGAAGGGAAGTTGTAGCTGCAAAGAGACATTTTGCACTAAGTTAGAGGTAGCAGGTTAAACCAGCTCTAAGAAACCTTAAAACCAGGCAGCAGCTGAGCCTTGACCTGCAGCTGTTCCAGCACGAAACTAAACTCTGGGCGGATTTTTCTCTAAAGGCAGGCATGGAAAAAATGGTACATGCAGCAGTATTTCACTGCTACAGTAAATGTGGCTACAGAGAGATTAATTCCTGCAGCATAAAGGATTTTAAACAAACAAGGGCTCGAGCTTACAGTCAGGATGAGGATGCAGGATCCTTTACAGTTTGTCACAGTGTTTCTTCCTGCAAACTGGGATTTTTTTGATGGTGAAGCCTGACCAGTGGTTGCCAGGAATTTCTGCTCCCTGTTGGGAGTGAGGGACGGTGCCTGTGGAGCAGAGCTGGGCCAGTGCCCCTGCACTAGCCCGCAGTGCTGCGCATGCCCATCCTGGCTCCAGCGCACCCTTCCAGCAAAGCCGTGCTGCTGCGGCCGAACGGAGTGGGGTAATGTGAACAGAGCAAGTCGTGCACAGCTAACAAAGCTGGCTAACATGCGCGTTTATTTGGAACAGTGTTTTGGAGGATGCAAATTTTGGCGTCCATCCACTGAAGGGTGAGTGAGCTGTGTTCATTCAGCCACAGCTCCAGCATCGTAGCCAAGACTGACTTAAATTCCTCCTATTCAGTGTCCTGAAAACTAGACAAACTGGACAGCATGTACGTGACTGCAGAACTCGTGAGAAAAGACATGCTCTGAATAAACAGAAGTAAATAAATGCATTTTGAAGATTTATGTAAAACATTCAGAGGAAAACATACTTGCAAATATTTATGCTTTTGAGTAACTTTACACGGGTAGATTAACCAACTCCAGTGTGCTTATTCGTGTACCTAGTACCGAGTGTGCGAGTATTTGCTGATTCAGAGCCCATGCTTACGCTCTGTGAAAGAGCGCAATGGTGCCCTTGCCCAGGCTCCAACCTCTGCCAAGGTTTAAAGGTTTAGGCAGGAGCGTGGAGAGCGTGCCCCGCGCCGCGCAGGCCTGCCCAGCGGCAGCACAGGCGCTCGCTCCCTCCTGCGGCGCGGGGCTCTCCTCGGGCGGCTTCCCCCGGAGTAAAGCTGAAGCAGCAGCTAAACTGTGCTGGAAAGCGACTGTCTCTTTGGAAACGATGTTATTGCAGATCATGCCACAGACACATTGGGATATATGTTTGCAGTGAATCTTAGAATATTTTGTGGATACTAAGCAGCAATTAGAGTCTTCCTTTGGAATCAATTCATTTCCTACTGCCGTGGTAGCAGGGAGGATCTTATTGAAACTCTAGGATTTTTAATATTATTACACTAAAGACTCTCTCAGTATCAGCATCTCCGTGGGGGAGCATTAGCACACTGTAATGTGTAACAACTTCTCCAGTTCAGGAAATCTTGTTGTATTTGTAATAGGGCATTTGGGGCATATATTATGTATGGGACATATATTTCTCATTTCCACCAGGCATCATCTTTTCTTCTCTCTAAATTACTCTCCAAATCAAAAAAATGCATTGTATTCCTTATCGCTCAAAATATATAGATATTTTTAATCTTTGGACCCAGAAGCCACTACCAGCCATCAGTGCTGTATGTGGTAGAAGCCAGAAAGCCTTGGTTGAACGGTGAGGGAATAGAGCCATAGTTAAGAACACCCAGTTATTCCCACAGTTCAGCAAGCACTGGTCTAACACGGTTTACTGGAGAGAAGCACCAGCCAGAACAGCAGGAAGGTTTGCTCCCAGTCCAGGGTTGTATCCAGGAGAAAGCAGGATGCCAGGATTCTGCTGTTGCAGAACACTTTGCTTTATGGACAGGAATACAAAACCACTAATGTGTACGTTGCTTTTCAGACAAGCATCTCGAACACTAACTAATCAAAGCTCACAGTGTTTCTCTTGGTAGTAAGTCTGACCACACCAGGATGAAGAGCAAGGAGCTGGAACAACCCTAAGGATCGAGCCCAGGAACTCCCCTGGTCCTCAGCTGCGCCCAGCTCTGCAGGCGCCTCAGCAACGGCAGACCAGCCACAGCTGGGCCTGCGGGAGACTCGTGGTCAGCCGAGCTCCTTCCTACCTCGGTGAGGGCCAGAGAGGTGCAAAAACAGCCTGGGGACACCTATGGAAGGAAAGAGAAGAGCTGTTTGCTCAACCGCTCCTGCTCGGTTCAGCCTGGCTAAAGCGAGGTACATAGAGTCCAATAGGATGGAGAAAGCAAATGGTTATCCAGGTGGGAAAAGCACGGGCTGAACAGAGCTCCTCAAAAGATGACCAAATCTGAGCAAAAAGAAAAAGAGTGAGGGGAAAAATCAGGACTATCTGGGAATTAGTGGTGCAGTTAAAGGCAGAATATCAGACAAGGAATCGCCCTGTAACAACAGAGATAGACCCCCCCATTAAATGCACCACCCCTTCAGACGGTACCTGAGGAGTGGGAGGAAATTTGGGTGGCATCATCTGAGTGAGAGTTTTCTCCTCTTCTAAGTCACAGAGGCCACGTTTCCAGCACCAAGGAAACTGTGGCTCTGAGCAGGCAGCATGTCATGGAAAACAGAGGAAACCAGCTCCAGAAAGGACCCAGGAGACCATCTTGCCTGGTCCCTGCCCTGGGGGAACGACTGAGTAATGTCTGATAAGTGCTTTTATCAACTTGGCCAGTGATAAAAACCCTCTAAGCTGTGTTTCACTGTCTTTGCTATTGTAAAGATTTTCACCATACCTTTGCAGAATCCCTTGCTGCACTTCACACCCATCACTTCTTAGACTAGCTGTAAAGGACGGGAGAACAAGTTACTGCCCTCCTCTTTAATTCTCCTACAAATTAACGTTTTCCTCCCTCCTTTATTTCATTCTTCACCCCAGGATTTTTTCTTTAGATTAGCAGCTCTGACTCTTTCAGTCTTGCATCAAAGGCCATTGATGTCAACCCCTACGCCAGTCTTGCTGCTCTCCAGATTATCGTTGATGACCTTCCTTGAGATAAGGTGCTCAAAATCAAGTGCAAGACAGCTGCGGGATTAGTTCATATGATTATGGCTACAGGCCATGCTACTGTTCCAGGTTATGCTGTGATTTGCATTATCTGCTAATTTAATAAATGTGTTCTCAATTTCACCACTGGCATGTGGTAATATTGAGCAGAACCAGACCTCTGCAGACCCCCGGGTCAGGATGTCTCCCATGCTGTGAGTGGACTCCTTAATGGCTTCTGGTTACCCAACCAGCCTGGCAAACCCCAACCTCTCTGGACCATGTTTGCTTAGTTTGTTTTTCAGGCCATGGCAAGAGCAAGCATCAAATATCTTACTGAAGTCAAGGTGGCTCCCAAAACTGCTTATCCCCTAACCCCAGGGACTGTTTTCTCAAGAAGAAAACTAGCTTGGTTTGACACAATTTGCCCTTCATCCGTCCACAGCAGCTGCTGCCTGTCTCCTAGATGTAGTTTGTTTCGGAAGGAAGACTGAGGTTACATTGACAAAATTACAATTACTCAGCTTTTCCCCTGGCATCGCCCATCTTCTGGGGGCTCAAGGGCCGCGGCTGGGGCAGGCCGCCCGCCAGGAGAAGCCGTTGGGAAGCTTCCACCCGCGTGGAGGTCGGGAGGAATCGCTTTCTCTGTGCGTGATTTGTTGTGGCACGGGGCTGGCAGGAGCCGGCCTGAGCCCCGAGCCCCGCGTGGGCCGCGGCGGTGGGCAGCGCCCCGCTGCCCGGGGATGCCGGGCGGGCGGGCGGGGGGTCGCGGAGCCCCGGGGCGCGCCCGCCGTGGGTGGGGCAGGGCAGCCGAGCGCCGTGTCGGCCCGCGGGGCCACTTTCGCTTTGGGCCGTGCCCGGGCGGCGGCGGCGGGAGGCAGCGCTGCGCGGCCGCCGCGGTGAGTGCCCCGGGGGACGGGATGAGGCGGCCCCGAGGGGGTCGGAGCGGCCGGGGTCGCGGTGCCGCCGGTGCGGGGCGGGCTCTGGGCCCTGCGCGGTCCGGCCGCGGGTGGGCGCGGAGCGGCGGGGGCGGGGGCCTGCGCGGCGGCGGGGGGAGCCCGAGCTGCGCCGCGCTGCGCTGCTGCGGCCCCGGCCCCGCCGCTCCCCGGGGCCCGGCACAGCGCGCTCCGCCGGGTAAGGCTCCGCGCGGGGCCGGGCCGCGGCCTGCCCGCCGCTCCCCGCCCCGCTCCGCTCCGCCCGGGCCCGCAGGCCGCTCCCCCGCCGCCGCCGCCGCTCCTCCCGCCGGGCCGCGCCGCGCCGGCCCCGCCGGGCGATGAGGAGCTGCTTCTGCCTGCGACGGGGGAGCCGCGACCCGCCGCCCGCCGCACGGGCAACAGTTAAGTGTCCCCGGACCTGTCGCGGCCCCTCGGCGCGGCCCGGCCCGCCGCGGCCGCCGCGCTCCCGGGCGGGGGGCCGGGCCCGGCGGGCGCTCGGGGCTCCTGCGGGGCGGCCCGGCGGGGACGGCGCGTCCGAGAGCGGGGCCCGGCCCGGCCGCCCTTCCCGTCCCGCGGGGGCCCGGCGGCGGGGGCGCTCACATGGCCGGGGCGCCGCCGCTCCGGGCGAGGCCGGGCAGGCCGGGACCCCCACCCGCTCGGGGCGGCCCCAGGGCCCCGGTCTGCGGGCCGGGGCAGAGCCCTCCCGGGCCCCCGCAGTGCCCGGCTGCCCGCGGCGGGGGGGCCGGCGGGAGCACCCTCGGCTCGGGCCCGCCGGTGCCGCGCGTCGCGGGGAGACCGCGCCTTCGCGGCGTGCGAGCGGCCCGGCCCTGGGCTGGCCCCGGGCTCCCTCGTGGCCTCCGAGTAGGATCAGAGGGCGCTCTGGGGCTGGTGGTCCGTTGCAGAACAGCTGCGGTGATGAGCGGTGGGGCGAAGCCCTGCTGACCTTGACCTGCTCGAGAGTTCACTGCAAATTGTATTCGTGACTGGTTAGAGAAAATAACAAAAATCCCTGTGTTTCGCTTGGTCTTTTGCTGCAAGTGTTTACCGTGTGGGTTTACTTGACTGCCTGTTTTTCTCACCTGTTCTCAGGTTTCTGCGTATCTGGAGGTGATAATGTGGGCTCTGTCTTTACAGTACTGGCTGGAGCAGTGATACTGAGCTGCCTGTGTTTTATGTACTCATCTCTTGCATTACCGAGGCTCGTGAGCTTTCCCTGTGGCTTCTGGAGAGGTTCTCAAAGATCCACCAAGCTTCAGTATTTTCTGTGCTTTCTCTGAGCTAGGACATCGACAGCTTGGTCGTGGTAATGCGAGCAGAGTCCTTCAGCTGACACGAGACAGGCTGGGCTTCAGCAGGTGTTCAGCTGGTCGGGCTAAAACGTAGGTTTCTCCATCTTGTGTTTTATTTTAACAGAGTGAAAACACGCTAACGTGTACCTTAGTGGGGCCTGCGCGTTATGTGGCAGGCTGTCAGTGTCATCCCTGTAATTTTTAGCTGAGATAGCCTTACCTGCTAGATTTTCTCAGCATACTGGGACAAAGGCTTAGTTTGAGCTTCTGGAGATGTGAAATAAAACACACAGCATTTCAGTCTCACAGTGCGTGCTGCTCTGACAAAGGAAATCCCAGGCTCAAGGGTTCCTGTAGCCCCCAGGGACTTGTTCATACATGTGCCAAGATAGAAATAACTGAACTGAATGTCATTTAAATTTTGTTGCCCTGGTGCAAGGTCATCTGTGTATGGAAACCTATTTTGGTTTGAAATAGGACACTCTTCACAAATGCGTGTCCATAGTTAGAAGTGCCGTGAAGCAATACAAGGTCTCAATTTTGCTCATTCTGTGACTTAAGTTCCTGTTTCCATCCAGTTCAGTCACAAACTGTAGAGATTTTGCAGCTGATACGGGGCAGCTGTCTCGAAGATGGGAGCCTGGGTGCAGGGGTGATTCCAGACATACCTTCGTTTGGGGCGAAACGTGAAACTGAAATTCTGCCTGCTTGTGGTGGAGGCCTCCGGGGCCCTGACCCTGTGTCCTGCCAGTCTCCTGTTTTTCTGATTGAAACTGTGTCCTATTCCATGAACAGAAATAGAAAATTGGCTGGGCTGTGTCCTGTTCCCGGATGTGGTGGGAGGACCAGGCGTGCGGAGGAGTACGTCAGTGTAACTTCTAAGCAACCTACGTTGTACCAGCAGTACCTACCACCTTTTCAAAATGATGGAGTGATAACCGGAGCATGCGAGCGAGGGTTTTAGCAGCGGGTCTGCTTTGGTTTGGTGGGATTATTTCCTGCAGGGTGCAGGGACTCAGTGAGGTAGTTGATAATTTTTTTCCAGTTTTGCCTTAGCTCATACTTTTCGGCCTGTGGGAAGAGCAAGGCAGTGTCAAAGTGCAGGGCTTGTAGCTGAAGGAAGAAACAATAAGACCATTCTCTCTCCAAGTCCCTTGCTATTTAACTTCAGAACTTGACCTGCTTTGCTGGCAGCGTGAGGCTTCGTAGCAAATACATCATCAGGCTTGATCTGATCACAGAATCATGGAATGGTTTGGGTTGGAAGGGACCTTAAAGATCATCTAGTTCTAACCCCCCTACCGTGGGCAGGGACCCACCAGCTCTTGAACTTGCCTAACTTGTGGAAGAGGAACACCGAGAGGGACAAATGCTCCACACACTCACAATAATACATTCATTTCTGAAAATGTATTCTTTTGCTATACATGTGTCCCAGCCGAAGCCCAGCAGTGTGTGTGGTCAGTCACCTCAGTGGGATACTTGAAATGGACAGTGAAGCCAGCAGAAAAGTATGCCTAGGATAAACTAATAAAAGCGGCGATGAGCTAGCAAGGAAACGGGTGAGAGCGAGCAAAAAGGACATAAACAGACAATCTTGGGGGTGCTGGGAGAAGGGGAGGTGTGTGTGGCTGCAGGCATGGGCTGCAAGACAGCCCCTCTGGGGTGATGAGCTGCCCTCGGCTTTGCCATCTCCGCAGGGTGCGAGGCTCGGGGTGCTGAGGCAGCTGCCTGGAGCTGCGCTGCCAGTGGGCAGAGGGCTTTGCACTGCCGGGGCAACGCCGTCTCCTGGGGAGCAGACCCGGTGTGCGTGTTGGAAGGAGGTGCTTTGCGGCAGGAGGACCCAGAGCGGAGCATGGGTGAGGGCTGTGCGGTGACGGGTCAAACCGAGGCCCTGGCTGGACTGTACGTGTGGGGCTTTCTGACTGTCGCTGCCTGCTGCCTGCACTTGCTCTGCTCTTCTCCCCTGCCCGTACCCAGTGGCTTGCCCTGCAGTCTGGCAGCCTCTGGAGTCAGAGGTGGCAGGACAGGACAGAGTGCCGCTTGCTCCGGTTCGTGTAAAAGGCCATCGGCCCCCTGGCCTCAAACTCCCTAGTGCAAAGACTTCAGGAAGGCTGGTTGGTGGCTCTGCCTGGAGCCTGCCTGCTGCAGGGCTCCCCAGCACTGGTCTCTGCTACCCCCGCCGTGCGCTGCGGCCCGCAGAGCCATCTCTGCTGGGTTGAAGCAGGGGGCCTTGCTGCACTGGTGGGGGAGCAGGATGGGGTCTGTGCCACATGCCTGCAGAGGTGCCTGTTTGGGCCAGTCTGGGTCTGGCCGTGCTGGGTTGGGCCTTGGTTGGTGCCACGTGGAGCAAGTGGTCCCCCAAACCCTGGGCAGGAGGAGGCAAAGAAGATAAAGCGGGGCCTTGACTGAGGGCAGAGGGAGGAAGGCTGTGGCAGAGGCTGGCAGAGTCTCTGAAGGCCTCCCCTGCAGCTGGGCATCGAGATCCCTAGGACCCCTGCGCCTCCCGCTCTGCAGCACGGCCAGTTTAAGGGGGCAGGAAGCATTCGGGATAAAGCCAGCACCGTGGCAGCTGTGTGCCGAGAGCCCGTTCTCTGCGTCTTGTCCTGCGGCCGTCCTGCCCCTCTCTGCCGCATGCTGCTTGGGTCCGTTGCTGGCAGGATGCGCAGTGACTTTCTCTGGTGAAGGCACATCCTTTCCCCGCTGGCTTTGTCTGAGCGGCCCCGCAGTGGTTTGAAGTTTCTTCCTGCCCCGGGCTCGCATCCGGCTTCCCTTCGCTGCCTGGGCGTGCGGGGGCTGGATGTGGCCCTGCCGTTGAGAACGACCTCCAGGGAGCATGCTCCCGACTGATGGGAAAAAATGTTGTTCTGATTGTTTTGGGCTGTTCCCAGAATAACCTTGCAGCGGGCGGAGTGGCAGAGGCCCTTCGGCAGAGCTCGGCAAACGCGGCGTAGCGCAGGATGATGAAAGGCCATCTCCTGGTCAGCTGGTTTGAGTTCTCGGCCGCCATGGTGTTAGGTGGGCATATAGGTCAAACTTGCGTTGTTTAAGGAGAACTTCATTAAAATAACAAGCTGTCTAATAGGAGTATTTATAGAATCCTGCTCCTTAATTTAATCTGTTCTTTCCCTGTTTGTTTTTTATTTTTAAGTTCAAAGGCACGATAGAAAAGAAACTAAACTTTGCAGATGCCCTGGGGAAGTGCAATGTAACTAATCGTCTGTATGATTGCCCAGCCAGAGACTCCCCTCTGACCTGTGCAGAGTTCACAAAAACATTTATCCGAGTGTGCAAACCGATTGCTGCTGCTCCATATCTGTTCCAGATGCATCCTCGATGCCACCTGCGCAGCGGGAAGCTGCCCTGAGCGGCTGGCCTGGCGTGGCAGAGCCTTGCCGTGCTGCAGTGGCCGGGCGCGGGCCCAGCTGCCTTCGAGCGCTGCCCCAGCCCTCCCGCTGCGGAGCAGGGTGTGCCGCACTGCCCGGAGACCCAGAGGTTCGTTTTCTGGGCCGGTGCTCTGCCTGCCGGCTGCGGGCACGGGCCGCAGTCTGAGCGCCTGGCAGAGGAAGGTGCCAGGCTCGCCGGGCGCTGTGCAGCGGTGGCAGGCACGGGGAGCTCGGCTCAGCCCTCGCTGGAGTGGGGTGATGCTCTGGGCCCTGCGCCGGTGCCGCATCGCGTCTCGCCCTGCGGCTTCCGCCTCCCGCCCTCTCGAGGCGGAAAGCCCTGCTCTGCGTGCTTAGCTGCTGCCGTCGCCATAGAGGGGCTTTGTGTGAGCGGCACAAAGTGAGGATTGATGCCATTTCCCCTCCCCCTGCCGCGCTGAGCGGGACCGCAAACGGCTCCGACAAAAGTGCCCTTCTTCCTCCCGCAGGGGACGGTGCCGTCAGGCTGAGGGGGTCTGCCCAGCAGCACCGCGCTGCGGGTAGAGCCTCCCCCCCTCCTGCGGCGGTGCCGGGGACCCCCAGGGCCCCGTCCTCGGCCTCTCCCAGGCTGACCCTGCTGCTGCTCGGGTTCCTCCTGGGGCAGCTGGGCCTCTCCGCAGCAGGCCCCAGCGCGGTGAGCTGGGGCCTGGGCAGCATTCGGCAGCAGGTCCCTGGCCCATGTTAGCCCCGTCCCTACCATCACTGCTGCGGAAGAGGAGGGAGTGCCAGGGGCTCCCTGCCCGCCTGGGCTCTCCCGGGGCCTGAGAGGGGGCACAGCCCCTCTGCTTCACCGCTGAGGGCACCCTGTTGGTGCCATCTTGGGCGCCCCTGCTCCCCCCGCCTCTGCGGAGCGAGACGGTGCTTCGTCAGGGCGGGTTGGGTGGAGGCTGGAGGCACCAGGGGAGCAGATCTGTTTCCCCACGGTGCAGCTGTGCTGGAACCTGCCGTGCGGTGTTCTTAGCGTGCTAGGGAGTATCGTCACTTACCTGGATTTCAGTTCAAAGTGGCCTAAAAGAAGCTTGTATCAGCATTCATTATCTCCCAGCTCCTCCCGATGTGTAATAACAAGTCATCGCATTATTGAGAGTGACTTGGAAAAGTTTCAGAAAACGTGCATCTGTATGAAGAACAGATTGTAAGTTCTTTGTTAAATTCACATTATGTTTGCTCAGTACTGCACGTTTTAGTCAATGGGTTCTGGATTATTTGCGAGGCATCTGGATGAGCCGGTGGAGCAGCGCAGGCAGCGGTGCGGGGTTAGTCTGGGCTGTGCTGGGTGCCACCAGCCTTCCTGCGGCAGGGTTCTCCGCTCCTCGCCCGCCCTGAGGACAGGGAACCCGTCGGGAGGGGAGGGTGAGCCCCTGCGGCTCAGGGTGCGCTTCTGGTCGTGCTTTGGAGGCTTAAACTGCGTAGGGAGCAAAGTGGGTCCGCTTTGCTCTGTGCGTGCTGGATGCTTGTCTAGGTGCCAAAGCAGAGCTCTCCTGGGGTTGGTTCCTCGGCAATTGTGTTTTCACCATTCCTGGTCACTAGCTTCTGATGTTTTGGACTCCTCAAGTAGTCTGGCTGTTCGTGTGACATTATTATTATTTACATAGGGCCCAGACTTGCTCTTTTTTATTGCCTGCAGCACGATGTTTGTTCAGACTGGGCATTGTGAAGTGTAAATCCAGGTCCCACTGGCACCAGCACTCACCTCTGCCTTTTCTAGAAGCAGTAAGTAACCAGCTGTCTACATGGCCTAGAAATGCTGGGGTTTAATTGCTCTGAGGAGGGAATTGAATTAGGTAGCTCTGGTTCACGGCTTGTCTGGCTGCGCAGCAGTGATGCTTGTTTACACAAAGCACTGCACTTTTATCTTGGGGTGCGTGGGGGGCGGTTTCCTGGGGCATTCCTGCCTGAAAGCCAGGGAAGACTTGCCCTAACTGGCTGCCTCTGCAGGAGACCACATGCTGAGGCAATGGCACCTTTCTGCATCCTCCTCCTCAGCGAGTTGTTTCGGTAGCTCTCTTGTCCTCTCTTCCTGCTTCCTGCAACAGCATCTCTCCGAAATTGGTTGGTCTTACCTGCTTCTGTCCCCCTTTGCGTATCTCCCTCCCCTGAAGTACTCAGTGATGTCTCCCTTCTCCTGGAAGATGCTCAGGCCTCTTCAGGGCCTCTGTCTGCTTTGCATCAGACCGTCCTGTGCTGCTTCATCTGTGTTCCCCTGGTGTTGAGGCTCTCTGCAGCAAGCGCGGTTTTGCATACAGCGCCAGATACATCTGTGCTGCTACATGAAAATGGTCTGGTTCAGGAGGGTGCAATGGGACCGAAGACTTGCGGGGGAACCCCCAGCGTGTCTAACACCTGTAGTGGATGGGGAACCTCCCCATGAAGCTGTTAGGAGCAGATTTCTTGCTGCTTAAAATGGCAGAGCTGCTTCAACCAGCCTGACTCGGATGAAATTTGCTCTCTGTTTAGAAGGGAAGGAAATGAGCTTGGGTTTTCCCATCATTGCTAGATGGAGTCCAGCCCATGCTAAGTATCCTGGAAACAACAAAATTAATCTCGGAAGGGGCTGCTCGCCCAAATTCCAAACCTATTGGGCATTGCACAAATGTACCCTCTTATCAAAAGCAAATGAAAGTGCAGAAGGTGTGTCTGGCCTAATCCTGTGTTTAACTTGGCAGTCTGCGGTGTGTCAGCACAGGCACTGTGGCATGCATGCGGGCTCTCGGTGCTCTCTGTCTTCTGCTGGGGTGTGCTGCCAAGCAGCCCTTTAATTCTGCTCCTTTCTTTCAGGATCAGTCCATAATGCCTGAAGTGCGAGACCTCGCAGATGCCTTGCCCGACTTGCCGATGGATCCCATCACGGGTGTTGGTGTGGTTGCGTCCCGGAACCGAGCACCGACAGGTTATGATGTAGTAAGTAAGAGCTATTTCAGCTGCCGTTGCTAGTGCTTTGGCTCTGCACTAATGAGGCTTTACTTTGCTGGGAACAGCATCTCTTCCAGAGAGGGCTTGCCTCCAGACGTGTGCTTTAAGAAGTAATTTGATATCCAGCTGCCCACCTCTCAGCCCACAGCACTTAGTGCTTTCCCTCAGTGGAGGTTTGTGGGTGCAATCGTGCTACTTCATCTGTGCCACTCCAGAGGAGCATAATTACCTGGAGGAGGGGTTTTCAGAAGCAGCTGGCCACTGTGGCATGCAAATTTAATAATCCTAGTAACATTCATCCTGAAGGAGTTCTAAGTATTGCACAAATTATAGCTCTGAATAAATGGATCCCACATCAGCTGTTTAATCCCACATATCAGCACTGCACAATGATGATGAGAAGCTCCAGAATGGGAAGCAAAGAGTTTTGCATCCAGCTGAAATTGCAAGGATGATTTTGATGGACAGAATGCAAACCTCTAAACTAAGCTTTGGCAGGAGCCTGGGCAGCAGGAAAAGGCAGCTGGGTACAGCAGAGATGAATATGTGAATGGATAAAGGGAGGTCACTGTTTAACAGCTGCTTCTTCCTTGGATTAGTTGCTGTGTAATCAACAGCATGATTTTTCTCCCTGTAGATTAGTGTCCCAAACAGTGAAATATCGTAAAATACTGACCTTGCAGAGTTCTATATGGAAAGATTTGGCCTGTACTCCATCTGTTCACCTTTCTATGTATCCTGCTCCAGCTGTGCTACATCACACCTTGGGTTTCCAGAGTCGCACAGCTTGCGTGGTCGGGAGTGGAAACCAGTTGACTTGAGGCTTGCTCTCACCTTTTCAGCTCTGGATCATTGTATACCCTGTTCAGTGTGAGAAGGAAGAAGATGGATCAGGCTGAAGTAAGGACACGAGGGAGGGAATTGTGAAAAGGCTCCTTAAAGACCTGGAAGGTTTTTGCATTTACTGCATTTTTCTGAGTGCTGATTACCTGGGTGAGCCAGGCTGTGTAATTAGCTGCTTGCCCTGATAAAGGAGCACAGGACAATGTGAGAGCTGTGATAACAGAATTGCGTTCTGCCTAAATGGCTGGGCAGAGAGAGCGCTCACCCCCGATAGCCTGTCTGTGGTTTAATAGGGAGCTTCAGCACTAACGCAGTTTAAACTAAACAAGATAAAAGAGTCTTCCTGTGGCTTAATCCAATTACGGTGGTGTTGTAATAATGCTTGTGAATGTGGGTCGCTCTCTCCTAGGGGGCACAGAGAGGAGGCTGCCTTTCCTCTGGCTCTGCTGCCTTCCTCTCTGTTTAGGAGGAGCTCTTCTCTGACCCTGGGGCCAGCAGTCCCTGCTGCAGGCCGTGGGAAGTGCCTGCTCTCTGCAGTTGTCTTACCCTAAGTATGGCTTCCACGCGCTTACTCCTTCAGCCTCGTGTGTGGCAAATCAGCAGTCCGGCTCTGTGCCCGGACGCTGTGAGCCGCAGTCGGCGTCCTTTCCACCGTACAGCACCTGCTGTGATGGGGCTGCCCTGCCGTGACAGGACACCCTGGTGCCCGAACCCGCGGATGGTGGCATGCAGGGCTGTGCTTTTCTTGCCTGGATGTCTGGGAAGGTGGCTGCCCTGCGCGAGTCCGGGCTCTGGAGCAGTGTGTGGTACGCAGGGTTGCCACTGCCCCGTGACCTCTCTGGAACCCAGCCTGTCCTGTCTCAAGGCATGAAGCTGGGTATGCAGACGTGCACTTCTCGCTGCAGCAGAGAAGGTCATGTTCTGAGACGTGGGCAACGTGAGGACTTGTGCAATCTCAGGCTCTATGTTTCTCCAGATATGCAATTCCCTAATGAGACACTGACAGTTGATTATTGCTTCAGGGTGTGAAGCTTTGATGAAGGCAGCTGTGGCAGCTCCATCCCAGGAGTGTACTCCCTGAAGCCCTAATAGTCAGAGGTTCAAACTGCACCCTGAAAAGGAGAGCCACTCTCATCTTTTGGGCAGCATTAATGCCAGTTTATCTTGGGATGTTGTTATCGTCCCTTTAGGGTTCTGATTGCTTTGCCTTTTGCTACAGCATCCTGGAGCGTTCAGTTCCACAGGTGGATTCAGAGTTGCGTGGAAAAGTGTTTCCTCTTATTAGTGCTGAATTTGACATCGTGTAGTTTCGCTGATGGTTTTGAGTTTGGGGATGAAGTACCCAGTTCTCTCCTTCTGAGACAACTATGTTGTTTGTAGGCTTTACCCAGTTTCCCTTTCATTCATGTCCTTTCTCCAATGAACAACCGTTGCCATATTATTTCCCTTCCTTTTCCCTTTGCTCCTCTTTAAAACAAACAAGCAAAGGCATGGGTGCTTTTAGCGTAGGTGTAAGTTAAATGCCCAGGGGATGTCCTGGTCCGTTTTCCCGGTTTGCGTGGAGCTGTGGGGTTTGGTGTAGTGCCTGGCTGGAGGTGGTGGCGTGGCAGAGCCCAGGGTACCAGAACCAGGGGAATCTTGGCGAACGGGTCAGAGGGCTTTTTCCCTCAGTAGTTTTTTAATTACCCAGAAATCTCCATTGCCTTTGTGTCTGCTTAGAAAACAGCTACTGACACTTGTAATGACTAGCCAGGTCTTTTAACATCTGAAGCACCAAAGACTCGATTTTGCCAAAATGTACAGAGTATGTCTGAACTTAGATTCCTGAAAATCTGCCCAAACTGGCAATACGGAGCGCATGGGTGGGGAGGAAAGGGAGGAGCGGTGGGAGGCAGGGAGCCTGGGGTAGGAGAGAGGTGTGGTTCCCGTGCAGCCGCGTTCCTTGCTGCGGGCTGAACGCCAGCTCTGCGGTGGGGTTTGCTCTGGGGTGAGAGCCCGAGTGTGCTGCTCACCCAGGGCTGTGCGGGAGGGGGGGACTGCCCTGCACACCACCGGTGGGGCAGACCCACCCCATGGGGCAGGCGGTTTAGTGGGCTCGTTTGCCAAAGGCCTGTCCTGTGGTAGCAGTAACCCTGTACCGACTGCTGGGCAGCAGGTGGGTCACCCCGGGCTTGGAGGGGTGGGCTGGGGAACACCTTCCTAGCTGGGTGTCGCTCCAGCAAGTCCGTCTGTTTGTAGCACATGCTTGAGGAGCGTCTTCCCCCAGCTCCAATGAGGAGAAGGAGCATTCCTTGTGCCTGGGGCACTGCGTGCCCAGTGCCGTCTCCTCCATCCTGCACGATCCTCACCTCTTAGCCAAGCAGAGGGCTTGGCGAGCCGGGGCTGCACAGTGCCCGTCCTGCCGGACAGGTCTGCCTCGGCCTCTCCACGTCGGCTCCCTTCCCGTGTTGCCCCACCGAGGGCACGCTGCCATCGTGAAGCAGTGCTCAGGCACAGCTCCGCTTCGAGAGGTGGTGGGGATCCTCCTTGCCTGCAGGAGCCCAGCAGATGATGTAAGAAGTTTCCTGTTTATGTTGCTCTGTTTTCTTTCCCCATGAGTTTTCTGACAAGTTAATGCATGCTTGTATTCTCCAGGCTTGGAAAAACTCTTCAGCAGGATGATGCAGAGGCACAGCGCTCAGGGTTAATTGCTGAGGATGGTGCCTGCGACATTTCGGCAGAAGCAGAAATCGTTTTGCCGGTGTTCCCACAGGGCCTCGGGGCTGGCGAGCTCTTACCCCCGGCTGCTTCTTGCTCCGCTGCTTGCGTGTTCCCGCGAGGCTCTGCGGGTGGCACGGTGCTGGCAGCCGGGCAGCGAGCGGCAGCTCGGCTGGGTGGGAAGCGTTGGAGGGGCCCAAGCAGCTGCTCAGGAGGGACCCTGTCCCGGGGGGGAGCGCTGTGGGCCGGGCCTGGCACTGCGGGCTCCCGGGAGCCGAGGACCCGGGTCCTGCCATCCGCTGCCTGCGGTGCCCGGCTCCCGCGCTGCCCAGGCCGGCCGTTGGGCAGGAGCGGGGAGTGTGGGGTCGGCCTGGACCGCTGTGCCTCCCGGGAGACGGTCGGGTGCCTCGCCACGTGGCTCCCCGCAGAACCAGCTGGCGTCTGTCTGCTAGATGTTTGACAGGTTAGAATGGCAGGGTTGTTCCTAAACGGGTTGGGAGTTTCTGGGGTTTTCTCATGGTTAAGTTGGGATATAACAGTGCCGGCCTCCCTTGCTCCGGAGGGGTGGCAGTGCCAGCCTGCCAGCGCAGGGGCCCTTCGCACATCTGGGCCAGCTGTGAGTGGGCTGTGCCCTGGGCAGTGAGTCGTGGAGTAGACGCTATCAACTGAAGTACTGTACTTCAACTCCCTAAATTATCTGGGATTGTTGTAATAATGTAAGTTCGTAAAGCTTACAGAGGTTAGATAAAAAGTGCATTTGACAACAACTTATATAGCACCAGTTTTACCATTGCAGACTGTGGGACTATTGCTGCCTGTTGAGTTTTGAGCATCTTTAATGTGGGAACAAAGAAAACAAAACTGGCTAACACAAGAAAAACTGAAACATAGAACTCGAACCATGTTAATTAACAAAGTGATTAAATCTGATTGTAGTCCCTCAAACTGTTTCTAACAAGGGCTGGAGTTAAAGCTAAGTGTCCCTATGTGCCAACGGTTTTTCTAAGCAGTCTGTTTTCTGAATATCTTTTCACCAGGACTGACTTAGCCATAGGGGAGGGAGATGCACGTGGGTTTTATATATTCCTAAACTAGCACTTTAGGAAAGAGTTGAGTTCAAAAAATAATAAATAAACAAAAAACCCCATGAAAATCCTGTTTTAAAATTTTACTATTTAAAAATGATGCGTGTTTCTTTGCAGAAGCCTGACCGCAAAAGCTGCGTGTGTCGTACAAGGGCTTGAGCTGAGCAGGGGCTTGTGAGCAGCAGTTGCCGAAATGCGAAGAGCAGCCAATGCGCTTTGCTCCCTTTGCTGATCAGACGATAAACATGCTTTTCTCTCCCGCACTTGGGATAATTGGAGGGTCTTGTCAGCACACATCTCCTGCTTCCTGCGCCCTGCACAGAGTCTCTGCTCGACAAAACACGGGCGCAAACAGTAACAACACATGTCAGCTCTTTGTTATCAGGCTGCTCTGGGGCCAAGGTCTTACTCAGTTCAATAAGACTTGGAAGAACTGCAGTGGAGCGGTTTGTCCCCATCTGAGAGGCATTAGGCAGAAGTTCGGCTGTGCTTCTGTGTAGCTTCAGACCATGCTGGAGTCTCCTGTTGGGAGCCATCAGTTGGGCATTAGTCTGGTGGGGTGATCTTGTTTCTGCTACACTTCTCCTTGTGTTGGTCTGGTTGTCTCCTCTCCGATTCAACAGCAAACCTTTTGGGGCAGGGGCTCTTGGCAGCGTGCAGGGCGAGCGCCTGGCTGCTAATCGAGCAGAGCCCTTTCCCTGGGCGTGGTGCTGCCTCGTGCCCGCTCCTTGAATCAGCTCAAAGGCGAGATCTTCTACTCGCTTTCTCTTCCTGCACGTGCCTCTCTCTCTTCGGTGGAGGGTCTGGGGTCTGTCTCCTTTGCCGTCCGTGCGGTGCGTGCCACTGATTCGACTTGGCGCAGGGTTGAATTGGAGAGGGATGTCTGCAGGGTGCGTCCTTGCACGTGGCACTGCCGCTAAAGTCTGTGAGTGACCAGGGCTTTCCCCAGCTGCTGGAAGCAGCTTTTGGCCTGGGAGCCAGGATTCCTCGATTGCTTTTCTGTGAAAGTAATAGTGAGATTGGGCAGTTTCTGTGCTTTGTCTACACGGACCCGTCCTCACAGCTTGCCCCAGCGCGCCCTTGCGTGTAGGGTGGTAATGAGAGCCTCGATATGCTGACTTTTCCAAACTATTGTTTGGAGGCTGTAACCGAAGTTGCTGTTTCCTCATTAGAATAGCCTTTGTCAGAGCATCTTTAATCAACGAACTCCCAAGAGACAGCATTTTTAGAACTTCTTTTTATACCTCCTCTTGGAAGTTCTTTTCACTGCACCTCGTGAAGAAACTAATGAGATGCTGTGAGAGTTCGGGCTACCGTTAATTAGAAGAGGTCTGAGGAAGAAGTACTGCACATATATTAACTTTATCTTGGCTCACATGTCTCCTCTCTCCCTCTGTCTCTTCTTTCCAGGTTGCACAAACAGCAGATGGCTTGGATGCTGACCTCTGGAAAGATGGCTTATTTAAATCCAAGGTCACACGATACCTGTGCTTCACAAGATCATTTTCAAAAGAAAATGTAAGTCCGTTTGCTGAGTGTCTGCATGATTTGCATCTGTGCCTGGTATCCTCTTACCCATAAGATGATTCATTTTATGGAGCCAATTATAATTCAAGCAGGTATTTCACTGAATTTGGGTGAGTCAGGAGGCAAACTGCAATGGCTAGATATTTGCATTTTGTCTGTGTTCTTCATGGAGAGAAATCGCTGGCAAAATCTGCAATAGAAGCAGCAGAACAGGGAATGTTTGCATTTCAGCAACCCCTTCACGCTAGCATTTCCTGCTGTAGCAATGGGTGCTGCATGCTCGTGATCCTGATGAATTTCTAACTAATTCATAGACAAGCAAATCCTGCAGGTAGTTTTGATGAAGGAAGTGTTAGTTTCTGAATCCAGAGGTATCATAGATATTTTCTTGCAGGAATAGCTTTTCTTTCTTTGATGTTTTTGGTGCTGACTCTTGAAAATTTGCCCACATTGTGTATATGCTACCCTATACCTGTAATCTTCTAGTATGGCTATTAAGTATAAGTTAATTTCTGATTAGTGGCAGTTGTCTGCCCACATCTCCCCTGGAGGGAAGGAGACCATGTGCAGTGAGAGCCTGATGCCTTCTACTGTGTTTTTGGTTGAGTCTAGTGTGAAAACTTCCTCTTTTCTGGAGGAACTATTTAATTCTACAATGAATGCACTCCATCTAGTGGGTAATCCTGCTTTTCGTCGTGTTTTGGATATTCACAGTGACTCAGTTGTCAGGGTATGGAGATACCATTTTGTACTCGTGCTTTCACCAGCAACGGGAACAGAAAAGCGACTGCGACTTTGGAGGCTGATCACGGGTCCTGACAGGAAAGCCGGGGGCTGCCAATTTCCAACATTTGACCTTTATTCCATCTGATTCCCTGCCTGCCTCTAGATTAAAATAAAGCTCCAGAGCTATGGGAAATACCGCTTCCTGGGGTGGATGGACAGTAATTGTGCTTTTCATCCTGGAGTACCTGCAGTAGCAGGAATAATAGCCCCAGAATAGGCAGGGAGGGTATTAAACAGAAAGATTTGTGATGATTTGAGTATTAAGTTTATCTGTGGCTACCTTAAATGCGAGGTTGTCAGAAATAATTACAGGATAGTAGCAACTGCTGGCTACCACAGACAGTGTAAATACCCTCAGTCGGTGCCTGTTGGGCTTTTGGCATGAATCCTCTGCTCGGCACGGTTTGGGAATACGTTCCTCGTGTTGATGAGGAGTGAGGTAAAGGGAGCGTGGGGAGCGCTGCCGGTCCCAGCCGCGCAGCAGCCTGGTGTGCGAGGTGTGGCGCGAGTCGCTGCGTCCCGCGCACGGGTTGTCTCGCGCCCCGCGTCAGTGGCGGGTGTTCGACCATGGGCGCTTCTGGCAGAGCTCCTGGGCAGCAGCCTGCGGGCAGTGCTGCCGGTGCCCGGGTGCTGGCATGGGGCCGGTGCTCCTGTGGTTCACCGCGGGAGTGCCCTCTCTTCTCAGAGGGTGGATTTCCCCAGGCCCGTCAGCCTCCCCCGGCCGGCCGAGTGGGCTCCCTCCCGAGGATGCGCTTCTGCCCACGCTAGGCAGAATGTGCGCTCGTGCTGCTGGAGGTTACGGGCTTCGCCTGTGCGAGGGGGCCTTCTTGTGAGGCAGAGACCAGAGCGGTGGATGCTGACGCCAGCCTGCCAGCCCCTGGGAAGCACACGGAGCTGAGCAGCGCTCCTGGTCCTCCGGCTGCGGGAAGGTTGGAAGTGCGCTGATGGGCTGGGAGGCGGAGGGGACCGGACCGGTGGGGGAACAGCCTTTTCCCCTTGTCCCCGGTTAGCCCAGCAAGGGCTTTCTCGATCCTCTCTGGCCACGCAGGGCTACAATGTGCTACCCAAATGGGGACTTCCGAGGGTTAAAAGGCCTCGGTCCTCCCCGGTCACAGTGACCTAGAGCTCTCATCTGGGAGGGACAGGCTCCTCTGGCCTGGACGTTGATGTGTTGCTGCGCTTTGGGTTGGAAGTTCTACTGCTCAGGGGTTTTTTTTTGTTTTTAACAAAACACTAGGAACTGTTTATCCTGAAAAACGTGTTGTCGTTAGCAGAGTTAATGCACCTCAGATACCTGGTTTATAGTGGAGACAGTCTGTAGTGTCTCTTTATCAGAACCTCATTCTCAACAGCTTACAATGTTTGACAGATTATAAGGACATTGCTGGTATTTGAGTATCATGGTGAGGAGGCCCCAAACGGTGCATCTCACAAACGGGGAGGCTTTGTGCCCTTTTCTCCTGTGTGTGGCAGAGCATCAGCGCTGACTCCCAGAGTTTCAGCAGCTAACGAACTTAGCAGAGGCATCTCTCCTACCTGTCTGCTGTTGATGGAGGAATGATGGTTGGTTCAGCTGAAAGTTGCACGCTGGTGTAACACAGCCAGACAGTTTGGATAAATAAAACATGAAAGATGAATCAGTGGCGACCACTTCATCTACCATTTGCTGTGCCAGGCCCACATTAACTGATACAGTCAGGCTTCACAGCACCCAGCATTGCTTGCTCTGAGATCCCCTGGCCAAAGGGGGGATGGAGGCACGTGGGGGCTGCCCGGCCTCGGCCATTTCGTTTGAGCAAAGGACGTGTGCCACGTGGGACAGGGCTGCAGGCGTGGTGGCCTACCTGGTGAGGAGTTGACCATGAAATGCAGAACCTCCAGAAAAATAAACTCAGACCTGATCTCCCCTTATTTCAGAGGCTACAAATTTAAATATGTTTTAAAATAGTTCAGTGTAATAACCAGAGAGTAGAGGCTGGCCTGAAATACTCTGCCAGATAAAAACTAAAGGAGGTACTTAGCAACCAGTAACAGTAAAACACACTGACATGGTTTGATGGCTTAGGATGAAATTTTAATTGTTCTGTATTGCGTTTCTGTTTATAAAGGCTGTGCAGTAACTAAAGTGTGTTTTTTCTTCCATACGTGAATCCAGATTATTGGCAGCAATGCTGGCTTTAACGAGAACTGCAAAGAAAATCTGGTCTCTAAACAATTGTGGAGGCTGTCATTCTGAATTGTGTTTTGAGCTCTTCAAGCCTTGATTAATAGGACGAGGCATCAGTTCAGAATTCATATGGACTCCAAATGAAGTTCTTCGTTCCAAATGGCCTGCTCTTCTGGAGCACGCCTGCGTTTGCAGCTAGAACCATGTCTATTCAGTACTAATTAGCTAATGCATGTAATAACTTTGGCTGTGTCTGTATGAACCATCTTCCCGTAATGCTTTCTGCTGTTACTGTCGTGGAAATGTCATGTTGCTTTTGTAGATGTAGTGTGTGTGAGAACTAAGACGACCTGCTTAGTGGATGAGTTGGTGGAGGTAATACTTTGAACTGCCGTGTTTCCAAAGGGAGGAATTTGGTTGCACTTCCAAGGATCCAGAAGCATGGCGGTGGATGAGGTGTAAGAATCTGTAAATGCTGAAAGTTACCTGGTATCTTCTAGTCAATCATCATATAGTTCCTGCAGAGGGGACAGTTGCAAGTGTTGGCTTGGTACTTCCTTACCATTTTTTCAGTTGATGGTCAGATACAATGACAAGGCGTCTTGGGGTTCAGCAGGTGAGAAGAGCTGGGTTTGAATTTGGTGACATTGTCATAGTCATCTGTTTCTTTTCTCTCTCCAAAGAGTCATTTAGGCAACGTCTTGGTCGATATGAAGCTCATTGATATCAAGGACACTTTACCCGTGGGCTTCATCCCCATCCAGGAGACTGTTGATACACGTAAGTTAACATCTGCTCCTCAGGCCGCTCCACCGGCGCCTGTGCGGTTGGGCGATGGAGGGCTGTGTCCCAGGCAGAGTGACGCTCTCAGCACTGCTGCTCTCTGGGGTTACATGTGCGTGTTTGGGGGCAGCTCTGGACTGCAGTGAAACGGCCTTCAGTTCTCCTGTACTCCTCAGGCTTTTTAATACTGCTGCCTGACTGTCACCAGCTCGCCTGCTAGAGCAGACAGCTCTGGGGCAGGAAGGAAGAGTTTATTCTTTCATTTTGCAAGGGTGGACTCGGCCTAGCGGGAGCAGAACTGCTGTGCTGGGGGATGTTCACAAGTAGATACTCAAAGGAAAGGCCCGTGCTTGTGGTGCTGGGTTCGTGCACACTGGCTTTACACGTCCCGCCGTGAACAAACGAAGGCCCATGTCCTGGCAGGTAGGGCTGAGGATGGTGGGGTATGTTTGTGCTTGCTGAGAGAAGGCACAAGTGGAATGTCCAAGGGAAATACCATCCTTGTTTCTGCAAGGCCAAAATGGATTTCCTGCAACATTTAAGCCAGCAGTTCCCAAACAGTGTATTCGGATCCCCCGAGACTCATGGCAGCAGCAGCTGGAGCCACGTCTGGTCGCAGCACTCTGCTCTGCAGCAGGCATCAAGTGCTTTGGGCTTGCGTGTGGAGGAGGCTGGGGACGAGCCCCGTGGGAGCTGCGTGTGGCCGGGCTGCAGGACACCGTGCGCTGGTGCTGAGTGTGCAGCTACTGCTCAAGAGCAGGGCTGGTACCAGGGCTTGTCAGTAATGAAATCCAGCCTAGTCATGAGTGGAAAGGAGTTATATGAGCCTGGTTTGCAGGGAATAATTCATCCAGGTCTGCAGCAGATGAGGGTGGTTTTTCAGTCACTACCGACCTGGTTCTGATTTGAACTCGTGACCTAGAAGTGCAAGGCTCTGCAGCCCGTTTTCCATTCCCCTGGGTCACCCCCTTCCCCTGGAGAATTCCTGGGCACATGTGGCGCGGGGGAGAGTCATCGGCTTATCCTGCTCACCCTTGGGAGTGCTGGACGCTTACCATGTGCTGCTGTAATTTTTGTGAAAGTCCTGGTGGAAAGGTGGAAGGGAGCTTTGTAATTAATTTAAAATGCATTGGATTGCGACCCACACAATCTTTAAAGCAGAGGCACTGTCTGTATTAATGAAGTGGTGCATATCCCTGCCTCCGTTAACATGAATGAACACATTTCGATTGACTGTTTATGATATGTTTACATAAAATTAACTCTGGTTAAGCGTGTGTAGTTAATGAATCCAGCTTCTAAACCAAGTTTGCTACAGACTGCAGACTCTAGCCAGGTGTGAAAGAGACCAAAGACAAAAGCAAATAGTCAGCTTTGTACTTACTGTGAAAGTCAAATAAGAGGCACTGATTTTGTTCAGAGTTAAATTTGTGGTTATACGTGTTTCTGTGCTCTTCTCTAAGTGACAGTTGACTTGTAGTAAATATATTAAATATAGTACTCCTTACTAGGTTCTGACAAAATTTTCAGATGTGGAAGCCTTAAACCCTGGGCTCCTACAATCAGTTTTAGGCACTTCAAATAAAAGCCCTAGTTTTCCAAAGCAGGAGAAGACTAGACTTCAGGGTTATAGGTATTTCACATCTCTAAAAACGAGCACTGTAACTGCAAAGCTGCATGCACAGACGCTGTGTTGTGACACACCTCGTGCTGCCTGTACATTTATTGGTGCTGGTGTGACAGCAAATTTCAGAGGCCGGGATGGATTGTTTTCTCCAAGGTGCGGATTACGAAACAGGAGGAGCCTATAGAGACAGGGCTGCTTGCCATCTGTTGAGAGTGAGAGCGTATTTTTAAGCTGGAGGATATTTATTCATATTAAACTGAAGGGTTTTTATTTTGCAGCCACTTGTTTGTAGTTGTTGGTTGTTTCCAGATTTTCATTCAGTGTCTGCACTTTAGATTTTCAGTTTATCAATAGACTGCTGTCATGTCTTTCAAGTGCCTGCGTTCACAAATAGAAACCTCACCTTGCTCCCACCGAGACTCCCGCAGACCCTTTAGGGTGAGACAGAGCAATGGTTTCCAAGCACCGCACATCTGTATCTGTGTGCCAGTGCCACCCGTTGTCACTGACTGACCCGTGGCTGGATGTGGATTGTATCTGCATGCAGACAGACGACGTGCATATACATGAATTCATTATACAGATAAGCCTTAACCCTGATGGGCTTGAGTTTTTCTTGATGGATAACGTGGGAACAAGTGAAATTGCTCTGCGATGCATAGCAGGAAAGGGCCATGCAGCAGATTTATCCGCCCTCTGAACACAGGTCAGTGCAGCGCAGTTCCCCCATAGGAGGTCCTACCAATTACTGCTTTGTAAATCTGGTTTATCCCTACAAAGATACCAGGGCAAATGTGGTGGGAGTATCATTTCAGCACTTGCTGACTGAGTCAGGAGAGGTCATTAACACTTACGGTGCGTGAGATTTGGACAGACATCTTTTACTGTTAGCCACTCTGCGTGGCAGTCTGTTTTTCTGCCTGCTCCTCCTCTTGGTGTGGTTGGCTGTTTGGAAGCGCTTGGCAGAATAAACTGACTGGTTGTGTCAGCAGCTTCCAGGTATGTTCCTAGAGGCGATGCTTGTGGGAGGAATACTTAGATATGACTATCCAGGCCGGTAAGGCAAACGTTACCTTGGAAAGAGAAAGCCAATGTGAGAAGTATGTGGAAGTGGCAGAGTCACCTGCCATTTCTGTTCTGTGGTGCAGTACTCTGGCGTACCTGATGTCTTATCTTCTCTGCAGAGGGTAGTAGGGAGTATTGGTTTATCGCAGTGCCTAATAACAAATCTCACACAGTGTACGGAGAGCTCCTGATATAAAATTTCTCCAGGCACTGAATGGCACTGTACTGTCTGGTTTGCTGACGTATATCTGTTCTTTGGCTCCAGTTCCTGCCATAATTATCTGCCTAATATCTGGAGACATAATAAATAACATTTATACCCTAATCTTGCATAAAACCCACCCTGTGTCCTGGGTTGTTTTTGCAGAAGAAATAGCTTTCAGAAAGAAGAGGCTGTGCATTAAATTCATCCCTCGAGATTCTACAGAGGCAGCGATCTGTGATATCCGAATCCTGGGTAGATCTAAACAAGCCCCTCCTCAGTACACGTTCATAGGGTAAGTACCCCTCACTCCAGAAGCTGTTGTCATAAATTCAATTGTACCAAGGCTAAGCACCTTGTGTTCCTATAATTACTAAGCAGTAGTTTGTAAGAGCTGAAGCTTGTCGTTGAAAAGTCTACGTAAGTACAAGTGTTACCGAGTTTGATGTAGGAATTAACACCCCCCCCCTTTTTTTCCCCAATTAGACTGGTTCTCACTAATCAAGGTGTTTGTGAAACACATCTGTGCTTGATACTTGTGCACGCGTGCAGCATTTGCCTGTAGCATTAATGTCTTCTGTGTTGATTACACAGGGAGTTGAACAACATGGGCATTTGGTACCGCATGGGCAGAGTTCCACGCAACCATGAATCTTCACAGCCTGCGACTCCTCCTTCCCAAGTACCGTCTTCGACACCAGCTCCTAACCTGCCGAGGTAAGTTTTCTGCTTTCCAGCCCCTTCTGCTTGATGCTGCATGGTGTATTGTTACTAACCCTGCCTGGTGGAACCAAGACCAGGGTACCACGTCAGTATGAATGATTACGTGGCATGATCTGATAATGAGGGAACGTGTCGTTCTTTCAAGTAATTTGCCTAGTGGAAGTTCCTTTGGTTGTCATTGTATAAAGACATATGGGTGAAGAAGTCGGAAGAAAGAAAAAGCCTGCAGAGGAAAGGGAACAGCAAACTACACCTTTGCTTTGCTTTGAACTGTGCAGGATGTTGTACTTTCCAACAAGTATACCTGGGTCACCCTTGGAGGGTGGGCCAGAGCTGTAGCCAAGCCGATTTCTCTCCTTGCCCAAAGGGAGGGAGAAGCATTCATGTGCATTTTAACACGTAGGGAGACAAGTTTTGCTCATTCTTCAGAATCAGTCCACTGGCCCTGTTTTTTCTTTTCTTGGACCCGTCTACTGTGCTCCAGTCTTGCAGCTGACATTGAGCATGCAGAGCAGACCGCTCATCCTGCGGTGAATGACAGGAGCAGCACTTTCGGGCAGGTGCTGGCATAGTGTCTGTCCAGGTTGTTTTCCCTGTGTTATAGACAATATTCGTGTGCGTGTATAAATGTATGCGCTTGTGTGTATACTTGCATATAACAGTAGTCCTTACTTGCTGGATTTCTCTGGACAAAACAGAGTGTTGTTAAGCAACAAACCAACCTAGACAGAGGTTAAACTGAGCGCTTTATACTCCTGGCGTTTGCTATGAAAGCACAGCATCCAGCGTGAGACGGGCTCCTGCTGTGATGAGGCTCTTCGGCTGAGCTCCGGGCCGGGCCGTTGCCGGGGACAGCACGTTCTCTATGGGTCCCTTTGGGCTTTTGCTTAATTAAGCAAACGCGTATTTTTGCACTAGGCATGTGGTACACCGCAGATACATTTACAGTGTTACAGTAACTGTTGAGAGCTAGAATTTCGAAGGAGACAGCGGAAGGGAATTCCAGGGGGATCGGTTTGTATACAGAGGTCATTGTATCGTATGGGTGGAAAATACACATGTCCTTTGGAGTCTTGATTTACAGGTCATTTCAGAGAGTGAAGCTTTTAAGCTGCTGTAAACTGTTCCCGAAAAAGCTATCGGGTATCTTTTTAAGGCAGGTGTGTGCATTAGAGCCTTCACCTGTGACCCAGACTTAACTCTGCTGTCTCGTGGTGGCTCTTCGAGCTCTCCAAAGCGCTTGGGCGCTTCTTTCCCTGAGAGTTTTGCTCAGTCGCCTGCCGTGCCGTGGCACACTGCTTGCTGCCCTGCGCTGTCAGCTGTGCTGCGGGCAGAGATGCTGCCTTGCTCTCAGACAGAGATGGAGGCGAAAGAGATGAAAAGCCAGCAGTCTTCTGGAGATTTCAGCCTGTCCCACCGGGAGCTGATATGTTGTTTTGAAGCCCCGCTGGACATAAGCTACATGCTAGCACAGGCCATGCGCGATCCCAGAAAGAGATGTCTTGATTTTAGAGCACAGATCTTCATTTTCTGCCTGCAAGAAATTCCTGCCTGGGCAGATTTCCACAATAAAGAGAAAAAATTATCATAGCAAGAGAATGTCAATGACGGTCCTTAATCACTAAGTGTGGAAGGGTCACTTTATGGCTGAGCAGGGAAGGCTGCAGAGCAGCGTCAGAGCTGTTGGGAACAGGGCCAAAATTAGAGCTCAGAGCATCAGCGACAGTCTGAAAAGAAGTGTTTACAAGGCTTATATATTTTATAACCTCTTGTTGTACAGTTTATGGTTTACAATGGCTGCAAGGAAATTGGATCAGTTTTGTTTTACTTGCCAAATAAAGCAAATGTCAAAATAGTCAATATAAAATGTATTCTAATTTGGCTGAGTTAAAACAGCCAGTATGCAGTGGAATAATTGAATGTTACATTAATGCCTCCTAGTAAAAACCACCTGTCTGTAGCCAGCTCCACTCTCATGCCCTGTGCATGATTTACAGGTAACTTTTACACCACCAGCCTGATCATTCAAAGCATCTTTCATGTCTGTTTTTTACTCTGATTATTTATTATCCAATATATTTTTTAAGAAATAGAAATGTATATAAAGGTGCATCCTGCAAATATTTCATTATTACGGGGAACACGTACTACTTGAAAAGCCTTTTCTAATACTTTATCAGCAATGTGGTGAGTTACTCAAGCTTAATGTTTGTGGAAGATTGTAGTCACAAGTAACCTCTTATTTTTACATCACCACAGAGAGATGAGATTATGCTGGTAGCCAGTTTGCTGTTTTATTCCATGTGGATATATCCTGACAGGAACAGCAGCGAGTTATTCTGATGCTGCCATGACTGCTAAGAGAAAATCCGTGAGCAGTGCCGAATAGAGCACTGTGGAGATTCTGCCGTTAGGCTGGTCAGATATTTAAGCTGTTCTCTTCAGTTGCTGTCTAGCATTATAAAATAATTATAAATCAAGAGGGTATGCTCGGGTGCTTCAGAACAATTGCTAACACTGGATATAAACCAAACCAGTAAAACACACCAGTGAGCTTCTACACAGCAAAACCTTCCTAAATGGAAGGACTTTTTACTGCGGGAGATCTTTATTTCTGCACCAGCCATGTTTCCTCCTCTGATCCGTGATGTAAGTTACTGATGGCAATGGATGGCGGCACATCAGAGTTCTGTCGTGTGTCAGAGGTTTGACCTCCACAGCTTGCTGCACGTCAGCAATGCTGCTTCCGCCGCTTGTGTCGCGGGGTTATGGCTCGCAGTCAGAACTGCGCGAGGGGAGGCTTTGTTTGATATTCGTGCTGGACTGCATATGTTATTTTTCAGCCATTTCTTCTCCTTGGTGTTTCCTACTGCAGGCATCTGGCTTAATGGTCTCTGACGGCAGCCCTCGCGCATCCCAGGGAGGATGGCATGCTGTGCTGTGGAGCACAACCGTGCCATTGTGCAAGGCATCAAGCTGCTTTACTGTCTTTTTCTCTCCAAATTCTGCGACAGCTTCTTGGCACTAATGGCAGCCTGGAGAAATGCACTTGCAGTTTCCCATCCTAGAAGGCTGCCACTAAAGAACTGCTTTTGTTGACTCGAGTCGCCAGTGGGAGTTTAATGTAACTTTCCTCAGTACCTCTGCTCTGTGTTCAAGGCTTGCGCTCTCCGGTGCTGCACGGTGACATCGCTTTGGGGAGCAAGGAGGTAATCCTCCCCCACGAGAGGTGCTAGTAACGGGTAATTCATCTGGCCCTTTGCGCACTTTTGCTTCACCCAGCCTGCGGATCAGTGATTGCCAGCGCATGGGCAATGGACTTGGAGAAAAGTGCATGTCGTGAGCATTTGAGCAGTGTCTTGGGGCTCAGCCCCTCCAAGTTTCAAGCTCTGTCTGAGAGTAGGCTAGAGCAGGATTTGTGTGTGACGTTCTCCTCTTCGCGAGTCCAGTTCCAGCCTTTTGGGAGCGAGTCCCTGACTTCTGTGAATGCATGCAGAGCCAATCTCGAACCTTTTGGCCTTGTGGCTGCCTATGCGATGGCTCCCATCACAGCCACGGTGCTTTGTGAGCCCGAGTGGCTTCTGTGGTTTGGGAGTGCGTTTCGCATCCCTTCCCGAGGTGCTGCAGGAGTCTCTACCACCGTCATTCAAACAGCCCTCTCACAATTTGTCAGCTGCAAGCAAGATGTCAGTCAGTGCTGCTGAAGTGTGTTTTACAGTGACAGACATAATTGCACTTAACTTTTTGCGTGGATGTTATCAATCTGTGACAGATACTTTGGGAAATGGAGCACTCTGATTGCAGATGATGTGTCACAGGCGTTTAATCTTCCTCTCGGAGAGACCAGGATTCAGTCACAACTTTTACTTGTTGATGTCAGGTTTTGAAAATGTAGATTCGCGCTGACCCTGGGAATCGTTCAGTCATTTAGTTTGCAGGGCTGTCATCTGAAAGGTTAATGGCTTACCAGGGAGAAGGAAGATCTTGCTGAAATCCACTTGTATTCCTATCATGTGTTAGCATGGCTGGGCGCTCGGTGTTCGGGTTCAGAAGGGCAGAACTCCTCCGGCTGCCTTCCTGGGGTGCCTGTGGCGCGTCTCCACGTCTGTTTTAATTGAGAACCAGAGAGGCAGGGCAGGGGAGAGGGCAGGCCAGTCCTGGGGCGTGGGTTAAGCACGAGCTGTGGGTCTCAGTGGGGCTCACGGTGCCCGCTGCCGTCCGGGAGGCAGAGCTGTGAGTCTGTCGCTCGTGCTCTGGACTGGCCGGCAAGGCCCACGGGTAGGCAAAACAGCGTCGGCCCCGAGTGCCGCACCTCCGAGCGCGCCTGGTGAGCGGGAAGGTGGCAGAGCTGGCAGGACAGCTGGCCTGGCCAGGAGAGGCTGGCGGTCTGGGAGAGCTGCGGCTTGGGAGGGAATTGCTGTCCTGATGCGACGGCAGTTGGGAACGGCAAGCGGCTCAGTTGGGTTTTTTTGCGTGCGGGGCTCCTGGTGCAGCCAGGCACGAGCCGTCATGGGCACTGGCAGAAGGAGGCACCAGTTTGCAGAGCCAGACGGAGAAGGGATCAGGAGAGGGGTGGCTGCTTCCCCGAGAGCAGCACGCTGCTGGTGCGGCGTGGCTGCGGTGCGCACAGCAACCGGGACAGCCAAAGCTGGCACAAGCTAGCCGGCTGGAAAGGGCACAGTTTTTTCCTGGTGAGCAAGGTGAAGCAGCCGGGATGGCCCGAGAGGCCATGGGCAGTGAGCGTGGGGCGAGCTGGAGCGCGGCAGCCTGCCATGGTCGGGGGGAGCGAGGCAAAGCCTCCCCGGGCGCAGGGGCTCTGTGTCCAGCCGGGTGTACGAAATGCCCGCTGTGGGCAGGCAAGGGACCGGGCTGCTGGTGCTGGAAGTGGGGCCCAGCTGGAGGAGGCAGTGGGTGCTCTGGCCTGCCCCGGCTGGAGGGGCTGCAGGCGGGGTGCCGGCCCCTACAGCAGCTCCAGCGTGGCCACGGGGCCCCGTGCTGGTCTCTCCCGGGGAGGTGGTGATCCCTCTGGACTCTGCCTGTGGGGGCTCTGCCCCAGCCCAGGAGCGGTGCCCGGGGACAGAGCAGCATGTGCACCTCTCCCTGCTGCCTGCCTCCTCCCCAGGGGCCCGGGCTTCTGCAGAGAGGGGCTGCGCACCCTGCCAGAGCCGGGGCCCCAGCGTACGTCTGCTGTGCTTGTAACTCCTGCCTGCTCCGCATGGCTAATAAGCTACAGAAACAGCTCATTTGTGCTGCAGCTCACACCCCTCGCAGCTGTGGGTCCGCAGCGTGGCTGGCAGCCGTCCCTCCCCGCGCGCCCGCTCCGTGCGCTGAGCACAGTCGATCTGTGCCACCGAGTGCTCAGGTCTTGAAACACTGATCTGGCAGGAGTGTTGCGCCAGGGAAGCGCTGCTCTGGTTTTGATAAGAAGATAACAAATGCCCTGCTTAAACCCCTGAAATAAGAGCAGGATGTGTAAATTTTCCTCCTGTGCTCCCAATTACCTTTTAAATAGTTAAGCTACCCCTCCTTAGAAAAGGGAAATGATTTGCTCCTGTTCCTCTGCTCCCAGTGGAGTTTAATGTTAAGGAATGTAAGGATTTCCTTTCTAGGCAGAGAAGTCTGATTTTTCAAATTGATTTATTAATGGTGTTTGAACTTTGTCGTGTAAGCTTGGAAAGTGATCAGTGTGTGGCTTTCTGCTGGAGGCTGATGATGTGCAATAGGTGGCAGCTAATAAAGCAGCACCAACGAGCCTGTGTGGTGGAGACCTGAACTCGGTCTGATGATAAGCCAGTCCTCCTCTGTGCAGTGGGTTAATCGAAGGGAAGTGGGAACTCTTTTACCTTCCCTATTTTTTAAGTAACAACAATATTAAAGAAAAAAATTAAAAGATAGTTATTTCAAATTAAGACGTTTAAAATAGATTTTATGGAGAGTCTGCAGAGGAGAAGGTTCCAGGGTTTCAGTGCTTTTCTGCTCTGGTGTGGAACAAAGCCAAGACTTCGGAAAGCTGCCGTGGACAGGAGGCAGACGCCACTGGTAGCCTGATGGCCAGGATGCTTTCACAGAGTGGTGGGGGTCTACCTTAACGTCCCTCATCTGAACCAAGTGCTACCAGGTGAGGAGTACTTTGGGATGGATGTTTCTGGTTTGACTGGAAACTGCTCTGGGAAACGTTGCCAGTGGGACCTCTCACGGTCTGATCCTTTCTACAAAATGCTTCCTTCTTGGTGGAGTTGCATTTTCTAATCTGTGTCATCAAAAGAGCTCTAAAGTAAAACTACCTTCTGATTTACAACTAATAAAATATATTCTTTGGCTTGAATGCTCAAATCAATTGTATTGTGAAATACAGCACAATATTCCTAGTTTTCAAATTATGTACCCTACAGGAAGCCAAGGATGGTACGAGGGCTGGGTTCACATCACGGTAGCTATGGATAAAAAAACCAATGAGATTGAAACAATAAGTTGAAGCTTGGAGGAAGTGTTTCCATAGACCTTTTCTAGTGGGTTTGGTAAGAAGCAAAATCTGAGGATGAAATGTCCGTGATGCGTGTATGCTGTGCAAATCTGAACATGATGGTTTGTTTGAGTGGGTAAGGGGTGCTGGCATACGTTCATCCAGAGTCTGTTTCCCATAAGGAATTTGTTATGAAACTGCACTGACCGTATGGCTTGCATCCAACTCAGCTGGATGAAGACGTGCAAAAATTGGTCACAGTCCAGTATGTTTTAGTGGTAGAAAATGATGATTAGGAAAAAATGTTTAAACAATATGAGTGGTTTCCAGGCACGAGAATCCCTTGCAGCAGCTGAGAGAGAGAGACATTGACTGTAGTTAGAAGAAGTCTGATTGATTTAGCTGATTCTGAGGATGCATTGAAAAATTTGGGGAGTGCTCTGAGTAAAGAGGCTTCGATCTCCTTAGAGTAATTTTTCTTTATAGAGCCCTGTTCCTGGTATAGTAATATTCCTGGAGGCATGTTTTCTTTAGGGTATAGCGTAGGGTCATTAAGTACAAACCAAAGGTACTCATTCAAAGAAGCGATATACTCAGTTGTTAAATAAGCCCTGTGGGGGAATTGAGCATTTTTTCCCTAAAACTTCTGTGTTGTCTGCTATTTGATATGATCTCTGCCACTGTTGATTTGTAATCTGTGCTTTCACCCTGAAGTGCATGTGGTTGTGTTCAGATATTTCCTTCTTTAAATCAATCACTTTCACCATTTTCCAAAACACTTCTTGAGTTTATTGCTTTTAGTAAAGTGTTTGGACTGTCATTATTTATTACTGGCAAAGTGCTGACAACGTGCTCTTCCCAAATGAGTCTTTATGTGGAATATTTGTTTAACAGGTTTTGCAGGGGAGACGTCGCAGCTCCCCGCGGGCTGGGCTGTGCCTGCAGCACCCTGGTGCTGCGGGGTCTCCTGGGCAGCAGCCCCCCCCTGCGCTCGGCAAGGGGCTCGCCTTGGAGAGATGCTTCTCGTCGGACGTGTGAGCCTGGGCTTTGTTGCGCTGATTAATTTGACAGAATTTAAAATCCTAACCGAGGAAGCTTGCACCGTGTGTAATTTATCTTTTTGGAGTATTTCTGCTGTTTGGCAATTTTTCCCTACTGCTTCATTATCTGAAAACTCCTGACTCTGGAGAGTAGCTAGTGAAGGATGTGGAAAGCTGCGCTCTTCCCGCTGCAGCCTCCAGAGACACCGCGCTGCTCGTCTAAGACAACCACTTCATAAGCACTTCATGCTTACAGTATGAGGTCTTAGTTCTTTGATGCAGTCCTCTGCCTATAACAATTTAATGGGCTACAGCTCAGACTTTCAAGCAGTGTAAATTAAACTTGTTGGGCTTTTTCTATTGTTTGGCAGCTGTTCTATCCTGGTTACTTAAGTCCTCTGATCTAAATTAATCCCTGTATAGAGGAAGCTGCAGGAGCTTCATTCTGCATTAAGCCTTACATCTTGGGCCGCTGGTCTGCAGTAGATCGTGCTCCCTTGGTAGCATCGTCGGGGTTTGTTCCTTCAGCTGGTGATGGCTTTAGTTTTGACAGACTAGCGCAGCATCGTTTTCCCCTGGCTTCGAGGCGTGGTCGTGTCGGGAGGGGGATACGCAGAGGCATGCTGTACGTAGCGCATTGAGTACGCGTGCTGCAAATAGGCTTTCTTCCCTTTCTGCAGCTGGGAAAATTAAATGGGTAAATCTAAAAGTGGAAAGAATCACTCACTCCCTTTTTCATTCTCTCATGCGTTTGGGCTTTTATAAAATCTGAATCTGGCACCACCAGCTCTCATTGATTTTGGGGAAACAGGATATTTTAGTAGCTTGGAATGAGATGAAATACTTGCAAAGCCCATATGTTGCTTGTTTTAGGGAAAGGGTCAGGAAGGTTTTAGAAAGTATTTAAATATTTGGTTTACACGATTAGAATAGATTGTCTGGAATGAAGTCCATTACCCGAGGTGATTCTTGCCTCACAGTTTTGTTTTTCATTGCAGTTCTTTGGAGTATGAGGTAGGTGTTCTGGCATTGCAATGCCTGAGCCCAGTAAAAGTTAAGGACTGTGAGTAAATACTGTAGATGGGATTCTGGACGCTGCTGGAGCCATAGATATCTGCTACGGCGTTGTCTGTGAGCTGCAGTTTGGAAGATGCATTCTGGTAGAGCGTGCAGTTGCTGCGAGGTCCTCTGATGTCTGTCAGTGAAACTCCAGCAGCTCGTTCCTTAGAAAAACGGGCTTTTTCCTCCCTCCACAGGCAAAGCTTTCAAGTTGGATTACGTTTCTTGAGAGCTACAGCCTGACCTTAACTTCTCGTAGGGGTGTTTTCAGCTTTCTACAGCTGGGAATTGGATTGTTCTGTCCTCAGCTTTGCATGAGGCATGATCTTTGCATAATCCATTGATTATGGAAGGTACAATTCTTTTTATTTGAGGGTATTCCTATGAGACTGCGGTTTTTGTGGCACTGTTCTTAAGTTTGTTTAAAATAAATTGCAGTCGTGACAGTGGTACATCAAAGAACAGGACAATTCCAGTCTGCAGCATGCAGTATGGTTTCTAATATATTTGATAAAGTTCTTTAAAAGTTTTGCCTGATTTCTCTGCCACACTCCTCCAGTCCAGTTGGAAAGCAAAAACTTACCGTTGTTCTTTTGCTGTGCATTGTTGATATTTTTATATGAATTATGAAGCATCCTTTGATATCTGGCATTTCCCCTTATGATCCTGTGTTACTTTTTATGAGTACTTGCCCCCTAACTTCAAAAGCAGTTCATCACCTTCCTGCAGACAGTTATTAATAACTGATTTGGAACTGGCCGGCATTCCTGGGCCTGTTTTATGCAAGTTTCTCTCCAAAAACATTCAAAAAGTGGCCATAATGTGTGCAGACCTCCAACTGCCTTTGCTAGCATGTGAAGGATCTCTCTCGTCACGTGCTGCTCCTGTTGCTGTCGTATGTAGGTTTGTTCCATAGATTTAATGACTAAAAGAAAAACTAAAGTTAAGAGAGTAATTAAATCTACCCTGTCCTGAACTGTGCTGCTGCAGTTGTTTCATCCTAAATTGCCTGGAAATTATCGTAAGCTGGGGAAAATACTGTTTTTGTAATGCTCTCTATCATTTAACCCGTGCTGGGACAGTGTGGGTTTTACTTCAGCGTTGGAGGGTGCGGGCTGGAGCCCTGATGGCTGGCCTGGCTGGGGCGGGCGTCCGTCTGTCCTTCCCTCCTCCCTGAGGCACCGCCAGCACCAAATCTGCCTCGGTGCTTTCGTTCAGCAGGAGGAAGAAAGCTACTTTTTGTGACAGTTCAAAAGGAAAATAATTGGCATGGGGATAGTTAATGTGAGTTGCCATTCCTTAACATTAGAGATTCCACTAAAGTACTAATAATTACTGTTAATATCTTTCAGTGGAAACTTTCAGAGTAAACGAGCGCTGGTTGAAGCAGTATTTAACGGCATGCTGCTGGCATGATAAGAATGCAAATAAGCGTTATTAGCCTAATGATTTTGCTGTCGCCATGGCTGTGCAGCAGTAGTGTTGTGAATATGTCATGCAGTACCCGTGAATTTGGAAAGTGTGTCAAAACACAACTTCAATTAGTTTGCTCTAATTATGGCTCTAGAGAGTTCATAACTATATCACTCCTCATTAAAAGAGATTTTCTTATATGGATTAATACAGCACATAAAGGGATGTTTGAGGGATCTGAGGCAGAGCTGTGCTGAGGGAGGATGCCCACAGTGTGGCGGGAGGTGCAGCGGGTCCGGCCCCGGCCCCTGAGCTCCGGGTGCAGGCAGGGGCTGGGAAATCTCCCATGCGGGGCGGGCAGGACCGGGCGGCTGCACCAGGTCAGCCGGCGCCTGGCAGCTTCGGTGCCCTCGGCACGTGAACCTGGCGCGTGATTCTGGACAGGCTCTTCAGTTAACAAACAAACCAACCAACCAACCAAAACCAACCACAAAAACCCAACCAAACCCAACAAAAAACAAAGCACAAAAGCCCTAGTAGGACCCACACTTGATGCTGCAATAGAGATCTGGCCTGAAGGCTTTGCTCCGTTAAAGGTCGCGGAACGTAGGTAGTCGTAAGGCTGTGTCAGTCTGGCATCTCCGAAGGAGCCCTGCAGGATGCCAAACGTCCGTGTACCTTTCCCAGGATATTTGTCATGTCTTTTAAATACTGTCTTTCTGTATTGCCTGAGCATGTTCTTGCTCTGCAGAACTGGGAAAAGATTCTTGTGCTCACAGGTGAGCAGTTGGTGAAGGGTTAAAGTAGTAATTGTTTAAATCTTTTAGGCTTTCCTCCCAGTTCTGTGATAATTTGATGAAGAACTTCACCCTAATTAAATATTCAAATTAGGAATAAGTGTCAATATGGCTTCCCATTGCCTGGAATGATGATTAATTGTATTCAAAACTCTAGTGGCCGCTGTAATCTAAACCAAACCGTTGTTCTTGATTATTTGTGCAACACATTTACCATGTTTTTGTTTTAAAATTTAAACTAGTAATTGATTTGCCATATGCCGCAGAGCTGCGCATACTTTCACGATATGTGTTTAGGAACTTGGGGACTTTGTAATTGGGATTTTCTTGCTTTTCAATGGCAGCCTCTTTTTTTTTTTTTTTTTTTGTCTTCTACAATGCAAAATGACTTGGCTTTCACAACACATAAGGAAAATGCATTATGCAATCAACTTAGTAGGTATAAGTTATATTGATCCTGGCCAAAGTTTGCATTAATTTAAAATAAATTAGACTTTGTTTCCCGTTTTTCCCTACAATGTCATGCTTTTAAAAAGGGGAAGGGGGAAGGGGAGAGCTGATCTCCTTCTAGCAGTCACTGCCCTCCATCTTGTGATCTTGCAGCTCCATGCTCTCCTTGGAGAGACCTGGCTCTCCTCGGTGAAGCTCGGGGGGGGGTGATGAAATGCCCTTTTGTCCTACCTCAGAGATGGACAGTGGCCGTGGAGGGGGGGCGTGGGCTGTCGTTTCCGAACGCCCCTGTAACAGCCCGCGTTCAAGCCCCCGGTGCCGGCGGCGGCAGCGGCTGAACCGGCACTCTGGCCCCCGAGCGGCTGCAGGAGCGCCTGCCCGCTGGGAGCGGGTCTGAAGGTGTGCACCCCCGCGCGTAGCCTTCGTGAGTCCCCCTGCCGCGAGGGGACACCTCGGCGAGGCTTCTAACGATGACACCTCTGAAATGGAGAGCAAACTCTGCGTGTTACTGCGTCCGGTTCTGGGCTCCCCAGTTCAAGAGGGATGAGGAGCTACTGGAGAGAGCCCAGCGGAGGGCGACGAAGATGAGTAAGGGCCTGGAGCATCTCTCCTGTGGGGAAAGGCTGAGGGAGCTGGGGCTGTTCAGCCTGAGGAAGAGGAGACTGAGAGGGGACCTCACCAACGCTTATCAATATCTCAAGGGCGGGTGACAAGAGGACGGGGCCAGCCTCTTCTCAGTGGTGCCCAGCGACAGGCCAAGGGGCAACGGGCACAAACTGGAACATGGCAAGTTCTGCCTGAACGTGAGGAAAAACGTCTTCGCTGTGAGGTGCCCGAGCCCTGGCACAGGCTGCCCAGGGAGGGTGTGGAGTCTCCTTCTCTGGAGAGATTCCAACCCGCCTGGCCGCGGCCCTGTGCAGCCTGCGCTGGGTGACCCTGCTCTGGCAGGGGCTGGGCTGGGTGGGCTCCAGAGGTCCCTTCCAGCCCCTGCCGTTCTGGGATTCTCTGAAACGGGATACCCCGCAGAGTTAGGCAGCGAGGTCTGGATACGTCATCTTCTGCCGCCATATTCATGCGTGTGTGGTCAGAGTCCCTCGGACGGCGAGCGATTCATTTTAATTACACACGCGGAACGTGTGCGTTGGTTCAGCATATGGCGCTCGTGAAGCCTGGTGCTTGCGTGAGCTGCCAGCCACGCTGGTAGCGACTGGGGACTCAGTTCAGAAAGTCTTTTGCGAGCTACGGATCCAGTGCTTTGCTGGAAGGCCGCTGCGTGCGTTCGTGGAGCCGACGGGCCCTTCGGGGTGCTGGGGCAGTGCCGGCCATGAGCCGGCCGTGGGGCTGTCTCTGCAGCCCTCGGACTGAAGGGACGCACGCTCGCTGCCTCCCTCGCAGCCTGCCCTGCTCCGGCCGGCCTGGGGCTGGGCTGTGGAAAAGGGCTGTCCAGAGGGAAGAGGGTCCGCCTCTCCTGCGGCGGAAACCTTTAAAATACTCTGCTCAGAAATGGCCCTTTTAAGTAGATCTGCTTTGTTTACTTCCAAAACAATTCCTACTGTTCTGGTTGGGGCGAGGAAAGCAGTCTCCCGTACAAGCAAGAGAAATTCAAAAGTCTTTCTGTTAGCTGTTTTGGTGCCTCGGAAGGTATTTTTGGATACTGCTATTAAAAAACAAATGAAAAGCGTGTAATGCCTACAGGCAGTGGTCTTCTGTTTTAAAGCGTGTTCATGACAAACCTGCCTCTGCTCGCAGAGTCTCATATGGATTGTGTTTTAAACAGCAAACTGTTAGCCAAATTCGAAAATATTTTCACACCATCTTTTTTTGGTTAGAAATAGCTTTGGGAAGCACAAGCAAACTCAAACTGATGTTTGCTTTTTCTTATTTTATCCGTGCTGTTCACCATCAGCTGCATCAAGGGCTAAAAATACATAGTTCTTCACAAAATGTGTCCTGTTCTTAAAGGCAGATAATTTCCAGATGATTTGCTCGATAGATAAAAACCTGCTAGCTAAGAACGTGGGTTTGATGCTCTGCTGGAGAATACACAGGGCCCGTCCTCGCAGGTAGGGCGTTTGTGAGAGGACACGAAGGCCGCCCTGTTTGTCTGGCCGGAGGCCGATGCCAAGGGTCTCGCTGTGTCCAGTAGCTCTCGCTCGAGTGAAATGGTCGCTGCTGCCTCTGCGCTCGTGCTACACTAAGCCCCTCTGTGAAGAGGGAGCATCTTCATCATGTATGGCAATGCGATCCAGAAGATTAATGATAACATTTTATAAAAATTCACACAGACCTGGGATCAGCATTAGAAAAATACAGATTTGAATTAAAAGGGAAAAGCCCGAATCTCTCATCAAAGCATAGAAATCTGTGGGCTATCAATAACGGTTACTAGCAAAAAGTCTTTTCTCGCAGCAGACTTCTCAGCGGAGCTCCGTGGCTGGCTGTGCGGCTGCGCTGGCCGGACGGGGGGACAGCGTGGTGGTGGCAGCCGCAGAGAGCAGCCTTGCTGGTGCTGTCCCGAGCGCCAGCGCTCCCGTGCCCGGGCAGCTTTCCCGGGCTGTGTCCCGCCGGGCAGGGGCAGCTGGCGCTGGCTGTTTGTGCCCTGCCCGAAGGGCTGTTGGGACCGTCCTCGGTGCCAGAGGCTGGTGCGGAGCAGCTCCGGGCTCCGGCGGCTTTGTCTGCAGCCCCCTCTCCAGTCCTAGGGCCTGACGAGAGCGGGGCTTGCTGGGTGTCGCATCCCACCTCCCGCACCGTGTGTTCCTGGGAAGGTCGCCCACCTCATCTTCGAGCCTGTGTCCAGGCTTGCTGTGTGCTGGGTTTTCCTTTTAATAAGCTCTGAGCCACTGAAAATAGCTTCAACTTCACTTCCATGAGCTCTGTTTTTTCCTATTTATAGGAAAGTTTAATGGAAGATGTAAAAATATCTCTCTGCTGCAGGAATGCTGGGCAGAGCGTTTCTGGGAGGGAGGGTGTCGTGCACTGCTGCGGCTAGAGGTGACGAGTGAAATTTGGCTTCCCTTTTCTCAGGGGCTGGAGTAGGGGGGCTCAGCGTGTGCATCACCCCCACCTCGGGGAGCATGGGAGCGTGCAGCAGGCTCTGGGTAGGTTTGGAGCAGGCCTTAGTCATCAAGAGAGTTTCAAGGATCTTATTTATGAATGTACTCAGAATTTTTTGGCATGGATAAATCCAAAGCACTTGTTGTTAGCACTTTCTGCCTTGAAGGAAACGCAGTTGAGTCCCACAGAGTGCTTGGGCGTGCTCTCGATGCCTTGCGTTGAGACTTGTGTTTGCAGAGGGGGGATCGTACTCGCCCGCCGCTGCGCAGGCTGTCCCGGGTGCTGGCTCGTGTCCTGCCGGCGGGCGGGTGGCCGCCTCTGCAGCGCTTTGGTTCTCGGCTGACTCAGCGGGGCGAAGGGGCTTGGCCGGGGTGTAGGTGATCTCTCTCGCAGCTGGACTGAGGAGCAGGTAAAGCAGCTGAACCACCCTTGGTTGTAATGGCTGAATCACCACCTTGGTCTGCTCCTGGTGTTTGGGGCCCGCTCCGGCTTTTACAAGCAATGTTAAAATTGATGTTTGCTGCTTAACCTGACCAGAATTGTCAGGCAAGAGCGAGCTGATGGCAGCAGTATTTTCTGCTCTGTAGTAACATCATCTCCGTTTCCCATCTCTCTTCCTTAGGCATATCTCGCTGACGCTCCCTGCCAGCTTTCGAGGGAAAAGTCACAGCACTCGCCTGGACTTGGAGCACCAGCACTCAAATTTGTATGCCATATCAGGTAAGCTAGCGCACGCGATGGTTTATCTGCTCTTCTGTGTAATCGGAAGTGTAACCAAGCAAAACAGCCCTGCTTGCGCAGCCAGGCGTGTGGTACCCATGAAATGTACGTCCAGCTTTTCCTCGGTGTCGAGAGCAGAAGGGGTGCAGAGAGATCCCAGAAAATGGCCAGGCCCGTGTGTTACTGGCAGCAAACATTACTGATCACTGGGGAGATCGCAGCCCTCAGGGAGGGATGCTGCTGCTCGCAGAGGTGCTAGCTGAGAGCTCTGATGGAAAGCAACACTGACACAAACTTTGCTCCTCATCTTCTTCCTGATCTTCACAGGTGAGTCAAAAGAGATGACATCTCTGCCTGTTTCGCAGGAAGCTTTGTCCTGCCTAGCAAGGATGAGTTTTGTACACACTGTTCTTTGCTACACTCAACATACACATTAAAAGCAGATGAGATACTTATTCTTTCCCATTTCTGTATTCTGAATACTGGCACTGCGTAGATTTGTTTGCCCAGTATTAGGCAAATTTGAAGTAAGATGTTAGGATATGGGGGGCTTCTGTGTTATTTTTAAGAAGCATGTGCTTGCACATGCACGCTTGGCCTCTAGCTGCAGCTTTCTCTCTGTTCACCATTCCAGGCTAGTATACAAGTGCTAGAGCTAGTGATAGTTTCCAGATGTCAATGTAGAAAAAAACCTGCCAATGAATAATTTAGCTGGTTTTTATTTTTAACTAGTACTAGTCTGCAGGGAAAATGTGTATTTAAATAGAGTGGTGAGGATCAAGCCCATTCCTTCACCCATGCAGGTACTACAGGTACTTGTAACTGTGGTTCAGGACCACACAGTGGGTTCGGTTTCGAGCTGGGGTCCCTGTGAGGTCCCTGTGAGCTGTCTCTGACAGCTCTGCCCCTCTGGAGGAGGTCCTGCCTTCAAGTGTTGCTTTCTGGAAGGAGGAGTGAGCTAAAAAGGAATATAGCCGGTTCTTGGGGCCCAGGAAGAAATGTCTCGGAGTGAGAGGCAGGGATGCTTTACAGAGTTGTACCTCGTGGAGTCTGTCACTCCTGGATGTGCCGAGAGCTGTGTGGTCTGGAAGCAATTCATGAACCACGGCAAAAAGACTTTTGATTCTGCAAACTGAAGAAAAATGTTAGGCACAGCTCTGTGGCACAACAGTGCGTTTCACCTGCCTCTTCTCTTATGGGGCTAGCTCATATTCTGTGCTTCAGCTGAGCTGTGCTGGGGTGCAAGAGAGTTTTCCTTAAAATTGTTTTTTTTGGAGTAATATTACACCTGAACAAATATTGTGATAGGCATGGTAGAATCACACTTAGCCACAGTTTTCTCTTTGTTATGTTATTTTTGCAAGAGGAGAAAAACACTGGCTTTAAACCTGACTCTGTCAAAACCTAATGAAAGTACAGTCCCTTCTTCTGGCTGAAGGAGCTTTTCAGGATGGTTTGGAAACCCAGAAAAAGCAGCAGTGGATGCAGGGGGCTGCACAATAGGTGCTGCTTGTGCATAATCAGGGAAGAGAAGATGGCAAAAAGGTGCCATTCACAGGTTCTTGCTATTAATAGTGAGTGACACTTCTAACATGGGAACATGGCATTAATTCATGTACCATAATCAAAGGGTTATTTAAAAGGTAATCTCTGACTGAAACTGCAGCTTCGGGTTCCTAAATAGATGGAATATAACAATTGCATAATTCTTGTCAGTACTCGTTTTTCTTGTTACTCTCCTGCCCTAATAGATTTAGAAATGTAAGGGAAGGCGTGTTCTTGTGTTCACATGAGACAGTCCTGCATGGAGGACGGAAAGCTGCGTTTTCTCTCCTGAGAAGGCATCAAATGTGCAAACAATGAGGCAGCAGCTCTGCATGACCGTTACTGAGAACGACGCTGCTCTAGGACTTCCCGTGGACTGCCTCTGCTGCAGTGCAACCTGGGAAGATGACCTGTTTTGCAAAGAACCCAAATACTTTACTGGATAATTATGGGCAAAGCACAAAACAGGCCTGAAAACTGGCCATGGCATTAGTCCTCCACATTTGCATCAGCACATTTCAGTCAGTGTGTGTAACTCTCTTTTTTTCTCCCAACTGCACGTTCTCCTCCAGACACGTTGTTATACAAGTTGTTGTGCATACATGTGCTGTAATGGCTATTGCAGCTGTGAACCGTTTCTGAAGAAAGGGTCTTGTCATATGAAACATCCTGTGCATTGGCAGGGATCTTCATGCATAACTCCTGACCACTGCTGCCTTTTCAGCAGCTGTGATGAGGTGCTGTGACAATTCCCTTTACGTGCTTAAACATTGCTGAGGTAGATTAGCCCCCAGACGCACTGTGGAAACCATTCCGAAGTTTCCTGTTACGTCGGTGTAGTTTGCAGCCAGTCCGTTTTATCTGCGCTGCAACACAAGTGCCTCGCTGCAGTGCCATGGCAACGGGAAATTTATTAACGCGCTTCCACTGCCGTCCCTAATTGCTCTGCCGGGATGTGGTTTGCCGCGGTGGGGTCCTGGCTGCGGCGGGGTGCGGGACCCGCGGCGCCAGGGGAAATGCGGGCACGTGGAAGGCGTGTGGGCCGTGGTGGCGAGCGGCCGGCGTGGTGGGCGAGGTGGCAGGGCTCTGGCGGGTGCAGGACTCGACTCCGGTCCCGCCGGGGCAGCCGCGTGTGCGGACAAGCCTGCGGGCTCCCTCTCTTGGCTCTCAGCAAAATGGGAGGTTTCCTGGTGCTGGTGCAGGGAAACAAAAGCCGTTACGAACAGTCTCTTATCTTACCAGTTTTGGTATCACCCCAGTCTGACTTCTTGTGCTGAGGACAGGAGGGAGTATTTAGGAGGAGGAGGCTGTAAAGGAGGGTGAAGTTAAGAGCTGTAGCGTGGTCTCGGTTCTCTGTCTGTAGACACCCAGGATTTTCTCAGCAGTCAATGAAAACAACACTTCCAACTGAGGTTCAGCCTATTTATGGAAGGTGAAATGAATTTTGGCTGTCGAGCTTACTCTGCATCTCAAAATACATTTTAGCAGAAATTGCCGTATCCCCACTGGAACCGTCCTGTTACTCTTGGGGTGTGTGATGCAATTATTATCACAAAGCTGGAGTCAAGGAAAAAATAGTCTTGAAAGTAGTAATTACAGTTTTTAACCAGCCTTTTGTTATTTCCAGTCTTGGCAATGAAATGTTGGGTGACCAGAAAGTTAGGGAGACTCCTCTTTGCACAGGAAACTAATGAAGCGGTCTTTGACAGGGGGCATATAGGAAACTATTGCCCGGATCTCGCAGCGAGAGCCTGCCACGTGCTGCTGCAGCGCAGCGCTGCTGTCGGCGCTTACGCTTGCGCTGCTGGCATCATCCTCCGCGCCCGGCAGACTCCCTGGTTCCACCCCGTGCCATGCGCCCGAGACCGAAAGGCAGAATTACTTCTAAGTTGATCTGCAAAAGGTCTCTGGGTGCTGCTGGGAGCGTGGTGCCGAGGAGCTGACAGGTTTAATATGCATGTTCGAACGGGCAGCTGCTGGAAGAAGAATGCCTTGCTCCAGTCAGGCCTGTCGACAGACACTGCTCAGTATTTCACAGCACAGTCTTTCTTCATGGCCTTCAGCTTAATTAAGATGTTGTTGTGACTACATACTGCCTTCATTTCAGACTTCAGCATCTTCTGGCTGCATATTGCTTTGGCTTATCGGAGCCACAAGGACAGCGAGGGAGAGAGGGAGCCCTCTCAGGCAGCCACAGATAATAACGTACAGGGAAAATTCCTGAATGAAGTGAAAAATTATTTATAATAATGGTACTCAAATAGAAGGGAAATAAGTCACTCTAAGGGTATATAAATTTTTATGATAGTGTATAAACAGCCATAGCTTGCCTTGTCTCCCATCTATCCCTGCAGAGAATGAGGGCAACATCTAGCATAAAGAAAAATATAATAAGAAAACGAAGAAATGAATGGGAAGAGCTGGAGGATTGATCACTCGGTGTATTTGTATATCCTGATGTAAAAGGTGCTGCTGACAGGTGGCCAGGTTTCTTCTGTATAAAACCATGTGTGTGCTGTCAGGGCGGTGTGAGCAGCCTTGTTTCGATTGATGAATTGCCTGCTTTCTTGATTAAACCTTCCGTCACTTAAGAAACAAAAAGCCTGTGTTTGGATGGCAGAGTGGGACATGTCAAAAAAATCTGTCTGCTTTACCTTTGTGCAGATGTTGGGCACAGACTGTAACATGTATTATTAAAATGAATGTGGCATTTACTGTGCATTATTTCTTTCCTGGGAGAAAGGACCTGTAAATTATATGCTAATAATAAGCTTTAACCCTTTCAGAAACCAAGAGATTTAGGAGCGCAAATATTCCTGCAGGCCTCACTAATTGGATGGGCTCTAATAACGTAGCTCTCTCTGAAGTTAATAAACAGTGTGTTTCAGACCGGTATGCTGATGCCTCTTGGGGATCTTGCCTCCCATAAGTTTTCTGCTGTGTAAGTGCCACTGAAACGTAAACCTTTTGAATTACAAAATCTTCTATTGAGAGCCCCCTTCAAATTCTGATTGCAGGCGAAAGCCGTCTCCCGCCTGGGGAGGAGGCGGCAGCCGAGAGGTTGCACAGCCAGCCGTGCAGGACCTCCTCCGCAGGGGGGGCCGCGCTCTGCCTGCGCGCGGGCAGAGCCTCCCCGCACCAGCTCTAACCTTTCATTTCACTTTCAGAATCGCTTCGTCCTGCCAGTTTGAGACGTACTCAACCGACTCGTCTCAGGAAAAGGACTAGGGATGGAAAAAAGGCTTAACCCACCTTGCAGAGCGCGTGGCAGGATGCTGCGTTGGAAACTAGTGACTGAGCTTGCAAAATGAGATTTTTATGGTCTTGGCTGTGGTTTCTGGGAAACCACAAGGTGGTCCAAGCTGTGTGCTTCCCCATAGTGTGGATTTTCTGGGCTGAAGGCAGGTGGGCAAAGCCATTTCTGGCTTTGGTGTGCGACCCTGCACACCGCTGGGCAGGGTTGGGTTTTTTTGTCCTGAAATTGTACTGTAGCCAACTTCTGAGTCATGTTGCAGACAGACGTGTTTGTCAGTTGTAGCATACAAACTTAGGTAATTTGGGTATAGGACGTCAATACTCGTACCTTCTCTTGACCCGCTCTCAGCTTAAGGATCCCATACCGTTTGAAGAGTTCTCAGTTCGGTTACAGATCCTGCAGAGCGTGCGGGTGGAGCAGCCGGGGCTCTGCGCAGAGCCCGTCCTGCAGCTGTGCCTGCCGGAGCGCTCGGCGCTGGGCAGGGACGGGAGAGCTCGTCACCCCGTGCCTGTCGCCGGAGCCTCTGCCTGCAGCGTTTCTGCAGCCTCGCGCGCTGCTCCTGCGTGGAGCTGTGTGCTGCTCAAACACCGCTTCTCACCGTTCTTAAATCCTTTCTTTATGTTCCGACCAGCCATAGTTACGGCTGCTGTTTTCCGAAAACATCAGCATTCTTCAGTTTTGCTGATGCTGAACTGAAGGTGCCGGTTTTCATTCTCTTTCAAAGGAAAAATGCCATGTCCTCTGGGTTGGAGCTTACATGTCACATCCCTAAACGTGTTTATCTACTGATAAAGCCACATTCGTGATTGTGAGCAAGGCTGGGATATTTGCCATTCATTTGCTTAGGAGCGGCAGGTTTTCAAAGCAGTTATTTGATGCAGCGATGCCTTTGTGTATATTTCTTATCTTAAAAGTACTATTTTGTGATTGTCATTAACCACATTATCAACACAGTTACTTGTGTGAAGTATTTTTCCCAGAGAAAGCGGACTGAGCATCAAGGAAGGGAAATGCAGCCAGTTGCCAGCGTGGTGTTGGCTGGTGCGTGTCTGCCAGCTCACCATGAAGAAGGAAGTTTTTGTGGGCAGCTATTACAGGTAGCACTGTCTCCACGTCTCTAATTTGTTTACTTTGGAATTGTGCACCAATATTTATCACCTTAATATTTACCTTAAAGAGGTAAATATTTATTAAAATGTTTATTTATTATTATACTTTATATATAAATATTTCTTCGTTGTATTTAAATATTTATTTTCGTCTTCTAGAAAGGTCAAAACAAACTTTGTGATCTGCTCAGGTAGCAGGACGGTTTTGTGCAGTATCTGGTGGGCCGTAGGTAGTGACTTGGGGCAGGCGAGCGCTCGAAGCAGTTGCCATCGTGAAGCGGGACGGTTGGGCTGCAGTCGCAGAGGGGCACGTTTGCAGACGCAGGTTCCAGGCAGCGTTGGATCTGCCAGGTCACCCAGGCAAACCTTCCCAGCACCAGGTCGTTCTGAAGTCACGGGCGTCCCCGGGGCCCAGCGCCCTGTTGGGAGGGTGCGGAGGGGCACGGCGAGCCGGGGTCCATCGGCAGCGCGGGTGTGGGGAGGGGGGCTGCTCTTTGGCTCCCGTAGGAAATACCGTCGGACTTGGTGTTTGTTCCACACTGGTTTATGATCCCGATCTCTGGAGGCAGCAGAGAGAGTGGAAACTGATGTTAATGATCTGGAAAAACATCAAAGCCAGTGGATTCCTGAGAAGGAAACCAAGTTGCTTTTCTGTATTGGATAATGCAGGTCTTGGCAGGGGGGGTTGTAATTTGTCTGGGTAGCATTTATTTCACACGCTGCTCTTAGGGCAGCAGTTTGCTTCCAGGTTCCTCCTTCCTTCCCGGAGCTCGGTGGATTCATTCAGCGTGGCTGTGCGCTGTGCTCCGAGGCGGCGAGCTGGGCCCTGCGGCAGCGGCCGCCGCGGGGCCGGGGTGACGGGCTGGCCGGGCTGGGTGCTGGCCGCTGTTCCTCCACTGCGCGCAGTGGGCTCGGGAGCGCCTTCCTGCGTGTACCTTCTTTTTTTCTTTTCTTTTTTTTAAATTACAGAAGATGTCTCTCTCAGAGGTCTTTCTAGATTAAGAAGTGGAAGAAAAATTAAAGATTTTGTTACATTTCAGTGCCCATATGTCAACTTCTTTCTTGTTGCAAAATGTCAGGTTATCTATGCCACAACTGCCACTTACTTCTCTTCAATGTACATTTTCTTTTAAAAGATATTGTATCTTTTATCTGTATGTAATGAGGACAGACGTTTTAATCAGAGGTTAGTCATTTATTTTTGCAAACTATTGTTTTGCTTCATCATTTTTGCAGATAATTAAATGGTTCACTTGGCGTAGTGTGTCTGCTTTATTAAAACAGGTAATTTTGAAAAAAAGGAAGATGCTATTTTTTGGATCACTGCACAAGAATTGCTTTTATCTTCATCTTCCAGCATAGTTTCTCGTGGTTTTGCGATACCCTCCTATGTTCAAGTGTTTTAGTACACTCCGCTCTCTAAAGGGGGAGGCCCTGTGCTACATTTTACTGTCGATCCCGATTCCCACGTGTATGTTCTTTGCGCTTCTTAAGAATAGAAGCGGAACTAAATTTATTTTTTGTGACACTGAATTTTAATCAGGATGGTCCAAAAACCAGACAAGTGGTGACACAAGCTTTACTCTGCATTGAAACCTCTTCACTGAGGCTGCGATTAGAGTCAGCCTGTTCTTTGCCCTATTGCAATTTCCAGTCTTTGGTCTAAGAGACCTGGATAATCTTCAAAATATGAAAGGCTCTATTAATATCCAGCAGTTCAGGGAGACTGAAGTCTGGTGTAAAGTGCTGCAGCTGCGTATTTCAGAAAGGGAAATGTGTTACTTAATACTATATTTAATGCGATTCAAAAAAGCATATTTCTTATTAAATCGGCTCCTCCGTGGTACACGGCTGCTTTGCGCGCTTGCTGCTGCGGTGTACCGCCCCGCGTTACCAGTGCTGCGCTCAGGCAGGCTTGGCCCAAACGGCGAGAGATGAAGCCACGAGTTCTCCCGCCTGTGTAATTTTTCAGACATGTGATTTTCTGATTAACCTGCTGTCGTCCGAAGTGGCATTCTTTATCTTCATCGTCTCACTCTTGCGTACTTGTACAAGAGCGTGACAGCTCTGGCTGCGGTGCTGCTCTTCTCTCGCATTAGTCGCGGCTGTCCCGCGCAGCTGCAGGCTGGCGTGGGGAGCCTTGCCTTCTCCTGCCGTAACGTACCAGACGCACAGACTTCACCCGTTTTTCTCGGCTCACACGTCACCTTCCAAGGAAGCTGCTTGTTGATCTCTGCCGAGAGGATTATCTGGCTGCTGCCCCCGAAGCCTTGAATTATGTATGAGCAGGTGTACCGGCGGGGACGTTCCCCATCCCGGTGGCGTGGGCGGCGGCGAAGGCGTTGACGCCAGCGGCTCTGAGCCGGCGGGGCGTGCAGGGCGCGTCCGAAAGCGAGCGGCGGCGGGAGCGGGGCTGTGTCGGGAGGGAGGGAGGGTGACGCCGGCGGGGTCCCGCCGATGACGTGGAGCCCCGCCGGGGCAGGGTGCTGCTCTGCCCTTGCTCCGCACACCCAGCAGCCGCCGCCGTCGGAACGTGGCTGCGGGAGAGGACGAGCTGGCGGGACTTGCGCCGGTTGCTTGTGGAGCGCAACCTTTGAGGCGGGCTGCGCTGTATTTGTTTTGCTTTTCTGAGTGCCATAGTTTAATTTTTTTTTAAATAGGAAGCCGCTCTGTGGTTTGGATATTTAAACAGTTATTAACCAAATGACAATTAACAGATTGCATAGACAGATTTTCTTTTCAAAACCTCTGAAATTGAGTACAGTTTGCAAAACTATCACGGCATAGTAATGACAATGAATTTTGATTTCCCGGAACTGATATTAGACTCCTTATTAAACTATGTGCATCTGCTTTTAATTTACTCCAAATAATTGGAAAATGCAATGAAGCTTTCCAATTAAAGCACGGCTTTATGCTGTTTAATAATACCCCCATAATATTATAGCTTATGAAGTGACAGGTGAGTTGGTGTATGAATAAAACATAAAGGCGGCAATAAGGGACAGAAAACCGGAGACAGTTGTTGGGGATTTTAAATGCTGGATGTAATTTGCATATATTAATCTCTTCTTTTCAGCCTTATCAGGCGTTCTTCAGTATTTGAAGTTAAAATAGCATTGACAGGCGGGAGTACGCTTAGTTTTTTCAAGGATTTATTACTTGTATAATTTCTGATCTTTAATAAGCAGATATGACTGATCCTCATAGTTCTATAGAAATCGGTTAATTGTTCCAGATGGCGTGTACTGATTATGCAAAATTACTTTTCACACCATTTTTTTTTTTCTGATGGAGTTTGGAGTAAAATTAAATTTTTTATAGCCTTCTTATCATGCTGTTTTACAGTGGTTTTTGCACAGAAGTTGAATTTAATCTACTATATTACATTGACCAGCAGAGTTATTCTAATGTAGCATTCTGTGATTTGACAAAGAATAATAGAACACATTGCTCATTGTTCGTTACTGTGCTGCTAATAAAAAGGAGTTCTAGTGCAGAAAACCAGGCTGTTATTTATGAAGAATGCTTAATTTGCACAGTTAAAAATGCAAAATGGTTACAATGAGATGTTCTCTCTTTTGGATAGAAGACTTGGGCAGAACAAATGAAAATAGTCTTGTTGCTACAGATTTCGTCTAATAAAGAGGGTTTTTTTTAAATGACTGGTGTGGCTAGGCTGTGTTTTATTGGGAGGAGCACTCATCCAGGCAGCACGCTCTGACTCCTGTCAAGAGGTGTCACTGGTGTTTTCCCTGATTATCGTCATCTGGATATCTCAATGGCATAATTTCATAATTGAAAACATTTATAAAGGTTGTTGGGCTTCATTTATCTAATGAAAAGCTGTTTATACAAAATAAACCATACATAAAGCCCTCTTGCTAATAAGGGTACTGGGATTCGTTTTGGCGGTGACTCAGTTGTTGGAGGAGGCGTCCCGCTGCCTCGCTGTCCCGGCCGCACCGGGTCCCGGTGGCCGTGGGCACGCCATGGGCAGGGGCTCCCGCAGCCGCGCTCGGCCCCACCGGAGCGGGCGGGACGCCGCGGTGGGCGTTCACGCACTGCTGCGGGTTCGTCCAGGAGCGACGTTGTGCCCTGGTTAACCTTGGCGGTTTGTGCCGTGCCGCGGGCAGGTGTGAGGCGCCGCGCTCGGGCAGCGCTGCCGCCGTCCTCCCGAGGGAGGCCTGGGGGAGTTCGCTCGGTTCCGCTCCCTCGGGGCAGCCCCAGGGCGCGGCGCCTTCGCCGGGAGCAGCGGGCGGCTCGGCGCCGCAAGGGTCCGGCTGGGCCCTCGGCCGGGCTTTGTCCTGGGGTCTCTGCCACCGCTTAGACCTCCATGGCGGGGCTGAAGGGACGGTCGGGGCCGAGTCCAAGACATCTTACTCATCTTTGCAAAGCAAAACAGCAAAAAATGACCTTGTGGTTAATGGAATTAAAATCTCCAATTAAATTAGAAAAGTGAGGATACAGTAAATGGACTTTTATAAAGAGTGCTTCTTTTTAACTCAATAGAAAAAAGACAAGTAATTAACTCAGCCATTAGAAAGCTCAGAATTTCTCCCGTCTCCTGTGGAACTAGAAAATTGTTTTGTGTATACTTTTATGTATATACGAATAATATATATGGAGACGACTAATGGCATAAATCAGAAATGATTAGAAAATATTTGTTCTAATGAAGTAATAATTTGGTAGTAATGCTTTTCATCAGTGTAGCTTAAGGCTACATTAAGTGGACAGACTTTATATGGATTCTCTAATTTTAATCTTCAAAATGCTATCTAATGTCTCATTAAGACTTGCATATAATGTATCTTAAGTACAGTCATTAAATATAGTTTAGGGAGATTTATGTTCAGATATTGCTTAAAGATGTTTTAATAGGCCCATTTACTCTGATGATATTAATGAGCTCTTAACACATATTAAGCTTCTAAAACTAGTGGTGTTCCTCTCGCAGCGAGCAAAACAACTTAGGGATTGTAAATGAATTGGATGCTCCAACCAGGCTCTTTTTCAGCCGAGTCTTCGGACGCCCTCTCCGATCTGTTCAGCGCCGCAAGCGTCGGGCTGCGGCCCCGCTCTGCCGCTGCGTTGCCCTAACGCGCCGTACCTGGGCCCCGGCACGGTCGCTCAGACCCGCGTGTCGCCGTCGCCTCCTGGGCCGGCGAGGGCTCAGCAGCGGCTGCTGTCGCTCGTACGGCCGCGACGTGGTAAAAACGGCAGGTTGAGAATGGGTGAGACCCGCGTGAGTATCTGTCACGTGTTAAGCAAATTTGGTTGTGTATCTATGAAAGTAGATAAATCAGATACTTTAAGGAAAGATCCAAATACAGTCCTGCTTTTAGATAAATTCTGCTTTTTGATCATCTGAAGTTAAGATGCAAGAATTGTAATTATGATAATAAAAACTGTTCATTCCCCTATTGTCACTTTAGTTCCAACTCAGAAAGTTATTGCAAGCAAAATTCTCCGGTTTCATCACTCAGCTCTTCTTAAAAAATCCTTCTGAGTTCAGAGACTTTTATAATTACTAAATTGGTTTGTTAGAAGGAGATAATAGCAAATTTCTTCTTTTCATAATTGGACATTTCTTCCCTGTAGGCTAATGTATGCGCGGCACTTGCATACACAATAAGCTGTGCTTTTGAAAAGCCATAACTAGCTAATAAGTGCTGTGGTGTCATCAGAGAGTAATGGTTTGCTGATTAGCATAATTAATGACAAATGGTGGTGCGGAGCGGGTGGATTGGTTTAGCGGATGATGAATGCGCTGCAGCCGAGGCTGAGCCCTGCCAAGCGGCCTGGCTGGCTGGCAGCGGCTGCTCCCCGGCAGGTAGGCCTCGTTAGCCACCGCCAGCCTGCCCCTCGCCGCCGCCGCCGCTCCCGGCCGCGCCGCAAGCGCCGCGGAACCAGCCGGGCACGGCTCCGCACGCGGCTCTCGGGCGCTCCTCTGCCTGGCCGGGCAGCGCGGCCCGCAGCAGGGCCTGGGGCAGGGGCCCTTGGCCGAGCGCCATGGGACGGGACGGGACGGGACGGGATGGGATGGGAGAGGAGCTGCGCCCGGCCCGGTGTTCCCGTGGGCCCCAGCCCGGTGTTCCCGTGGGCCGCGAATGGTCCTTGTCCTCCGAGGGCAGGAGAGAAGCTCCAGGCCGCCGGCCGTGCTACGAGATGGGCGCATTTATCTGTGACTTGATTAATCAGGGGTAATTTGCATTCGCAAATGAGACTGATAAAAATGGAGTTACCTTTTCACCTTTAAGGGGAAGGAGGGATTATTTCGAGGTTGTCTCTTTTTTAAGTGATAAGCAACTCTTTTACCAATAAGGATGAAAATACTTAATTTGCATTAGCAAAAGCAGCTAATTATTATATAGTTAATTAGCATCTGGAAATGAGGATTATCTTAATTACAAAGCACAATTTCCTTAATAGCTACAAAACTGTAAGTTTGATCTGTGTGGAGATTGGTGACTATTATTATGTAATTAGTGATCATATTAATGGTGCAGTGTATTTGGATATAATTTGCATATGCAAATGAAATTTACCTGATAGAAATATGTGGCTCCACTAATGACTCTGAGCACTTAAAAATTAAATTACATTAGGAGATCTGGATCCTGAGTTGCTGTGCAGTGGCACGGTGGATCTCCTCCCGCAGGAGAGCTGCTGGCTCTGCGGGGCTGTGGCTCCGTGGTCCGGCTGGTGGGAGGACGAGGAAACCCCCCCCCATCTTTTCGGCTCCCCAGACCTCAGCGTTGGGTACAGCCGCCCGCAGCCAGGCAGCATCTCGGGCAGCACAGCCATCGCCCTTGCCATACTGCCGTCCTCTCCTGCGCTGCAGACCGTGGCTCCTTGTCAAGGCTCTTCTGGCTGGATAAGCATTACGTCACTGGATGATGGGAGCACGCTCTGTGCATCAGTGAGCTCCTAGGCAGGAGAGGGGAGTCCCGCATCCTTTGTAGCCGTGCTCGTGATGAGTTTCTGCTTTCCATTCACGTTTTAGGGGTGCCCGTGGCATGGAGAGCATGGTGCTTTCAGGACAGCTGATCTGTCTTCTTTCCCCTGCTTTTATTGGAAGCAAAAAGCTGCCTGTGTGTTTAAAAAACACTAAAGTCCTTTAAAGCAACGTGGTTATGTTGCTTTATGCTTTAACATGGTTATGTTAAGAGAGAGTGCTGTGCGCCCTTATCTCCCCAGGGAGCCCTGTGGGACAGATGTTGGTCGCCCAGTGCACAGCTGGAGGTCACACAGAGCTGGTGCTGGGCAGGATCGCAGCCATCATCACAAGTGTGAGCATCTGCCGCTGCCCGGTGACCTGGCCCCTGTCCAGAAAGGTTTTCGAGTCGAGGAGCCCAGTACCCTCGCAGCGACAACCTCCCTCCCCCTGTTGTACAAAATCACACCTCCGTAGGTGTCTCAGCAAAGGAAAGTCAAAGCTTCTAGGGCCAGATACGGTAACGCAATCACAGAATCCTTCAGGTTGAAAGAGACCTTTGAGATCATCGAGTCCACCCGTTAACCCAGCACTGCCAAGGCCACCACTAACCTATGTCCCCAAGCGCCACGTCTACACGGCTTTTCAATCCCTCCAGGGATGGGGACTCCACCACTGCCCTGGGCAGCCTGTGCCAGGGCCTGACAGCCCTTTCGGGGAAGAAATGGTTCCCAATATCCAACCTAAACCTCCCGTGGCGCAACCTGAGGCCGTTTCCTCTCGTCCTGTCGCCTGTTCCTTGGGAGAAGAGACCGACCCCCCCGGCTCCAACCTCCTTTCAGGGAGTTGCAGAGAGCGAGAAGGTCTCCCCTCAGCCCTTTTTCTCCAGGCTGAACACCCCCAGTGTGTTTCTTTAATATACCCTGCTCCTAACCTGCAGTACTGACATGACTGAAGTGCAAAAAGTACCAGTGCTGGAAGGAAGCAGCCGTTACCCAACAGGATGTTTCTCTCATCAAGAGGCAGAAATTTACAGCCGCCGGCCGGGGAACACTGCAGCTATTGTGGGTGCTTCCCGAGATGCTTTTTGCAACTGCTTGCTCCAGCCCGAGTCCTGCCTGCGCGCGCCTCCCTGCCTCTCTGCGGCAGACAGACATTACATGTTTAATGACTTCCAAGGAGTCTGTCTATCATTACAGCTAGAGCTGAAAGTAATTGAAAAGCGTCTGTGTTTCTCTTCAGCGCGGCGGCCCGTGCGCGGAGGCCGGGGGAGTGCCTCCGCTTCGCCTCCCTGTCCTCGAGCGGGACCTGCCCCGGCTCTGCCGCAGCCCCGTGCGAGTGCCCCTGTTTTGTATCTGCTCTGGTCTAATTAATTAAGGATTGTTTCTTGGAAGTAGCACATGCTTAGGTGTGATCTTTGAAGTTTAGTGTGGTGCGGAGACTTCAAAGGGGACATTTTATTAAAAAATAATAAAATCAAGAGCTCCTAAACACTTGCAATTTGAAGCGCTTGTTTGAAGTCTCTCCATGTTCTCTGGTGCTGATACAGCCGCAGCACTGAGGTACTACTTAGCCGTCACCATGCAGTACTTAACCTTCACTTTATTTAAAAAAGAAAATAATCAAAACCAGGAGTATTTTCTCAAGTGTTTTCGTGGCTTGATCTAGCAGTAAAGAACTAATTGTGCCGTGTCGTGAGCTATGCAGGAAACAGAGAAAATCAAGGCTGACAATCAAATTAGCAAAAATGAAAATTTAGTCCAGGTCTGTTTTTTTAATCAAAGTCGTTTCAAGACGAACAGGAAAGCTGTAAACCTTTCCCATCGCAGAGGTTTCCTGCCACAGCCCGGGAGGCCCCTGCTCTCCCGCTCACCGCGCCGAGCGCCGTGTGGTTCGGTGCTGCCGCCGTCCCGCTGCCTGGACCGGGCCTGGACGCGGGGCCGGGGTGCTCCCAGCCGGGCCGTGCCATTGCTCCCTCGCTCCCCTGCCACGGCTCCCTCGTGCAAGCTCCTGCTCCCCCGGGAGCTGCAAGACCAGCAGCGCAGCTGCCCCCAGAGCTGGGCACGGTGCTCCGGGGCCGGCTCGTGAGCTTGGGCTTGTGCCTTGGTCCGGTGGAGCTGCGCAAGGGGAGAGGTGGCAGCTGAGCCCTGCACTGCTGCCCGCGGGCCGGCCAGGGGCTGCTGGAGGCACCTCCAGGGCTGGGTGTGCGGGCAGAGCCCGCGGCGCCAGTCCCTCCAGCGGAGCATAGGACCATCCCGGCTGCTCTGGTCTCCTCTCGTCAGCGCGTTCGACTAACGAGGGCCCGCGCAGGGCCGGCAACCCACTGATCCCCTCGGCACAGCCGGCGACGGCGGCCTCTGCGGGAACAGCACAGATGGCGAGCTCGAGCGACAACGTAAACTGCAATATGTCTTGGAGACGCCGCCGGGCTGCGGCTGGTTTGTCGCGTCGTGGTGATCTGCTGGGCTGGGGGCAGCCCTGCGTTCCCCTGCCCCTCGCCCGGGGGGTGCCTTGCTGTGGGGCTGCTCTGGGCAGGCTGAGAAGGGACTGGAGAGGAGCCAGAGGGAGTGGGGTCAATGTCTTAATATTTGGGTACCTTTCTTTATGAAATAAAGAAGAGTGTGCGTTTTGGGGGTGGTGTCTGCAGCCCGGGAGCGTAGCCTGGGGCGGTCGCAGCGTTCCCGATTGCAGCCAGCTTGGCAGGAGCTCGCGGGAGAGTTTGCTTTTGTTTTCCCCCTGAGGTTTTGCTATCATTAGTGATTTGGAAATGCAGAGTGGTGGTGTTCCATCTGGGACTCGGTGCACGGTAGCACAGAGAGCACACACACATGTTTACTATTCAGACTGCTATTTAAATTACTGTGTGCAGAAATACAGAAGTAGGAGGCTTAGCTGTACATTATGGAGAGCATGGTTTATTTTGAAAAGCTTGCATCCTTCTCTTGATGCATTGCAGACTGTTGTAAAACATTTTTTCCATACTTCTGAACAACTTCCCCCTGTACTGAGATCGCATAACACGCCTGGGCTCATGCAGGTGTCCCGTGCCGTCCTCCACGCGCGGGTGTCAAGGCTCAGGTGTGCGGAGCTCGCGCCGGGGCGCTCGGTGGGCGGCAGAGAGGCGCGAACGGGAGCCAGAGCTGTGTGCGTGCTGAGCCGTGTCGGACTGGCTGGGGCGGGCAGGCAGGGGCTGCGCGGGGTGTGAGGGGGCACGTCCTGGTCCCTGCCTGACCAGCCTGCCCTGGCCAGCGCGGCGCCGTCCCACCGGCTCCCCACGGCTCGGCAGCCGACCGGGGTAGCAGCGCGAGTCCTGGTGTGCCGGCTGGCCGGGAAGGGCCGTGCCGCTGGCAGGAGCAGCCCCGCTGGGCGGGCGGGCGTTGGACCCGGCAGCCTGCGTGCCCTGCAGGGGCTTGGGAGGTCCCTGTCCTGTTCCGTGAAAAGCCATCGGCCTGGCACCGTCACCCCGAGTCAACAGTCACGATTGCAGAGAGTGGGTGTTCCCTGGGCCAGAGCCATCTCCATCTGCTGTGGGGTGACTCCGTGGCCGAGTCACAGCCTCACCCCACGCAGGGCACCGCTTCTGATGGCAAGAGCCGTCTCTTGCCCTCCTCGGCCGGGGGCACAGGGCTGCGCGTGGGCTGCGCTTTCTCGCTTGTGTGGAAACGGCGTTGGAAGGGCCCTCCCTGGAGCTGGGGGGCCCTCCCGCCCGCACGAGGCTGGGCTGAGTGCTGGGGGGCCACAAGCTCTTCTGGTGGGTGCCCTCGGTGTCCACGCAGGACGGGGGCTTGCGGGTCCCTCCAGTCTCGCGTGGCTTCCCTCGGCGGGTGCGTGCAGCCGCCCGGTCCGAGCGCTGCTGTGCCCGCACTCTCTGCCAGCCCCCTCGTTCTTACCCGCTTCCAAGGTCCTCTGGTGTCATTTAGCTGAAAATTAAGTTTTCTCTAAACAGGCGAGCTTTGCTGGTTTTATGGTATTGCTGTAGGCTGGTTTATGAGATATTCATCTTGGTAAAACATAAACGCTCTGCTAGCGTTTCAGGTCTGGGGAAAATCTGAAGACTTTTGCAGTGTTACAGAAAGCTCTTTCTAAAATCTAAGATCATTTAAATTTTAAAAGTGGCAATAGGACATTCAGTGTTGGGGTTTTTTGTTGGTTTGCATTAGCATGCTTAGTTTTCAAAGCCATGCTGGAAAATGTTTTGCAAGGGATTTATTTATTTAAATATTTTTAATATCAGCAGTTGAAAATTCAAGTGTAAAAGGCCATGCAAAAATAGCAATAAAGAAATCCAAAGCTATAAAAGCTTATGGTGAGAATTTAAATGCAGAAACAGCTGTTATTTCCTTGGGAGTTGAGGTATATAAACTCTTCCGTGGCTGTGTATCCCCACAATAGTGGTGTGAAGAATTAGCGCTCACTGCAGTGTGCAAACTGAACCCGCCAAGCACTGAGGCAGCTATTCATCTATACCCAGGAGCTAAATATGACAATGTTAGCATTTTTCATTTCCCTGACGTTACCATTAATAAAGCAATGATCCAAAAGAAGCTTTGCTGAGTCTGTTCTTTATGCTTCCATCACTCACGACTAGATAATTTCACACAGGATCGTTTTTAAATTAAATGACGATAAAAGCGCTCTGCTGTCCTGTGTTCACTAGTTCATAGAAGTCTATCAAGTCATTAATGTGTCATGACAAACTGCTAGTTGGATACAAGAGTAATTAATTATTTGCATAAATAACAGGTTGAACTTCGTGCTTTGAACCACAATGACATATGCATCACATCATGGACATCTTAGAACCTCTCGCAGAGGGTTCATGGGAGGGGTGAGAGCTGAGCCGGGCACGTGTGCCATCGCATCCGCACGCGCTTCAAACGGTCAGGAGCTTGGCTTGAGTTTTGATGCTTTTTGTGTTCCCAAGTTCTTCATTAATGGCTGTTTCAAGAAAGCATCTGATCATTGGAGATTTCAATGAACAATTATACAGATTTTCATAATCACCATTAATCACCACATATTTTTCAAGATAATTACAGCAATTATTATTTAGATTCCTCTTTTATGTGCACATTGTAGAAAAGAACAAGTGCTTATTACGCTGGGTAGTGTAGAGAACTACGGTCTGAAGTTCTTTGTCATCCAGAAACTCATTATGTTAGCTGATGCTGCCTGTGAAAGTTCGTCAGCGTGTTTAAATTAGGGTAGCATTGGCAGGTCTGATTATTTAAATCTGGTAGCTTTGCTAAAAATATAGTTATTCAAGAAAGATGAATTACTAATTTGACAACTGAGATTTAGTTGGAGTCTACAGCACAGAAGGCAGCATCTATCGTGTGCTTAGAGGAGGGTGACAGTACTTTTTCAGATTAAAGAGAGAATTTCTAAGCGAGCTAACAAGTTGTATTTATAGAGCACAGTTTTGTGGCCTGCCCTTTAAAAGCTGAGAGTAAGTCTTAGTGAATTATAATGAAAAAGTAGCCATCGGTTGAAAGCTGGTCGTGGTTTTCGGTGGTCCTGCACCGACCAAGGGCGTGGCTCCGATGCCCTTTCGGGTGTCCTGCTCACCGGAGGGGTCCAGCCTCCTCCCGGCTGCCGGCGGGGATTCACGGGGACGCCGTCCTTTGGGGTTTGGCTTTAGGAGCGTGGTTCTGGCCGCTGGCTCTTTTCAACTCTTGTATCTAATTGCAGTGACTGAGCTAATTGGATGTGACCCCCAGGGAGGAGCTGCTCCTGGGAGACAGCAAACAGCCGTTGAAAACATTTTTCTTTCTGAAATCCCTTTTTATTTTGTTCCGTTTTGAGGGAGAAGAGTGCAGGCACCTCCCTAATCTGTTGCAGATGCTGTGGGTGTAGTTGCACAGGGAGAACCTGCTGCCTCCTGGATTCAGCCCCTCGGTGCCGGGCCCCGGCGCTGCGGGCGTCCTCCTGGCCGGTGAGGCTCTGCGGGCGAGCGGCGGTTCCACGCGCGGGGCCGGGAGCCGTGGCCGCCGAGGGCTGCGGCTGCCTCGGGAGGTGCTGGCGGGGGCGGTGTTCCTGCTGGCCCCGCTCGGGGCAGCGCAGGGCAAGAGCAGCTTTGCCTACCTCTGCAAGGAGGCTTTAAGTGAAACGTGCAAGGTGCAAAGGTTTTGTCGGTCTTTACAAATATCTTAAAAGTTACAACCTTTTGAAGAGGTTAAAACCTACGTGGGTCAATGCGTGAGCTTACTCACGTGGTGGTATGAGTAACGCTACTGGTGGTAATGCAGTAAAAATGGGACCTTGCCCACCTTTTTTGTTCTGAATCGGTACATGTTGCCTTTGGAAAGAGAGCTGTACTTTATCATTCACCAGCACCAATTCCTTTTATCCCTTTGTGTTACTGTCTGCTGGTCTTGAACGTGGCACAAATTGACATCGAGGAGTGTTGAATAGCTCTTGACCAGACTAAAGCAAGAACTGCAGCTCCAGGCCAAAGCCTGGCTGGTACGTCTTGATGCTGCCCCTGAAAGTGGTAACACCGGGCAGAGTCTCAGCACAGCGCTCTGCTCATCGGAGACTGGCAGGAATGCTTCAAAAGCAATTGGGGGAAATGGGGGAAAAAAAAGGAAAAAGGGAGGAATTGGAGGCTGCTGCTGCTGTTTATTTACAGCACAACATCAGAACAGGGGACATGGAATTAAAAGCCTCCTACAGTTCTGGTTTCATTTAATTTTATTATGAAATTAACTGGCTGCTGTAAACGACAGTTGCGTACTGTCTCGCGGTGCACTGCGGGAGCGATGGCACCCGTGCCCAGACCCCAGTGCCGGACACCCCGGCAGGCTGCGCACAGCGATGGGAGCTCTTTCCTGCCTGTTGCTGGAGACGCTCGGCCCTGGAGATCGCTTCTTGCGGTTACCTCCTTCCCTCTTCTGCGAGTCTCGGTGAGCTGGTGTGCGGTGGGGGAGTGCTTTTAAGGGCTCAACCCAAACAAGCTCCGAGCGTGAGCTTGCACGTGCGCAGCCCCATCACGGCAGCATTGCTGCTTGTGCCGCACTCCACCCGGGAAACACGGAGAGGTGGGCCGTGTGTGGGGAGAGGGTGTTTGCCGCAGCCGGGCACGCGCTGCCGAGCCAGCGGTGGTGGCGCCGGGGCTGCCCCGGGAGCAGCGTGCTGCGGAGCGCTGGGAGAGACGGTGCTGCAGCCTGGCCTTGGGACGGCGCTCGGCCCCGTCACGGCGAGGGGCTCTGCGCAGGCAGGGGTGCGCGGTGCCCAGCCTGCCCGGGAAGTCACTGCAAACATGCACTGCTGCAGCTGGGGTTTTGTTCAAAGCAGCGTGGTGCACGGGACCCCCGCGAAGGACACTCTACACATGGCGTGACACAGCCTTGTCCACACGATAGAAAAGCTAACATTGACATGAGGTGGTTCAATGTAGTGGTGGAACAAATTGTCACTGCGTTTGTTAATCTTCTTGGATTTGGATTTACACTCCTAAAAGGAAGCTGGGTGCCTCACCTTTGAAGTCCTCATGAACGTGAAAAAACCCTTCATAGGCAGCAGCTTTGAATCTCTCTCTTGCTGTGGCCGGTGCCGCAGGACGGCGGGCAGCACCTCCGAGGGCGAGGTGGGGGACGCGGGGGTGTCCTTCCTCCAATGCATTTGCTTTGTCTGGGGCCATCGTTCAGCCTGGAAGCAGAGCAAAGGGATGAGTGGCCGCTCCCTGCGCATCTCAGGGGGGTCCCCACCGCCTGCCTGCAGCCCCTTACGTGCCCAAACAGCTCCCACCTGCCGGCTGGCACCCCGGGCTCTCGGAGCCCAGCCGAGCCGTGGGGCCAAGGCTGCCGCCCTCCCAGCGCTGGGGCAGCCTGGTGCTTAGTTCCGTAAAGTTTCCTGAATTGGTGGGTATTTAAATCCTCGTGACTCCTAGTGCCTGGCTGTGAAGAGAGCCGTTGAATGAGTGTGTTGTTTTCCGATTTCTCCCTTGAATGTATTTTACCAGCAGCCTAGTGACGGGCCTGACACGCCGGCTCCTGTGCGCGCTCCTGCGCTTTGGGAGTGCAGCATTAATAACACACTTCCATGCATCATGCCATTTTTAAGCATGATCGTTATGATAAAGGGCATATACTTAATTACAGGCCTGCTTAATTACAGCTCTGTTGAAGCTCGTTTGTTTAGGAGAGTGCTAATTGCGCTGCTGAGCCTTTGGCACACCCTGCTTTCATCTGCTGCTTTGCTCTGCAGTTTTGAGCTCCGGGAGGGCTGGCGTGCGCGAGGACCGAAGGACGGATGGAGGCAGTCCGGCGGGGGCTGCCGGGGGAACGTGCGCGCTCATCGTGGCTTATTCTTTAAATTACTTTACAAAAGCCGGCGTGTGACTGATCAAAGCAGGTTTCTGTCGGGATAACAAATGCAGATGGTCTTTCAGGTTCAAAACTTCCTGGATTTGGTGATGCTGCTTTTCATCTGTTTCCTTTTGTTTCATGTAGCGCTGTGGCTGCCACATAGCACCTTTGATAATGAAATGACTCCAGTGGAGGGGGGGTTTTAAGTCAAAAATATACAAAGCAAATGTAAAATGCTAAGTATTCTTAAATAACCCTTGTTAAATCACTAACGCGGTAACTCACTGGTGCTGATGGAAGTCACAAACAGCAAGCAGAGAAACGCCAGGTTCGTGGGTGCAGATGCTTTGTGAAAGAAAACCCTATTTGAGGATTACTTGAGGGCATTTCAGGGCTTAAATTTGCTCCAGTTTGAAGTTTTTATTTCTTTCAGAGCTGAAATTTAAAGACTTAAAATGTTAAAGGTGTAACTGAAATAAAGCGGGTGTATTTGGGGCTGCACTCTGCCTTAGAAATGTGCCCTTTTCAGTCTTGTGTGGAAATTGCTGAGTTACATGTTTTAAAAATAAGTGCCTCCCTTGTACTGACACGTCTTGTGGGAGGCTTTCTGTGAAGTTTCCGAGGTGGTGATAGCGAGACAGAAACACTGAACGTCATTGCACTATCTAAGAAGAATACACAAGACAATATAAAGGCAAACAATCCTCTTAGTATCGTTAAGGTTGTGCTACAGAGCGAGCTTGGCCCAGTGACACGAGGCTGTGCCATGTGCCGTCACGTCCTTGTGTCTGTCCTGTTACTCCACTGGTTTCCGTCCTCCAGATGCCGTTTGCAAGCATTCGAGCTCCGCTGCTCCCTGTTGCGTTTGCGCTGGCAGCAGCCAGGCCAGGGAGGGTGCTTGGCCCCGGGTGTTGTCATTCTGCCCGGGCAGTGGTACGTACTGCTCTGGGGAGGTACAGGTCACCTCAGCCAGGCGTGTTCCTCGTCCTCTTGCTCAGACACCACCAGCTCCGCTCGGGGGGTTCTGTGTGGTGGCGGTAAATAGATGTCTGTCCTCTTAAACTGTTTGTATTTGTTTTCAAATACTGTCCTGTTCGGGCAGCTGAACCAAATTGGAAGACTCAAAATTGAGACCATGAAATTGTATATGGATAGAGCAGGGAGGGTTCATTGAATTCCTGATTCGGTAGGGACTAACCCGGCTGTGTCTCGAACAGAGACCACTGGCAGGTTAGAGGGAGGAAAAGGCTGGCAATAACTTCTACAAGCTATCAATCATGTGTCAATGCCATGAATGGTTGATCTGTCACTGGGAATGTGTGAAGTTGCATGTCAGAAGTCAGCTGGAAATGTGACGTGTCTGCTCGTTTTGTCCCTTTCAGCAATGGATGGAGTGCCTTTTATGATTTCGGAGAAGTTTGCCTGCGCTCCCGAAAGGGTGAGTTGCCTTCGTTGTTCTCTCAGTGTCTGAAATTCATCTTTTTGTGGAGAGCGATCACAAAGCATCAACACAAACTACCTGCTTCTGGGAGCTTTTTTTTGGGGGGGGTTAATATGTACCCAGTGCTTGAGATGACCCAAGGTTCCGCTTCACAATACTTTCCTGTAGGTGGGAATGGCTTTTGCCAGATCACTTCTAAAACTGAGTTCTCCTGGGAGATGAAGGTTTATCACCATCAGAAATAGGAATGACAATGGGACTCTCTGGTGCTGGAAGCATTTCTAATTTCTTAGCATAGATAGTAAAGAAAGCTGCAAATGTACAGCTTTCCTAGATTTAACCCGCTGTGGAGAAGGCGCAGTGCAGTCAGCTTTATGACTTTGCTTTTGCACCCCAGAAGTTCAAGGCAAGGGTAATGGCGTGGTGCTCCCCGGCGCTGGCAGCTGCCGCAGCTCGGCAGGCTGCCACGAGGCTCCTGCAGCTCCACGCCCTGCGCGGGCAGAGCCGGGCAGCGGCGTGTGGGCGAGGACCTTGCAGAGCTTCTCAGTCTCGGTGGGCACGGATGGTTTTGCAGGTGGAGCGTGAGCGGCTGTAGCTGACCGGGGGTAGCAGGGTGGCCACGGCTGCACTGGCCGAAATCCAGTTTGGCGAGGAGGCTGCGCCCTCCTGTTTACCAGTTCCAGTCTGGAAAGTTTGTGGAGGCGGCTGTGTCCTAATGATGCTGCAGCTGGACCTCGGCTGAGTTCCTGGGAGCAGGAGCGGGGATGGAAAAATGATTTTGGGATTCCCGTTGCCCTCTGGCATGGGCGATTATCTCAGCCAAAGTGTCTCAAGTGCAGCAGCAAAACAGACTGGGTTATTTTCACATGCACATTTCAAAGTGAGTTCACTCCTCAAGCAGAGTCCTGCTCGGCGTGCCTGTGCTGCCGGCGGCACGGCTCCTGCCTGGCAGCGGGGCGAGCTGGGGAGGGCACCGCGTCCTGCCTGCTTGGTGCGAACGCTGCGGTGCCAGCGGAGGGTGCTGCCAACGGCTGGGGCAGGGCAGGTCTGCTCGGCCGAAACGGAAACCCCGGTACCAGTTCAGAATGACTTTCAAGCGTCGCTGGCCCAGTGCTAATTTAAGTTGGTGATCCAAAGCTCAAAGGCTCAGCATCCCATTACCAGTTCCCTAATCCATCCAATCCTAAAATAATGTCTCTTTAAAAATCAGTTTACAAGAAGCTGTAACAGCAAACACTGAGCCGTCAGCTGTATCTGATTTTTCACGTCGTGCTCCCGCTTTGTGCTTTCTTCTTCCTGCTGACACAACCTGCGTGTGCAGCCAGACGCGGTTTTTCACAACCATTGCTTTCTGAAAGGGTTGTTTATGGGCCGTTATTCCCAGAAAGCTGGAGTCCCTGCTGCGAGGACAAATGCAGAGAGATTAGGTCGTGCTAATCCTCCCCTCGGATCCTTTAGACACCATTGCCACCATATGGTCAGTTTGGTCGGGGCTTCCCACAGCCGGTGCCGCTCACACCTACGTGCTGCGGCCATATGAAATCCATAGGGTGTTACAAAGTGTGTTCCAGTAACAGCCTTCCTGCGGCAGGGAGGTGGCTGAAGATCTACCTGTGCAGAGTGACGCTGAGATGAGTGTCAGCTGTCCCTGCTTAGGGAGAAAGGCGTTAGAACTGTTATCCTTAACCTGCCTCCTGCTTCTCGCTCTTGTGGTGGACTGAGAAGCAGGATTATGCATGTGTTTACAGATGGTGCCTCTAAATCTCTGGTGATAAGAGTATTTGCTGACTTCAAACAAACCAAAACCAAAACAAAAAACCCCTAAATTTGACTTTTCCTTTTTTTTCTTTCTTTTCCTTGCCAGATGCAGCCAGTTGATCTCTTGGGCATCACAATCAAAACCCTTGCAGAAATCGAAAAGGAGGTAGGTACCCAGCCAGGCACTAAGCAAAAGTGTCATGAGAGCTGTGCTCACTTTGTTGTAAGATCCCTTCCGTTATGGAAAAGGCCTCTCCTCTTGTTCCCAAGTCACTGCTGGTGGATACAGTCAACGAGGAGTCAAACAGTAAGCTCAGAATTAGGGATGTCCTCTGTGATCTGTGCCGGGTGAAGATGCTTTAGGTGTTGAATCTAATGGCAAAGTCTGCTGCCCTCTGTTTAATTCCAGATGTCTGTCTTATTTAGCCTTTCTTTCTCATTTATTAACAAAACATGCTACAAGCAGGACACTGTTTGTGTTGGGTTGCCTCTTGCGTCTCAGGGAAGCCAATGAACTTGATTAAGCAATGTCAGGTAAACTACTTCGTCATTTTTCAGTTTGATGGTGCTGGTAACTTGTTACCAGGAAAAACAGGCCGCACTTTCAGTGAGCGTGAGTCTTCCAGGAGCTCGGGGAGGAGACAGCCATCAAACCGAGGATGGTCTCACGTTCCCGAGGGAGCATTTTGGCACATGCACGGCTTGGGCTGCATGGTGCCGAGGAGCCACCTGCTCTGCAAGGGCTGCCTCTCAGCTGAAGTCTCGGACCAGGAGGAAAATTGTCTCAGCAGCATATGCTTCTTTGGGTACTGTCGGTCACAAACGTCTTCTCTTGTGCCAACCAGCTGGGTTAAAGGCAAAGGGTAAGAAGATGGCATAGCAAAACTTCCAGACTCCTCGTGGCTTCTCTACTTCTTGATTCCAGTTGTGAGTCCAGTTTCCTAAATCCGACCTCTTCTGCCAGGAAGTTTTGTCTGAGTGCAAAAAGAACGTGGTCGGTTGCCAGGGCTTTCCAGGCACCCGGCGGGCCAGGGGAGCAGCGACGGCGGCTCTGAAGATGCTGCCCGACAGGGGCAATCGCTGGCAGAAGCACCCGCTGCCTCGGGCGCTGCAGTCCCGCTGTGCGGCACACGTGCCATGCTTCTGTTTGGGACTGCCTGCGTCCGTCACGAGGGCATCGTGCGCCGGGAGCCGGGGGTGCTCAGGGCTGGTGGCCCCTACGCGTGCCTGCCTCTCGCCGGGAGCTGGCCGCGGGGCAGCAGGTCCCTTTTGCCGGAGGGGAAGCGAAGTGGTGTTGGGTTTGCTTCCGCAGCCCTCTGCGTGTCACCTGGTGTGGGGAGAGGTCTCGGCAGCTCGGGGTGCTGCCTGGAGGGGTGGGCTGTGCAGCCCTCCCCCACGCCCCTCGCAGGCCTGCGGAGCACGGGGACACCAGCGCCGGAGTCGTTTGCGTGGCCTTGGGAGGAGAGGTTGATACCTGCTGGCTCTCCCCACACCCTCCCGTTCCGTTACAGGCTGTGTGTGTTTCAGAGTAATGAAAAGTATAATTATGCAGCCCATATTCCTTGATGAAGCATCTTGTCTGCACATAGATAGCTACGCATATAAATATTGTGAATTTCTGCATGGCTTTATTTCCCTTGCAAGCAATAGCACCATTACAGCAAATCTTCTGGATTTCCAAAGCAGCGAGAACATTTTCCCTGGAGCTAGATGCCTTGCAAAAAATATTCCCAAAGAATTCCAAGAGTTATTGTTCTCTGTCACCACGTTTGCAGATGTATGCACTCATCCTCCAAGCTGCGAGGTGAGCCGAATGAAAGGACTCCACCCTTTCAGGAAAACCGATGAAAACAGGCGCAAATCCTGCACTGCGCACTCAGGCTGCACCTGAAGTCAGCATCTCGTTGCGCCAGGACTGCACAGCCGTACCCGGAGGAGCGTAGAGGAGGCGGTGTACGAAGAGGCGGCGAAGCCCAGCGGGTGAAGGCAGGTTTAAGCCGAGGGTGCCGCTCGCCCACGGCTGTTTTGGCGGACGCAGGGCGGAGAGGAGCAGAGCCCCGGCAGCGCCGCTGCTGGCTCTCCCTGCGGGGCTGCAGGGGGTTTGTCCTCACCGGTCCTGCCTGTCCTGGGTCGGGGAGCGTCACCGAGCGCGTGCCTCGGCAGGCGAGGCGGCCTCTGCACGGTGCAGAGCGGCACAGGCGGCAGCGACGGCGCCGGGACTGTTCCCGGCTCCGGCGGCAGCGGGTGCTGCTGTGCCACGCGGCTGTCGGCAGCGCGGTCAGCTGTCGGGCTGCCGTGGGCCTCCCGCGCTCGCGGGGCGCTGGCAGGGTGCACCCCGTCTTTGTTTTAGCTTGGCGTTGAGCACAAAGTCTGGAGAGAGTCTAATTAGTAAAGTGAGCATCTAATATTAATCGTTCCTTTTAAACTGACGAGGAAGGCAGTTCATTTAACCACTTAATTGCTACAAGTTTTCATGGGCTGCTCTTTGCAGATATATTTAATGAAGAAGTTGTAAATCTAAAAGAGCTTAAAATTTTAATTTTATACAGAAATATTTTTCCTTGTTCTCATGTTTGTAGTCAATTCTCCAGAGTGTAGTCACATGAAATGTTCTTTAAATGAACATATTTGCTAACTGGCATGATTTCAGTTTTTAAAACATTGGTTCCAGCAATTAGGCATTTTTTTCAGTTCCCAAATGACTAGAGAAATTCGTCTTGATTATAATTGCTCTTAGCCACGCATATCTAATTTGTGTCTTTTTAAGTGTTAATTAGTAAACAGTTTGAGCTGACATCTTTATGTGTTTGTGTGTTGAAAAATGAGGCTTATTGCTTATTTAGCTTGGGGCTGGTACTGCTGGCTGTGACATCATGACATTGAGGTAAAATTAATGAAGACGTGTTTGCCAATTAAAAGGCGCTCCGAGGCAGGCGGCTCCTTGACACGGCCAGACACGCGGAGCCTGCGCTGCGCGGGGCTTCTCAGCGCCGCCCCGCGCGGGACCGGGCGTCGCGCGCGGACGGGCCGCGCGCGACGCCCGGTCCCGCGCGGGGCGGGGGGACGCGCCGCGGTCGCCGCGCGCCCTCTGCCGGCCGCGCGCCTCCCTGCAGGCCGCGCCCCCCGCGCCGGGCCCGGCCCCGCCGCGGCGGCACCGAGGGCTGGGGCGGCTCCGGGGCACCGAGGGCTGGGGGCAGCTCGGCAGCACCGAGGGGCTGGGGCGGCTCCGGGGCACCGAGGGCTGGGCTCGGCTCGGCGGGTGCCGGCTCCGTGTTTTCGGGAGGAGCTGGTCCTCCCGCAGCTTGGCGCCTTGGTGGTGACAGCTGCGGCAGCGCCATGGCCTCGCTGGGGCGGCTGCTGGGCACGCCGAGCCGGGACGAGAGGAGGTTTCGGCGTTGGAGCAGAGAAGGCCAAGGCCACGTCTGCTGGGAGCCAGTGGAGGAGCAGGTCCAGCCTGTCTCTCCACACGAAGCACGCAGCCCTCGCACAGCTCCGAGCGGTCTTGGCACCGTGGACGAGCTCGCGGCAGCCCTGGCGCAGCCGGCCCATCCGGCACCGTGGCTCCGTCCCCGCGCACGTGGTCAGGCGCCAGCAAAGTCGCTGAGTTCCCGGGGCCACCTCACGGGCAGCGTGTCCCGTGCCCGAGGCTAGCTGGTGAGGAGTGGTGACAAACGGGCCTGGCCCGAGGGAACAGGGGAATGTCTTGGTCACATCCCAGGAGCCACAAATGGGACACTGGGAGACAAGAGGGAGGACGGTCCATAGCCGGAGCCGTTGCAGCAGGTGTGCCGGGGCCGTGTGCTTCTCCTGCCCCAGCAGCCCCAGCGCATCGCTCCACTTCGGCCGCGCTGCCCGCGATGGGAGAGCCACCGCAGCCGTGGCCTCTCCTGGGGCTGCCGTGGCACGGCCAGGGGCCACAGCAGCGTCCAGGGTGGCCTGGGGCTGTCAGGGTGCGGCCCACAGCGTGCCACGAGATGGCACTGCTACGGCACTCTCCACGCACGCTGCGGCACCCAGGCCTGCACGGCTGCGTCCAGCCTGCGGCAGGGATGTCCCTCAGCTGCAGGGACGTCCCTCGGGCTGCAGCAGCGTCCACCCAGCTGCAGTGACGTCTGTGGGGTGCAGGAACACATATATAGGAATTTTCACCCACCTTACCAAACCAAAAATGTTAATTATTATGGTACTAGCTTGTGTAAATGAGGCCTGCAAAGGGGAATCTTTCTGACTAGCTGCTTTATGCGCAGGATGAGTGTGGTCATGTCTGTGTTAACGCTGGGTTTGAGAGGAGGGGGTGGGTCCTACCCGGGATGGTGACCGACGTGGGGTCAGGTGGTGCCGCCAGGCTCACCCGGCCTGGCCCTGCCCGGGGCGAGGTCACAGCTCAGGGTGCTGCCAGGCCCACTTCTTACTTCATTCCTCTGCTTGTTGTATCGTCCCACCCCGGGCACGGGCTGGGGAGCGTGGCTGCGTGCCCCGGCCCAGGCTGCCGTCCCGCGGTGCCCCATGGTTCTCTGTCTTGCTTTGCCCCGCAGTACGACTACAGCTTCCGGACGGAGCAGAGCGCGGCGGCCCGCCTGCCGCCCAGCCCCACCAGGTGCCCGCCGGTCCCGCAGTCCTGAGAGGGGCCGCCGGCGCTGGAGCAGGCGTGTGCGTGCATACTACTGAGCGGGACGCAGGACGCCGCGCCGGGGCCGTGCCAGCAGACCTCCGCTCGACCGGCCATCGCCGCCCACCCTGCGCTGCACCATCTCCTCCTGCACACGCCGCTCCACGTGTTGGGACTGCGCAACCCTTTGGCAGCTGCCCCCACCCTCCCTCGCTGCTGCAGATGCCTCTCCATGTGAGTACGTGACTGGGAGCCTGACGGCAGCCCTCGATTCTCCCCACTTCGTAACCCCTGCTGCAGGACAGTCACAAAACCAGATCTGTAACAAACTGCTGTGAACAGCAAGCCGTGAGCTCGCGGGCCATCAAGAAATGCTCAACGGCGAGCCCTAGAAGTAAGGAAGAGTAAAAGACACGGCTGGTTAATCCGCAAGCCCCCGGGCATCCCACCCAAGCTGATGTGGAGCTGATGGGCTCTCGACGCCTCGTGGCAGGAGGCCCCTGTGGCACTCGGTCCAGTGGGCAGCACCGAGCCACGGCGAGTGCCCCATCCGCCTCTGCCAAGGTCTGGGCACACAGCAGCTCCGCCGCGGCCAGGATCAACCCCAGACTGTGACCACTTGTTTTTGCTGTAGGCTGGCGGAGCCAGGGTCGCGTGCTCAGACCTGCCTCGGGCTCTCTCCCCAGGCGCTGGCAAGGCGGAGGGGTGCAGAGAGCACCCACTGCACTGCAGTTCCCGAGGTGAAGCACCTCTGCTTTGCACAGGGTGTCCATGTGTCTGTCAGGACCTAGAGCGACAAACGTCCTGTGTTTCTTTCCGGGCTGGATGCTGGCAGCGGCCCAGGCAGGCCCCGGCAGCGCCCCACCGACCCCTGGCCGAGCTGCCCGCGGAGCTGGGGCCCTGCTGACAACGTGGATGCTGTCACCTGCCTGTCACTTTGGACAGTTTTCTAATACTTGCCCCGCTAGCTGCTAAAACAAAAGAGGTGTGTCTGTTCCCTTGTGCACTCACAGGGAAGCACTGAACTCTGACGTAGTGCAGGATGAGAGTGGGATGCATTAAACCCTGACCTCAGCCTCCTTGTGATCGCTGACCTTAGCTCGCTCCCGAGCCAAATGCATGTCTTGGAGAAGTCTGTTGCTGTAATAAGTTATTTAGAAGTGCCCATCTGACTCCGTGCTGCTTTTTCAAGTTTCTACTGTAGAACAAAACTACATCATGGCAGCAAAATGGCTATTTTTAAGTAAGTGTTAAAACGTACAACTTTTTATATTGTAAAAAACTGATTACCTAACTCTATTGAAATGCAATTGCCATAGTAACAAATAACAGTATTGTCGCTCTCAGTCTGGGTCATACGTATGCCCTGACCTGCTTTGCACTGCTTTTGATTGATCTTGCATTTTCTAGTTGGACAGAATGGTGACTAACAGTAGGTTTTGTACTGTCAGCTTGTATTTTTTATTTGTACATATGTAAAATATTTCTTGTCCAAAGAGTCATTTCTGGTTTTAAAGCACCATACCGTATTGCTGGGATAATGAGCACAAAATACCGTAACATTCGGGACAGACCGATTCCGAGTCTTTGCTTCAACTTCTTCCAGTCAGGTAAATCATTTTCTAAAGCTGCCTCTGTAAAGCAAGGCTGTGCGATCGGAAAGCAGAGGCCCATTTGGTTGCAGGTGTGTCATATTTGGGCACAAGGATTAAAGCTATGCCATTTGCACCAGCTCCGGGTGACCCCCTGGAAGTGCTTGTTTACTTGGAGGTTGCAGCACCATTTTTAGTTCTTATTTATCCTGCAGGAAAGCAAAGCCAGACCTCACTGCCAAGCTTCACAAAGGCTAGATTGATGATGCCGACATCGACAAATGAACATACCATGGCAGCCTGGTCATTCGGCTCAGGTTCACTTGAAGTTCAAATCCACTCCATGCTGTAGTACTATACCCATCTCATCCATCTTTTGTCTTTCTATTTTTCTGCTTGTAATTTGTTCTGTAGTTTTCTGTGGCATCCGTTTATAGCTTCTCCTGTGGCTTAGTGGACACTGCAGGTAGGTAGAAGCCGTCTGCAGCGGCGCGTTCCTCGTAGCTTTGGGATGAAGGAGCTGCAGAGAGCTGACCTTCCCCCTAAGGGTGGTGGAGGAGGGAGGGCTGGTGCAGCGCAGCCAGTGCAGAGCCTGCAGAGCTACAGGGGCAGTTCCTGCCGCCGGGAGATGGGGAGACGGCTGCCAGGAGCCCCTCCTCGAGCCCCGTCTTCCCGTGCCAGGGCAGGGCTGACTGCGCAGCAGCCGGAGTGCCCAGTGAGGAGTGGGTTCGGATAGCTGCCGAGCCCCGCTTTCAGTGGGGCGCTCCCTGGGTATGTCCCAGAAAAATGGGCGCGTAGCTTCGAGTCCCTTCCTGTGAGATTTAGCTTAGAGAGCATCAGTAGATAAAATTGGTGCTTTAATATTTATAGCAACAGTTACGTTTGCTCAGCCTTCGTAGAGGTAGTGAGCTCAGCTGTCTCTTCAGTGACCCGTAAGAAACACTGGATGGCTCAAAACGCTGACAGGACATGCAGCTGGGACAGGCATCTAAGGGACCTTCAGGGTATATTTGTATAGTTGGTTCTCGCTCTTCCCTCTCTTACAGTGGGCTGGCACAGCGGCTTCAGGGGTGCATATGCAAAGAAACTTGAGAGATTAGTTTGATCTTCACCGTGTGTTTCTGCACTGTGGCACTGCAAGGATACCCTGTACTGAAAGCATGAACAGCACAAACGCAGTTCTTGTGGTACAAACGCAGCGGAGGTGGTGTGAGCAAAGCGCTCCAGCGTGCTAACCGAGGGCTGGAAAACTGGGCATTTCCCAAGGGGAGAGGGCTCAGAGCCGGTGCTTGGAAGCACAGCGAGACACACGGTGCAGGGTGGTTGACTGTATGTGTCGTCTTCTCAGTCCACCGATTATCAGAAGCTTTTTTATTGCACCTCTGAATTCCCAAGATCTTGGGCATCAGGTCAGCATTTCCACAGGCAGGTTTTATTTGCTGTTCCGTAACTTTTGTTCTCGCAGCAACTCATTGCAAGGCTGGTCCTTGCATCCTCGCAGCAAGTCCTCCCTGTTGGCATGTGCCATAGCCAGTGCCAGCATCTCTGCATCTTGCTCCCTCCCTGTCCAAAAGGCGACTGTGGTAGCATTGGCCCGGGCAATAAATATTCAGGGAGCCTGATGTTGGTGTTGTCTGGCCGTGAAGAAGCCTTCTGGAGCATAAGGGGAGGGGATGAGTCAATGGAAAGCAACAAAAGCGGATTTGCAGAGCTTTACCAGATGTGCTTGGCTACCTTGCCTCTATTTCTAGAACAAAACTAGTCTCTAGGTAGCTTAATCTTGCGGCTGATGGAGAAATTAGTTTGCCAAATTATCGTATGTCTGCAACGGACACAGAAAAGCAGCAGTGAGGGGGTTGCTTACTGTAAAATACACCTTCTGATGTGAATTAGTAGTGACACGCTGCCTCCTGGATTTCTCACGGCCAAGAGCAGGTAGCATGCCGAGATGACTCGCGGGCCGTCCGGGCCAGGCTGTGCTGTCTAATGTCTTAACAATGGAAAGGCAAGAAATTAGTCCAGAAAGTAATGTAGAGTGTGAACTTTGTGATAAAATTCAAGTGTGGACAGTCGTAGCAGGTGTCTTCCCTGTGGGAGCATCTCTTAGCTGTAGTTACATAGGAATAAACTTTGTCAGACTTTTTTCCTTTGACTGTCACTGAGTTTGCCCGCGGTGTTTGTAGGAGAGGATCCCCCGGGAGCCTCCTGTGTAGTAAGAGGTTGTTGGTAGTCTGTACCTTTGGGCTTGTTTGGTTTCGCACCCGCGCCTGCCCCCACCGGTTTCCTGAGCTCTTCAGACTGAACCCGCACACCGCAGAGCCTGGAGAGGGTCCTGACGCAGGCACGGCACGTGCCAGGTGGACGCTGGTGGCGAGGGCTCGCGTCCGCAGGTCTGGGCACCTCCTCTTCGGTGGGGCCCTAAAAATCTCCTTGGGGGAGGGAAAACGGGATGCGGCGCCTTTGGAGCTGGCTGGTCCCACGTTGGCCTTCACCTCCCCGCTGCCCTGGGGCGACACGGGGTCTGTCTCCCCAGCTCTGCCCACCGGCCGCTCTCCCACGGCAGCCGCGGGAGCCTGGCCGGGGTGGCAGTGGGCACGTCCCGCCCAGCAGCTCACCGCAGAGCCGTGCCCGCTCCTCCGGAAGGCGTGCGCGTCTCGCTGCCTTCAAATAATTACCTCAGCCTCCGAGCCTTGACGAACAGACGGGAACCTCTCCCGGCAGCGGGGCAGCCGAGCGGTGTCGGTGTTAGTTATCCTGAGCCATAAAACTCTGGCAGCGTTGCAGCAGGGAGTGTGCTCCTCTGCTCATAACAAAGCTCAGTAAGGTGCTGCTCAATTCCTTCAACACAGGGAAACCAAACAGTTTGGATATTCTGGTCTTTTATTGTGAAATTGTTTCCTAACAGCAACAGTTTTAAATGTCATCATGCAAATGGAAGAAACCTTTTATGCAGTTACGAAGTGTTTTTCTAAGATGCTATGCATTTTGTTGGGTTATTGAAAGTGAATTTACTGTGCATTAATCTTATGAATGTTACTACGTTTTATATTTATTTTAGATGACCCTCCTGTATTTTACAAAGGGAAGTTTCATTGTGTGATAACTTAGTCTGTATTCTTAATATAATTTGTTAAATAAAACTTGTTTTAATCAGTTTATTCTCTGTGCTTTGTGTTTTAAATTTGGAGTTTAAGAAGCTTAAAACGTCGCAGCTCTGACTTGTGGGAGTGGAGAGGGGCATCCCTTGGGACCAGCCACTCTTTTCCCGCTGTGCCATCGTTGGATTGACTTCTTCAGATCCCAAACCTGGATGTTTTGAAAGTAGTTAAAAACATCAGGAGGAATGAAACATGAGTCAGTGCTTATTCTGAACTGAGCCGCTGGTAGCGGTTGTAGCTCTGGCTTCTGTTCCTTGATGTGGTAACAGGTTTGCGTGGTACAGGTAATGCTTTGTACAGCGGGCCCGGACTTCCGCAGGCATCGGGCTTTGCACCCTGACGGACGCTCGTTAAGGAATGGGAACGGTGCGGGGTCGGCCTTGCACCCTGCGAGGGTGCAAAGCCGGGGTGGTCGCCCGGTGGCTGTTTCCAGCGGTGCCCTGCGGGGGTGAGCGTTCCTCCCTTCCCGTCCCCTGACGCGTGTCAGTGCTGGGACCGGAGCGTCTCAGTGAAGAACAGGGACTGCAGGCGTTCCTGTGAGAGGCTCACAAGGTGCTCGTTGCTCTGCCGCAGCTGAGCAGATCGCCGTTTGCTTCTGCTTGGGGCTGACGGGGACTTTCTGAGCAGTTTTGGTGGGACACGAGGGCCGAGACCAGAGACGCCTTTTCCTCTGCTCTCAAGCTGCCCAGGACGGCGAAGGACACTGCGAAAGATGGGACCTGATTTCAGGCACAGGAGGAATAAAGAAATGGGAGCAGAGGCATCATTAGAGTTGGACCAGGGGCGGCAAAGCCTCCGAGGAGGAGCCGGCGAACAAACAGCGGTGACCGCCTGCGGTGCTGGACAGTCGCTGGACTGACCGAAGCAGCTACAGTCTGTTCACGGGTCTGAAGGGTCAACTTCAGTGCTGACAGCATGATCCCCCTGTCGGTAATTTGCTTTTGTTTGTGTTTCTTTGTCCTTGGAAATTAGATATAAAAAGCCTTGGAAAATGTGCCCAAAATGTCTCTCTCAAAAGGTATGCTGCAAAGCCAAAACACAGAAGTCAAAATAGCTCAACTGAAGCGTTTTCTGGAGCATAAGGGACCACACGTAACACCTACGCTGCCACCCAGACAGTGTCCCAAATACCCGGGGCAATAAGTGTGTCACTACAGTAAATGACAGCAACATCAGTGAAACAACTTGTTTATCCTCTATAAAGATTAACAACTTTAGTCACTCATCAACTGCAAAATTTGCGTTGTGTGTAATTATGAGAAGGTCAAGTTGAAGTCATGGAGTCAGCCTCAAAGCTTGGAAACACCCGCGCAGCCTTGACGTGTCAGCACGGACTGTCTTTGAACTAATTGTTTTAACGTGTGCGCACTTGTGCACGGCCGGTCCTTCTCCCAGCCCTTCTGTACAGACGTGCTTCTCCGTGCCAGGGATGCCGGTGCCGCTGCAGCTCGGGGAGGTGATGGCTCTCGCCTGGAGCTCCTGGCGTTGCAGCTGGAGCAGCAATGGACTGCTGCAGCCACGTGCAGCGGGTGACAGCAGTGTGCAGCGGGTGAGTGCAGCGTACAGCGGGTGACAGCAGCGTGCAGCGGGTGAGTGCAGCGTGCAGCAGGTGACAGCAGCGTGCAGCGTGAGTGCAGTATGCGGTGGGTGACAGCAGCGTGCAGCAGGTGACAGCAGCATGCAGCAGGTGACAGCACTGTGCAGCAGGTGACAGCAGTGTGCAGCGTGAGTGCAGCACGCGGTGGGTGACAGCAGCGTGCAGCGTGAGTGCAGCGTGCAGCGTGAGTGCAGCGTGCAGCGGGTGACAGCAGCGTGCAGCAGGTGACAGCAGCGTGCAGCGTGAGTGCAGCATGCGGTGGGTGACAGCAGCGTGCAGCAGGTGACAGCAGCATGCAGTGAGTGACAGCAGCGTGCAGCAGGTGACAGCAGCGCGCAGCTTGCATGGCACTGCATGATGCCTCGCCACAGCGCCCTGGCCACTGCCTGCTCCGCTGCACAGCGCCTGGCAGCGGGCAGGGCTTTCGGGCAGGGCTTTCCCGCCCAGAGGCCACCCCAGCAGCCGCTCTCCAGCGCAGTGTTTCGGCTCGGAGCTGATTCCCCAGGGATGGAGGCTGCGCGTGGGCCAGGTGGGAGCGTTTCTGCAGGCTGAGAGCGGTCCTGCCCCACTCAGGGCTCCACGGTCTTGTTTTTTACAAATATTGTAAACTGACATTCTGAAGACATAAACAGCGTTTTATAATCAACTCTGAAATACGTCTGTGTTTTAAGAGAGGCGGTTAAGGGTGGAAGTGCGAGTTGCCTGGGAGGTGCCGTGCTTTTATGACTGTCGGTCTGTGCTGCGTGGCCCGGCTTTGCTCACGCTCGGCCAAGCACCGAGAGCTCTAAGGGCACCGCAGGGCCGCTGCCGGGACGGGCCGTGGCTTGAGCCACGGGAGACAGTGCCTGGTGTCCATGCGGTGCCGGAGGGGGGGTCCCTTCGGCTGCCTCCCGGCAGTGGGGAGACACCTCATCACTGGGCACGACGGGGCGAAACCTGGCGAAAGAAACACCTGGTACGGGGACCGCGCCAGCGGCAGCCAGGGCAGCGCTCGGCTCGGGGCAGAGCCCTTCCCGTCGGGCTCGGGCAGGCGGTCCCGGCTCCCAGCTGCGGTGGCTGCCAGGCCGGCGTCGCTGCGGGTGGGCAGGTACCTGCGTGGCCGGCGGGAGCGAGCCCCTGCGGGGGAAACAGGCTTCTCAACAAGGGAGAGGCTAATACCACACCACTAAAACTGAAAATTGTTATTCTTTGTGCTAAATTATTCTTCTGAACTTGACCCAAGCTGGTGGTGCACAATACGACCTCTGGCATCTTCTCTCACCCCAGCCAATATTTCTGTCTCGCTTATTTTGAGTGGTCTTTGAATTAAAGGAGATTAATACCCAAGTTCCCGACATTCTCTTCAGGCACATGTTTTTATAACCTCCTCTTGAAAGCGAGTACCACTTGTTCCACCAAAAACTAAGAAACTGCATCTTGGAGCTGCTGTGGGAGCCGTCACCGGCACCTGATTGAATATCCCGGCCGGGGAGGAGGCGGCGTGGGGGGGACATAAACCAGAGTGGGCCCGTCCCGTGCGCCGGCTCGCGTCTTCCCGCGTCAGCGCGCGGCGGGCAGGCACGTGAGCTGCCTCGGAGCCATCACTGGGTGGGTGATGCCTGCGAACATCAAAGCCGCTTCTGCCTAATTAGCTGTTGCCACGGGACGTGGGTCTGTGCTGTGGCACGGGGAGCTGCGCGGGGCTGCATCCGCTGCCTGGAAATACAGCCGAGCTCCCAGGCTGCCGGGGAGCACCCTCATCCCCCAGCCCTGGTTTGTGTTTGTGGCTGGACCCAGGACCACTCTCACACGGCACGAGCTGCCCTTCCTCCCGCCGCTGGTGAACGGCACTCCTCCCCCCGTGAGGCCTCTGGGATCGCTCTGCTGCTGAAATACTCCAGACTTTACCGAAATCCCAGTATTTCTACTCAGACTCTGATCTTTGCATTTCCTAATTCAGCTGCTCAGAATTTGGGGGTAATTATTGAATGTTAAAAAGAAAAACAATTCTTCACCAAGTCTCTCCGCCATTTCTGCAGCGTTTCTTCTGAAACAGCCGTAATCTAAAGAGTTGCTGTTACTAGTGGTGATGAGCTGGAAAGGAGTCTCCATCGTTAGGAGCAACAGCGATGCTCAAGGCCTGGGGAACCGCAGGCATCCTCCTCCCTCGTCCCGGCCTGCTGCAAGGGGACATCCCTGTCTGCCCCTCTAGACGCCGTGTGACGCTTTGGCCGGAGCTGTTCTGCTCACAGACCAAAGCTGGAGCGTGGACGCGGTGTTTAAAAGCACAAATTGGCGGAGATGATAAAAACAGACAGGAAGAAAACCCAGAGCCTCACCTGCCGCGTCCCTCGGTGCCATCAGTGGCCAAGCCAGTGCCTGAACAGCATTTCCTTTTGTTAGGAAAACATACATCTCCATCCATTGAACCATCTTCTCCCCCTCAGCTAGAACGATATTCTCTGGTATTTCAGTTCCTTCTCCTGCGTTTGTCCCTTCTTGGGCAAACTAAATTTAAATTTGCCTGCAAAGGGGTTTTTGACGCCAAGCAGAGAGCTCAGCTGGTGCCGAGAGGGGCCGTCGCCGCGAGCCCCGTGCAGGGTCTCGGCCAGCGCAGGTGCCACGGTGCAGAGGCCCAGGCGTTGACGGCGCCGACCCGCCGGCCGCCGGCTTGTCCCGGCACTTGGCGCTCGCTCCGTGCGGCCCCTCCGCGTCGCACCGAAGGGCCCCGGTACCTGCAGGGCTGCAGGGACCGACCCGCCTGCCCGGGAGCGTCCCCGGGCGGGTGTGCAGGGTGAGACCGGAGCTGGTTTACGTTGTCCATCATTCACGGAATTTGTTTTCTAAGGAAAATTTCTAATTTCTTCTGCTCTGCTTAGCGCTGCTGGCAGCGGGAGCGGCCGTTTGTCTCCGGCGGGGTGTCTCCTGGCCATTCCCGCCCCAAGGAAATCCTCCTCCTTTGTCAAAGGGGGAAGCAGCAGGCGCAAGGGCTGGAAGGAGCCAGCCACGGTCCTGCCGTGTCAGACGGTTGCGTTCGGCTTTGTGTGCCTGTGGCTTTGGTGGTGGTGTTTGTTTTCTTTTCTCCTCTCCCTCCTACAGCTTTAAAAATTAACTTGCCTGGGGAGTTTCTCAAAATCTTTTCCTTTCTCTGAAATGATGGATAAGCCATGTAACTGATTGTCATGGCCCTGGAGAGGATAAACATCTTCTCCAGTTTAAAATAAAACCTCCTCGCTTCTTGGTTAATAAGTGTTGAAAGAAGCATAAATAGAAATAACACGGGATTTCCATGACTAACAAGATGACCACATCAGTGATTGTTGTTTGGGGTTAAAAATGACTCAGCTCTTGCTTCCCTAGGGTAAGATGTTTTATCCCGGCGCAGGAAAGACTGCCAACAGTACTTTGAAGGTCTGGCAACCTCGACGGAGCCTGGATTGCGAACTGGGAAGTGTTTGAATGCGTAGTTAAAAAAAAAAAGTCCTAAACTCCGCTCCATGTGTGCAGATCTCGCGAAGATAAAGGAGCCCACAGCTTTATCCAGCTTGTGCTGACTCTTTTCTTTTCAAAAGCCTTTTCAGATGTTTTCACTTTTCTACTTGCTTTGTTGAAAGATGTAAAAATTTAAGACAACCACAAAGTAAACATTTCAAAACTTTCTATTCTGAAAATTAGTGACATTTTCAAAATCCCTTGAATTCCATTTCTGCACTATCAGAAATGAACATGTTTGGGGGTTTTTTGATTGACAAATTTTCCAGGTAGGTTTTTGTTTATTGATAATCTTTCTTATTTTTCAAAGAAAATAGATTTATTATTCAGTAGAAACACTAGATAAGTAGATGTCTTGTCAAAATAAAGCAGGTTTTCTTTATTAGAGTGAAATAGTAATGAACTCATCTGCTTCCAATATTTATAAAGAGTAGGGAAGGCCATTAATTCTACTGCTTGTGAATAAAACCATCTGTGATTTCTTTCCATTTGATGTGTTTTGGTTTTAATATACATTTTTCACAAATAAGTGCAGGGATTTTTTGTGAAAATGTCACATTCAGAATCTCATAAAGAAGGAACGCAAAGAGGGGGAAACGAAATGTTTTGTTAGCTAAGTAATTTCTCACCTTGCACAGAGAATAAAATTCATGCCAACTTTAACACATTAGGCGACAGAATTACATGTTCAGCTCTAATGCAATCCATGACATGTAACAAGGCAAATAGAGTATGTTTGGAAGTTTGTTTTCCTTTGGGAATCACACAGTACATTTAACCTAATCTGTCCTGACACTTGAATTATAACATTATGAGCTTCTTCAGGGAAGCAAAACGGTAGATGCCTCTTTTTAAAGCAAAGCAGAAGTTAATAAAATGGGCGATGTGTCAAGGAGAAAAAGCCCGATCAAACCGTGGTGCAATTCTCCGGAGGAAACGGGTTCTAGGCTGGGTTTTTTCCGCCAGAAATGCTGGAACTCTCATGACATACTTCTGCTGAGGGTGAAATTTGACCTCTAGAATTTTGCTCGATTAAACCAAAAACTGCGAGAATACCCCAAGTGGGACCACTTTGTAGTTTGACTTGTGAGTGTTAGTGTTGGATCTTAAATTAAACTGAGTATTCATCCAGCTGCTCTGCCAGATTTTATTTTACAGTCTTCCCACCAGCTCATACGATGGCGACCGTCCTGTACCG